>OX637466.1:22321730-22743433 GCA_951799995.1 Trifolium subterraneum
GGGACACAGTAACTAGATTCACAAATATAGAGAAGCGGAGAATCTAGGATTTAAATCCCGGCCTCAACTGTTAGTAATAATACTTAAAATTAACTAAAAAAAATAAAAATAGGTTCCAGAAGAAGGAAAAATTTATTTATCACATAACAATTGTTGAGAAGATATGAAGTTCAGTAGTTACTTGTTAAACTCTTACACCGATCTAAAACTTCAATTGTAATGTAATACTTAAAATTGACAAATACACATAAAAGTCATCAAATATATATTTTTTTTTATAGATATATATAAAAGTATGTATAAAAGGAAACTAAAAGAAGTAATCAATGTTTTCCATTAATTAATGGCTCAAAAAAAATTATTTTAACTCAAGAGCTCTTAGATGAGATGACACTTGGTTCTTTTAACTTTATCAAAGTCTGATTTAATCCTTGACTTGGACGTGCAACATCGTTAAAATTAAACTCTTAGAGAGAGTTTGCCTTCTTTTTGGGTCCCACAAGGCTAGAGGGATTAGTCTCTGATGAATTATTTTATCGCAAGTGCACGATCAAGTTATAGTATTAAAAAGGGGATGTCGAACCACGAGGATTGTGGTAATCAATCGACTAGGCAATTTATGCTAAATTCCATTTTTGTAACATGTATCGGGGGAGGTTTTGTTGTATGAAAATTCGCTAAAAAGACTTAGAAAACAAGTTGTGAGGCGATTGGATTCCTTCGGTGCATATCGGTGTATCTAGTTTGGCGAAGTGAATTTCATATAGATGAATAACACAATTTTATTTCAAGATGAATTAATCAAAACTGATCATATCCAATTTCTTGGTAATATGATCCTCTCATTCCATCTCCACTCTCTAATCACTTAGATGAGTAGTGATTTAATGAGGTTTTTCACACATAATCCAATGATCCCAATTACTAATCTAATATCTCTAAAATGATAGCAATTGTTCAATTATCCCTATTTCCTAGATTCATTTTCACTCTCATGATAAAACAAATCTATTCGATCAATCACATAATTGGCCTAATTATGTAAAGCATTAAACACAAAGGATAATTGATTGAAATTTAACCATGATTCATACAATACTAACTCAAATCACATAGATCAAACTAATAACATGATAATTCCCTAAGAATCCAATCTAATTATCTAGAAATCCATAATAAAGACAAAGATTACATGGAGATGAATCAAAGAATTCATGATCAAAGTGTGGAAGAAGCTCCAATCTTCAATCTTCTTGAATCCAGGACCAATGCAGCTTCAAAGCTTCAAAATTCGTCACAACCTGCCGAACCCGGATCCAGAATTTGGCTTTTCCTTATATAGGACACGTCTGCTGCGCCTACGCGCCAGAACTGTAATAGATTTGCGCCTACGCGCAGCAGTATCGCGCCAAGGCGCAGGCTAAAATGTAGGAAAACAGAACCAAACAGCCACAGCTCGCGCCGGGGCGCAGAACTATTGCGCCAGGGCGCCAGGCCTCAGCAAAACCACTGCAGTCACTGGAGCAGGCTGCGCCTACGTGCAATATGCTTGCGCCAGGGCGCCAGATACCCTGAATAAAGCTTTCTTTCTTCACCCACAAGTCATCTCTTCAATCATATACTTTTCCTCCTTTATTTTGACTTAAAACTTAACAAAACTCCTAAATTCGCCCTGAATTTGCCTCAAATACTATGTTATGACCATAAGTCATCACAACCCCAAACTTAAATCTTTCCTTGTCCTCAAGGAATCTTGTTTACCTCCTGCCCTATGCAAATAATTTGGTACCTTTCTTGATAAACTCGAATCATACATGCATGAGACTTACCAAGTTGTTTCAATGGTCAATTCGCAAGCAACTTTTCATCACATCAATTCAATCAAAACAAACTCAAGAACAATCACCATTTTTAACCAAGCTCAATGATCAATTCACACTTCTCACGCCACTCCTGTTTATAGGTTAATCATTCATCAACACAACCAAACAACTCTCCACAAATTTGAGAGAATCCTTACAATCGAACAACATACAATAATCACACACTTTTGAGGACTTTTTAAGGTTGTAACTTGGCTATGGTTAGGGGTGGATGTTTTTGGGGAAGTAGTTAAAAACTTGGAGTGGGTTACAATATAAAACAAGATACGGAAAAAAAACCCATCCCCATTTACAACACCACTTAGAGAACCATTCAACTAGTCTTTTGTTTTTCAAAATCAAAATATTTTGTTGGACATCACCTGTCCTCACTATTTTTCAATTCTTTTTCTTTTTGGATGAAAAAGGCTACCATTTTCAACTTTCTTTTGTGTCTCATCATTTCATTTTTTATTTTTTTTTTCTTTTTTTTTCTTATGAATGATGAACATTCATATTTTTTCAAATTGAACTTTTTCATCCCATACTTATCACCTTGAATTAAAACATTTTGATACCACTTTGCAAAAATATGAATATGGTTCTCTAGTGCACACCCCAAACTTATAATTTTGCCACATTCCAAAAGCAACCTCAAACTTATGATGAGCATTGGGCTCAAATCATAAAGATTGTAATCACTCCAAGAAATTTTTTTTTTATTTTTTATATATGGATATATCATTAATGACAAACATAGGGTGATTATTACAAAACAACAATTAGTTAAGCTCAAAAGGGGTTTGCAAGGGATATACAATAAAATCATGGGTGGCTAGAAAAGGCTCAAGGTACCAATAAATGTTGTCTCGTGTGTAATCATCGCATAAGTTCAAATAAAGGACGCACGCAAAGTCAAGAGAGAAAGAAAGGTCATGGACACACATGTACAATAAAGGAGTGTATGGCTCAATACCTCACGGTTGGGTAAGATTCATTGAGCGGTCAAAATCGTGATTGTCCATCCTTTGTCTCTCGATCACATGAATGCAACAATCCATTGCACTGCAAGAAGCACACATCACTACGAGGACAGAATCAAGCAATTGATACTCAAGTTCCTTAAAGAAAGTACCAAATTATCGGCATATATCAACAGGTAAATAAAACTCCATGACATATAAGGAAATATTCAAATTTAGGGTACAGTCATCCAGATATCTCCAAGGCAAATTATTACAAATTAACTAATAGTACTCAACATAACAAAGACACGGTGCAAGGATAGCAATAAAATGAAGATAGTAAGAAGGGAGAGATAGAGAGAGCGAGAGAGAGAGAGTGGCCTATGGAAGCACCACACATCAAGGATTGTCTTGGCTGTTTGGAGGCATGAAATGTCCACCACCAAACGCAGCGTCAAAATTAGCATCATTTAAATCAAAATCATCAATGGAGAATTGCTACTGCATACTAGAGGTCGGGGCATTCTCCGATGCTCTCCGCTGTCTCTCTATCGCCTCAAACTGCTCACGCCATGATATAGTGTTGATGGCTTGGCTATGAGCAAGTGCATCCCTTTCATCAACTAAGTGCTGCTGCCACGATTCCCATGTAGGATAGTAGGGGCACCACGCTTGCGGTGGAAACTGCTGTTTGTAAGACATGGCTTGAGTGTACATACTCGACTGAGTATTGTAGTAATGATAGGGTAAACGAGCGGCCATGTTTAAGTCCAACTGATTCAAGAGATGGGATAACTCAATTTCAGAGTGTTGAATTGGTTGCTCTGGCATTGATTGATTCTGCTCCGGATGCACACCTTGTTCAAATTGGTTCATCTCTTCTAACTCTTCTTCAGCTTCATTCCTCTCTACTCTTGGTCTAGGTGCACCCCTCACAATTCTTCCAAAATTTTGAAAAGATCTCAAAGGTAAAGCCCCAATTGGAAGCATTTGTTCATCTTCGGAGTACACCGGCACACCTTGTGCTATACACAATGCATTGATCAAATTGCAATGCCCCAAAGTGAAAGATTGGCTCGTGTTAGTTGCGATTCCATGTATGCTTGCACACAGCCAATATCCCAAATTAAACGGTCTACCCTCCATTATGATCTTAACAGCAGCAGCATTATCGATTTGGTACTCCGAAGAATTGGACACCGAAAAAATATTCTTCACAAAGAATTCTGCCCAAGCACGGGCCACAGGTTTGAAGCGAATCAACTGAATTTTGGTAGGCACCGAATCAGCGGATGCCTTATACCAAGGGGTACCGGGGAGAGCAACAAAATCCCGAATCACTCGTCTCTCCGGCTCCAACATAGCAGCAACTCTATCTTTCTCTGTCCTAAACGCACATCTCTCTTCGGGCACCAATGCCCCAAAAAATTCATTCAGCACAACAGTAGAATAGTCAACGATCTTCCCTCTAACATAAACTTTAAAACCATTATCCACAGCCTTACCAGCATTAGCATAAAATTCCCCAACTAAAGTGGCATCTTTCGGACCTTGTTCTTTCATCACAATTTCATTTAACTTCTCCCACCTCCTAATCCTTAACTGATCATAAATTTCAGGTACATTTTTCAACAGTTCATAGCTAAACCCTTTTTCCTGATTAAAAGCAAAGGACATAATCTGTTCATACCTTTCTGCCCTTTGCTCGGTGAAGAACCGGACACTCCATGGATGAATTTCAGGCTGATCACGAGGTGTAGAAACAGAAGACCTTCTCCCTTGCTCTAGTGGAGCACTCGAACCACCGGGACAATTTTTAGAGGCTGCTCTTTTCGGCCTCTTTGACTGAGTTTCTTTGTCTGGGGAAGAGGAGGAAGCCTTCTTATCTTTTCCTTTGCCCATTAGAGATTTCAACATAATGGAATTTTGGATTATGGAAAAGAAATTTCGTGAAAGGGTTTTGAGTGGAAGTGGAGAAAAATTGAATTTTTCGTTAGGATTTGGTGATTATGAAGTATGGGTATGAGGAATTTGTGAAGTTTGAGAGAGATTTGTGAAGAATAATGGTGGTTTAGGGAGTTTGGGACGATGTAACAATGGAGGTTTTTGAGAGAAGAAGGAGAGATAATGTGAAGAAGATGAGACAAACTATACAAACCCTTGGAAATTGGGTGTTTGCTGTTGCACTGCGCCCTGGCGCTATACCTACACGCCTACGCGTGAACCTTTCCATTCCAAAGCAGTAGCCTCTGTTCTACGTCGCGCCCTGGCGCAGAGGAATCACGCCCTTGCGTGAAGCTGAAAATTCCAGGGCAGTAGCCACTGTGGTGCTTCACGCCTTGGCGCAGGGGAGTCGCGCCTAGGCGCAGGTGCTTTCCCAGAATATTGATTTTCGCGTCTTCGCGCCTTCCTGCAATCTCCAACTCCATTCTCTTGCTTTTCCTGCACAAAACAAACAATCCACAGAAAATATTAGCATAAAACGCTTGGGTTGCCTCCCAAGAAGCGCTCGTTTAACGTCAATAGCTTGACGGTCCATAATCCGAAGATTATGCGCTTGTTTAACGTCCCGATGCTTGACATCCCATGACCTCACAGGTCACGGAATATAACGGCCACCTTGTGGCGCTGGAATTCTCCTCCTTTTTATGCCTTTAACCTTTGGCCATTCACCTTAAAATCTTGGCCTTCTTCTCCCGGCTTGAAAATTTCCACCGACCCATACGGAGACACCTCCTTAACCACAAAGGGTCCCGACCATCGAGACTTTAATTTTCCGGGGAACAACTTCAATCGTGAATTGAAAAGGAGAACTTGTTGTCCCTTATGGAATTCCTTAGGCCTCAAAGCTTTATCATAATAAGCTTTGGTCCTAGCTTTGTAGATGACCGCATTTTCGTATGCCCGACACCTCCATTCTTCTAACTCGTTTAGTTTCAACAACCTTTCCCTACCGGCGAGGCTTTCATCCATGTTGAGCAACTTTGTTGCCCAATAAGCTTTGTGCTCAAGCTCTACCGGAAGATGGCATGCTTTCCCATATACAAGTTGGTAAGGAGAAAAACCCAAGTGGGTCTTAAAGGCAGTCCGATAGGCCCATAAAGCATCGTCAAGTTTCAATGACCAGTCCTTGCGGGAACTTGCCACTGTTTTCTCCAATATTTGCTTTATTTGTCTATTCGATACTTCTACCAAGCCACTTGTTTGCGGATGGTACGGGGTAGCAACTTTGTGCCTCACATTGTACTTGGTGAGCACATTCTCAAGATATTTATTTATGAAATGCTTGCCCCCGTCGCTAATTAGCACTCTTGGTACACCAAACCTTGAGAAGATGTTCTTTTTCAAAAAATTTTCCACCGTGTGTGCGTCATTTTTAGGGCTGGCTATTGCTTCCACCCATTTCGTGACATAGTCCACGCACACAAGAATATAGAGGTTAGACTTAGACGATGGGAAAGGTCCCATGAAGTCCACACCCCAACAGTCAAACGGTTCAACTTCTAGCATACCTCGCAAAGGCATCTCATCCCTCTTAGTGATCGTGCCGGTCCTCTGGCACTTGTCACAACTTTTCACATAGTCGACACAATCTTTGAATAGGGTGGGCCAAAAGAACCCCGATTGTAACACTTTCGCGGCGGTTCTCGGTCCACTATGATGTCCGCCACAAGGTGAGTTATGGCAATGCCACATGATGTCTAAGCTCTCCTTGGTGTCCACACACCTCCTTATGATACCATCTTGACCCTCTTTGAAAAGGAATGGGTCATCCCAAAAGTAAAACATGGAATCATGAAGGAACTTCTTCCTTTGATGGCTTGTGAGGTCTTCCGGGAGTTCTCCACTTACCTTGTAGTTAGCCAAGTCGGCAAACCAAGGCCTTGTGGAGATAGCCAACAAATGCTCATCCGGGAATGCCTCACCAATCACTTTCTCTTTTGTGGTGACCAAAGGGTTTTCCAACCTTGAAAGATGATCGGCCACCACATTTTCCACTCCTTTCTTGTCCTTGATTTCAATGTCAAATTCTTAAAGGAGAAGAATCCACCTCAAAAGACGAGGCTTAGACTCATTCTTTGTCAAAAGGTGTCTTAGAGTTGCATTATCTGTGAACACAATAACTTTGGACCCAATTAGATAGGACCGAAATTTTTCCAATGCAAACACTATTGCGAGCAACTCTTTTTCTGTGGTGGTATAGTTAACTTGGTTCTCATTTAAGACCTTGCACGCATAGTATATAGCATGGAAAAATTTCGATCGATGTTGGCCTAAAACCGCTCCCACGGCATAGTCACTCGCATCACACATCAATTCAAAGGGTAGATCCCATTGTGGAGCGACTATGACGGGAGTAGAAACCAACTTCTCTTTCAAAATCTCAAAGGCATTTAAACAAGCATCATCAAATTTAAACTCACTATCTTTGACAAGTAGAGCACATAAAGGTTTTGAAATTTTTGAAAAATCTTTTATGAACCGCCGGTAGAAACCGGCATGTCCCAAAAAACTCCTCACTCCCTTCACATTGACGGGAGGAGGTAACTCCTTTATGACCTCTATCTTAGCTTGGTCAACTTCAATGCCCTTAGAGGAGACCTTGTGACCAAGCACAATCCCCTCCTTTACCATGAAATGACACTTTTCCCAATTTAGAATTAGGTTAGTATCAATGCATCTTTTTAGCACGACATTCAAATTGTCCAAGCAAGAATCAAATGATTTACCAAAAACTGAAAAGTCATCCATGAATACCTCTAACGTGTCCTCCATCATGTCGGAGAAGATTGCTTGCATGCACCTTTGGAATGTTGCCGGTGCATTGCACAGCCCAAACGGCATCCTCCGGTAGGCGAACACGCCAAAAGGGCATGTAAAGGCAGTCTTTTCTTGGTCCCTAGGATCCACCGCTATTTGATTATACCCGGAGTATCCATCTAAGAAGCAATAATATTCTTGCCCTGCAAGCCTCTCTAACATTTGATCCATGAAAGGCAAGGGGTAGTGATCCTTCCTTGTGGCCTTGTTGAGGCGCCGATAATCGATACACATCCTCCACCCGGTTACCGTTCTTGTTGGTATGAGTTCATTCTTGTCATTACGGATAACCGTCATTCCTCCCTTCTTGGGGACAACATGCACCGGACTCACCCATTCACTATCGGATATGGGGTATATCATACCGGCCTCTAAAAGCTTGAGGACTTCCTTCTTGACAACTTCTTTCATTGTGGGGTTCAATCTCCGTTGTGGTTGCACGACGGGTTTGTACTCATCCTCCATGTTTATTTTATGCATGCAAAGTGTAGGACTTATACCTTTAAGATCGGAAATAGTCCATCCCAAGGCTTCTTTGTTTGCTCTCAACACTCTCAGCAACTTAGATTCCTCCAAGCGAGCGAGAGAGCTAGAGATAATCGCCGGGTTAGACCCATTCTCACCCAAAAAGACATACTTTAGGTGCGATGGAAGTTCCTTTAATTCAACGGCCTTGACCTTATCTTCTTGAGCAACTTCTTCCTTTTCATTACTCACCACTTCTTCAACTTTGGGATTTGAGTCCACAAGATTCGCCTCAAGTTGTCTAAGGCACTCTTCAATTTCTTCTTCAAACTCATCCTCCACCCTTTCAATAGAATTCACAATAATTCTTTCCAATGGAGGTGAAGGTTGTTCCTCCACATGGACATCTTCCACCACTTCTTCAATAACATCCACTCTAAAGCAATCGGCCTCATCATCATGCCTCTTCATTGCCTCAAAGACATTGAACATGATTTTTTCTTCATCCGTTCGAAGCATGAGCTCTCCCATTTCCACATCAATGAGAGCTCTCCCGGTTGCCAAGAGTGGTCTTCCAAGTAAAAGGGATTCAACTTCCCTATCCTCCGCCATATCCATTATGATGAAATCAGCCGGAAAAATAAATTCCCCCACACGCACAAGCACATCATGGAGAATACCATAAGGATACACGATGGAGCGGTCCGCCAAAGATAATTGCATTCTTGTCGGTTTAGCTACCGCTCCCGGTATCTTCTTCATCATAGTCAAAGACATGAGATTTATGCTCGACCCCAAATCACACAACGCTCTCCCTATGCAAAGATTTCCAATAGAACACGGAATTGTGAAGCTACCCGGATCCTTCTTTTGTGGGAGCTTACGTTGAATCAATGCACTACACTCTTCCGTCATGTCGACGGTGTCATCATCCAAGGGCTTCCTCTTTTTGGTGAGAAGTTCTTTGAGAAATTTAGAGTAAAGCGGCATTTGCTCCAATGCCTCAACCAAGGGGACATTAAGTTGTAGAGTGTTAAGAAGTTTCATGAACTTTTTGAATTGTGAATGATCCTTGGCCTTAGCTTTCTTCTTCCTAGGATAGGGAAGTTTGATATTTGGTGATGATTCCTTCCCCTTTCCTTTTTCTTTTTCTTGCCTAGCCTCTTGTTCCTTCACCACGTTTTTCTCTTCACTCCTCACTTTTTTCTCCCTCAATTTTTCAACTTCACCCTCATTATCACTTTCTCCCGATTCTTCCACCTCACTCTCCTTGGACTTTTCAACTTCACCCTCATTTTTATTTTCACTCAACTCTTCTTTTTCCACTTCACCCTCTTGCACTTTCTTCTTCTCTTTCCTCTTATGACTCGCTTCCACTTGTGGAGAAGGTACCTCCCGGTTCCTCAATGTAATTGTCTTGCATTGCTCATTCCGGGGATTATCTTTGGTGTTCCCCCCAAAAGTTCCTTGAGACATAAGTTCAGAAAATTGACGCGACAATTGTCCCATTTGGGTCTCTAAATTTTTAATTGACGCGTCGTTGTGCTTTTGCATAGTGAGTTGTGAAGTTTTTAACTCACCTATGCTCTCTTGTGTGACATGGATGAATTTGTTGATTGATTCTTCCATAGGAGATGGTTTCCTAGCCGGAGGATTAGAGTTTGAATTTTGACCTTGATTCCCCCAACCGTAGCCTTGATTATTTGGATAACTTTTTCTGAAATTAGCTAAGTACTTGGCCTGCTCGGAGCCTTCCGGGAAACACTTGCCATTCTCATGACCGCCTCGGCAAAAATCACACTTTACCTCTTCGAATTGGTTCACACTAGCTTGAGATCCTCTTGAGCTAGCTTTCTTCAACTCTTCCATCTCTTTTGACATTAGTTTCATTTGAGCTAAGATGGCATTGTTGGTGTCAAGCTCAAGTATCCCGGCCTTCTTCTTGGCTCCCCGATCGTTTTGGGCACGATACTCATTTTGTGCCATTGTCTCCACTAATTCCTTAGCCTCAACTTCGTCCTTGTTCTTCAATGAACCACCTGCTGAAGCATCAAGTAACATACGAGTTTGTGGCCTTAGCCCTTGGGTAAAGTATTGCATTTGTTGCAATTCGTCTATTCCATGGTCAGGGCAATTTTTCAAGCACAATTTAAAACGTTCCCAAGCATCATAAAGTGTCTCCGTGTCACCTTGCTCAAAGTTCATAATCTCCGACCTTCTCTCTAAGAATTTGTGAATTGGGAAGTATCGGTCTTTGAATTTCCTTTCAAGATCTTGCCAAGTGGCGATAGTACCCGGAGGGATGGTGTCGAGCCAATCCTTGGCTCGACCCGTAAGAGAAAACTTGAATAGTCTCAACCTCTTGTCGGATTCCGATATCCCGGGTGGATCCGTATAATCACACGCATCGTAGAAATGACTTAGATGAAGGTTGGGGCATTGAGACTCCGCCCCTGAATATTGGTCCTCCTTTAATGCGTTGATCACGGTGTTCTTTATGTCAAATGTGACAGGATTTACCGGTTGGAACCCCAAATTTGCAATTCCTCCATTGTTTCTTTGACCATAGTCACCAAGGGTTCTCCTTGGTGGTGGAACCGGAATGTTGTTTTCCTCTTCCGCCATATCAATTGGCTCTTAGTCGGTGTTTGATTGGATCTCTTGATAATCTTGACTTGCACTAGCTAGAAGCCTTGATGCTTCCTTTGCTTGTCTTACCGCTTTGCGATTGGCTCGCGCTATCTTTTCAATCTCCGGATCAAATAGCAATCCGGAAGAACTTGTACCTAGCATACACAATCACAAGCAGACAATCAAAAGCACCTATTCTACACAAAAATAATAGAAACAATTGAGAAATAAATTTTTCTGTTTTGAATATCAAATGAACAAACTAAAAAAACTGAATTGTAGCACTAGCCTATTGCCTTGTTGATTACTCAACAATCCCCGGCAACGGCGCCAAAAACTTGATGAATTATTTTATCGCAAGTGCACGATCAAGTTATAGTATTAAAAAGGGGATGTCGAACCACGAGGATTGTGGTAATCAATCGACTAGGCAATTTATGCTAAATTCCATTTTTGTAACATGTATCGGGGGAGGTTTTGTTGTATGAAAATTCGCTAAAAAGACTTAGAAAACAAGTTGTGAGGCGATTGGATTCCTTCAGTGCATATCGGTGTAACTAGTTTGGCGAAGTGAATTTCATATAGATGAATAACACAATTTTATTTCAAGATGAATTAATCAAAACTGATCATATCCAATTTCTTGGTAATATGATCCTCTCATTCCATCTCCACTCTCTAATCACTTAGATGAGTAGTGATTTAATGAGGTTTTTCACACATAATCCAATGATCCCAATTACTAATCTAATATCTCTAAAATGATAGCAATTGTTCAATTATCCCTATTTCCTAGATTCATTTTCACTCTCATGATAAAACAAATCTATTCGATCAATCACATAATTGGCCTAATTATGTAAAGCATTAAACACAAAGGATAATTGATTGAAATTTAACCATGATTCATACAATACTAACTCAAATCACATAGATCAAACTAATAACATGATAATTCCCTAAGAATCCAATCTAATTATCTAGAAATCCATAATAAAGACAAAGATTACATGGAGATGAATCAAAGAATTCATGATCAAAGTGTGGAAGAAGCTCCAATCTTCAATCTTCTTGAATCCAGGACCAATGCAGCTTCAAAGCTTCAAAATTCGTCACAACCTGCCGAACCCGGATCCAGAATTTGGCTTTTCCTTATATAGGACACGTCTGCTGCGCCTACGCGCCAGAACTGTAACAGATTTGCGCCTACGCGCAGCAGTATCGCGCCAAGGCGCAGGCTAAAATGTAGGAAAACAGAACCAAACAGCCACAGCTCGCGCCGGGGCGCAGAACTATTGCGCCAGGGCGCCAGGCCTCAGCAAAACCACTGCAGTCACTGGAGCAGGCTGCGCCTACGTGCAATATGCTTGCGCCAGGGCGCCAGATACCCTGAATAAAGCTTTCTTTCTTCACCCACAAGTCATCTCTTCAATCATATACTTTTCCTCCTTTATTTTGACTTAAAACTTAACAAAACTCCTAAATTCGCCCTGAATTTGCCTCAAATACTATGTTATGACCATAAGTCATCAGTCTCTACAATTCCAACTGTTGACCAAATTTTATTTTTTTATTAGCCGAATTTTGAATTATCGAGACTTGTCCCTTTTAAGAGCAGGAGGGTTAAAAAAAATAAAATTGAATTAGGTTGGTGATATATAATTCAATGTCATTTTAAGAAATTTGGTCACAATTATACTTGCCTATAAAAATTAAAAAAATACTAGTTCCGGTCCTAGTACCACTTGTTAAGAAAATAAATATAAAAAGTATTAACTTGAAAAATAGTGTATCCAACCTTTTTAAAGTTTACGTGTTTAACAATTATTATTTCCAATTCAAAAATTTAATGTTTTGCATGCTTAATTAATTGGTACCCTTAGATCTTAGATATTAGGGATCATAATGGTGTCCATGGGTGAGGGTTTGACACTACCCAACACACACCTAAAACAATCACCCAAACTCAAAGGTTGTATGGGTGGCAAATCAAAACTTACACCCACAACCATTGGGTTCGGGTTTTTCCACCCAAACTCAAATCCACAGCAAAAACATGCATAATTAATTAATTACTTATCCAAACTTAGTCTGAATTTTTTTTGATAAGATGCAAAATGTAGAATTGTAATTAAATTACATAGTTCAACATAAGTAATTAACATTATTTGGTGACATTAGTAATTTTATATATATTGAGGGTTAATTAGGTAATATTACATATATTCGGGTGGGTGTGTGGGTTTCGGGTGTGAGTTTGAGTGATCCCAAACACACACTCATAGTTTATACATATGAAACATGGATGTCTTTCGGATGGGGCATGGAGCCCCTACTTGCCCCCCTTGGTCCGTCCCTGTCCTTAGAACACATTTTAGCATAACGTACGCACTAAAAATTAATCTCATAAACTTACATGCATCAAGTTCAGAGCTGACCAGCTCCAAAACCAAGTGTTTGTTGCCAACAATACCAGTAACGATATTCTTGATGAGGCCATCATCACTTTGCTTCACAGTTACTAAAGCTTTCACATTATATTGAGAATTATTGGTGGTTGTTGCCATCACTACTCTCATGCACGGTGAAGACACTATACACCTTCTTATGCGAACCTTTTTAGTTAGAGAAGATTTCAATAACCAATTACTATTGTTGTGAGGAGTATCTTTCCTTGTATATGGAGGTGTAAATAATACACTATTAATTATGAATGATTGGTGAACATGTGATTTTTGCAACAAATATGTCATACTTCCACACTATATGGTTGATGTTTATTAATTGAATTTATTTTTATTTTTTCATTGAGCCTCTTTATATATATTGGGGAAGAACAATAGCTATCATGGTGTGCCATTTTGAAGAGTGACATGACAGGCATGTTTTTTGACAATTTAATTTGTGAGTAATGAGTCAATTTAATCTCTAAACTATCACTCTCTCACCAACTTAGTCCCTAAACTATCAAAAACAACTAAAAGGTCCCTAAACTATTTTTCATCCATCAATTTAGTCCCTCAATTAACTTTTATATTAACTATTCAATTAAACCCTAAAATACTATTACCATTTCTTCTTCCACACTTCGACAAAAACTTCCAAATCACTATTCTCTCCGGCAATAAAATTCACTCATGCCCAGGAACATTCACGAATAGTCAGGCCAATAGAAAGTGGGTTATTGAGAAGTTGGAATTGAGATTACGACAACAACCGTCTCTTAGCCATAGTGAGGCTTATTATTTGATGAAAGAGGAGTATAATATACATTTGGAGAGTAGTATGATTTATAGATCACTTAAGCAAGCAAAACAAAATCTCGAGGGATCTGAAATTGATCAGTATGCTAAGCTATGAGACTATTGCCATGAGTTATTATCCAGTAATATTCTAGGTTCCACAGTAAAAATGAGTACTATACCACAAGAAGGACCGCCCATAGTTGATAATATGTTCAATGGTGATCTTTTAGATGGAAAATAAATTGATGGATGGAAAAGTCAACCGAGAGACTAAATTGATGTATGGAAAATAGTTTAGGGACCTTTTAGTTGTTTTTATTAGTTTAAAGACTAAGTTGGTGAGAGAGTGATAGTTTAGGAACTAAATTGACTGATTACTCTTAATTTGTCAATCACAAACACGTGACTGAAATACTAACCACCTATATTAGCCATAATTGTTCACTCCGAATTCCTAACGTTATCTTTGTTATCTATATATGGGAAAAAATTAAATTACATCTACATCCTTTAATAATGTTTTAATTAATATAAATTTTATAAAAGACTTTAATGCAGTTTTGATCCCCCTATTTTGAGAAATTTGAACTTTTGATCCCCTATTTTAAAAGCCAACTTTTTTATCCCCTATTTTGAAAATCTTGAACTTTTGATCCCCCAACTTAATTTGGTCAAATTTTTGCTTATGTGTCAACATCATTGATGACATGACAGTATATGTGTGGACAAATCATATTCCATGTCATTAATTTTTTTTCATAAAATCATTTTAAAAATATTAAAATAATTAAATAATTAGATAAATAATTAAATATTATGTTTTAAAAATATTTAAATAATTTAATAATTAAAAAAGTCAAATTAACCTCCATACATATATATGATTAAAAATCAATAAATTATCCAAATATATAATTAAAAATCAATAAATAACCTAAATATATAATAAAAAATCACTAAATTTCCCAAATAAATAAATTAAAAATCAATAATTACTCAAATATATAATTAAAAATCACTAAATTACCCAAATAAATAATTAAAAGTCAATAAATTACTCAAATACATACTTAAAAATTACTCCTATATTACACATAAATTGGCCAAAATATACCAAAACATTAGTTTCAATTGCACTGTGTGCATCTCATGTAGAATTCAAAATACCAAAACACTAGTAGTATTATCTATCATCTCAGATGTATACTACACCAGAATTTACTAAACAAGAATTTTTAAACCAAAATTTTCCTAAACTAAACCAGTTGCTTGAAAATTTCTCAGCAGCAAGAAAGCACATAAGCTATGATTATATTATGGCAAGGAAGACTATCTAAAGTTCCTGGTACATGTTACAGCGTAAATGAAGTTCCTGAAGCACATAAGCACATTATTCCTGGTAATCGTACATATATCAGGTTTCCTAAACTAAAATATACTAAACAAGAAAATTAATTAAACTAGACTTTTACTAATCTAAAATCTACCAAACAAAAATATAATTAACCATATTTTGAATACCCTGTTGAAGATGATTGTGATTGGCTTTTTAGGATTTTTGAAGAAGTTGGCGAGCGATTGGCTTTGATTGGATTTCTGAAGAAGATGGCGAGCCTGGTAATAATCATCGAAGAAGAAGATGTCGCGATTGGCTTTGTTAGAGTTCCATGATTTAGGAATTTTGAGTTTTTTATTTTGTTTATGCGTGTTGCATGTTTCTGCGAGTTGCTGTTTTTGTTTTTGATTTGGAACTTTGTTTTTGTTTTTTAATTATTATTAATTAATATTTAATTATTTATTTAATTATTTTATTATTTTTAAAATAATTTTATGAAAAAAATTAATTACATGAAATATAATTTATCCACGTAGACACTACCATGTAATCAATGATGTTGACACATAAGCAAAAATTTGACCAAATTAAGTTTGGGGATCAAAAGTTCAAGATTTTCAAAATAGGGGGATCAAAAGTTGGTTTTTAAAATAGGGGGATCAAAACTGCATTAAAGCCTTTATAAAATTTACTGTTGGATTGAAATTTTTTATTATTTAAATCATTTATTTAATTTTTTAAAGGAAACTAAAGTTTTGGGAAGGAGGTAGTAACATGTTATAAAGAGCTATTAAAAGTTATTAAAATTAACAATGTTCAATAAAAATACATAAATCGATAATTTTTATTGACGCAGTACGGAAGCGGGAAGGAATAGCAAGCGCTAATCCTATAATAAAACACAGGTTTGCAAGCGACAAACCTGATAAAAGGGTTTCTGGAATCCACCAGATTTCCAGAATCCACCAGAAAGAATAATTTGGAATCCACCAAACTTGAGAAAATTCTCTATATTTTATTGAATGAAAAAGTTTGCCTTCAAGGCTACAATAGTTTAGCTAAAATAATAGGAAAAATAAAAATAATAAATCTCCCTAAAAGATTGTAAACGAGAATAACACACCTAGCTAAATAAAAATAATAAATCTACCTAAAAGGTAGTAAAAGCAAATAATAAATATAGCTAAATAAAAATAACAAATCTAACTAAAATATAGTAAAATCAAACATACATAAAATAATAAAATACTAAAATATCCTCCTACATCAGTCTCCTCCACCTCAAAAGAACTCGACCCCGAGTTCTCATCTTGATAAATAGTCTCATCTGCTTGATACTGACTTATGCGTTTATCATAGTAGAAACTTAATACCGGTATTGTAGCTGAAATCTCAACTTTGCCTTTATCCGGCGGCTTAGGCGGCGGAGCTTGCCGTAACAACGCCACCGCAGTTCAACCACAGTCTGGGGACTTCGTAAGCTCATGCATAGCTATTTCTTCCACGCTATGCATCTCAGTTTCTTTTGCACACCCTTTCCGATCTATGGAGTTCGAGAATGGCGAGATATCGGTCAGAATCTTTGATACGAGACTGTTTGGGATCTTCTTGAAAAACAGGTAAAAGGAACTTGACTCTAACCGCGGCCTGCCGACAGAACCAAAGTTATCAATAAAAAGAGGAACTTGACCCTAACCGCGACCTGCCGGTAGAACCAAAGTTATTAAATAAAGTGTGAGCCTAACCGCGACCTGCCGGCAGAACCAACACTATAATGTTCTTATCACAAGAGCAATGTTCTTATCTCAAGAACAAAGGAAAAGTCCTCACAAGAGAAAACTCTCAAATTTGATTATATTCAAATTGTCCTTTGAGAAGTACACATGAGTCCTATTTATAGCATATCCTTACATAGTAGGATTTATATTGTCCACTACCCTACAATTATTATAGGCATTAGAAAATAAGCACTAACTTGTTTATAACTTCCCACTAGTCACTATAATGACTTAGTGCACCATTAGGAATAATCTAGAGAGCCTAGGGAGCAACTAAAGGTCATCTAAAAATACTCACAAAATAAGAAACGAAAATTACAATAAGGAAAATTGGACTTAATTATTATTTAGTCCAATATTATTAGACCACAAAATCAGCCCATAGATGCGTCTATCATGTGACTTGGGCTTCAAGTTGGGTTCAAAGCTTCTTCATCCAAAATATTTGAGTGCATTTTTTTTTATAAGTTTCTTTCCACATGCTTAGGGAACTCATGATCTCATCAATCTTCAATAAAATTTGTTGATGGATTTCGAGAACGACTCTAATTCCATCGCACATGATTGTGATGGATTACTTTCTCCCCTACTGTTTTTCCTTGTTCCTCCTTCATAAAATTTGTTGTCATTACTTCCTTTGTGTGTTTCGCCTCTGTTGGGACGCAGATTAAAGGAGCAGATTGCACCTTGAGGTTGATGACGTTTGAAACCATAGCTGATTTGATGTTATTGGTTTCAAAATCCACGACTTCATCTTGTTGGAAATCTCTAGTAACATCGTGAACTTGCTCGACTTCATCGACCTCTTCCTTCTCATCTTTGGATTTGTCACCCTCATCTGCATCACCTTTCTCCGAATCATCCTGTTCATTGATCTCTTTCTTTTTAGTAACATCATCTTCAAAATCAATAAGATATTTTATTGAGTTTAATTCTTTGTTGTCATCGGATTTTTGCACTTCGTGTTTCTCACTCTCATGTTCAGGAAAATCACTATTCCTGTTTGTTGTTTTGGCCGTCAAAACATAGTTTGTCTCACGACAATTCTCAACAAACAAATTGATTTCAGTACATTCTTTTACATCATGTACCTTTGCTTCAAACTTAGCTGTTGAAAGTTTAGAAACAACGTGTCCTTTACCCCGATGATGTCGTCGAAAGTTGTTGTTGTTGATGTTCATGCTGTTCTTTAAATGATTTGATAACATCACAATTTATGCAGTCAAAGCAGTTATGGCTGCAAGGCCTGCCCTGGTTGCTAGTTTATCTCCCATGACATATCACAGTATGAAAAGAACAGGGAAACCTGTTATGATGCCAACTGACGCAGTACGGAATCGGGAAGGAATAACAAACGCTAATCCTATAATAAAACATAGTTTTGCAAGCGACAAACCTGATAAAATGATTTCTGGAACCCACCAGATTTCCGGAATCCACCAGAAAGAATAATTTGGAATCTACCAAACTTGAGAAAATTCTCTATATTTTATTGAATGAAAAAGTTTGCCTTCAAGGCTATAATAGTTTAGCTTAAATAATAGGGAAAAATAAAAATAACAAATCTCCCTAAAAGATTGTAAAAGAGAATAACACACCTAGCTAAATAAAAATAATAAATCTACCTAAAAGGTAGTAAATGAAAATAATAAATCTAGCTAAATAAAAATAACAAATCTAACTAAAATATAGTAAAATGAAATACACATAAAATAATAAAATACTAACATATCCTCCTATATCATTTATGCATCTCAATAATATGTCAAAAGATTTTAGATTTTTATAAAAATTTACACGAATTATTCATATGATATAAACTTTGAATTCAACGATAAATTTTATAAAATCTGTATTCGTTAAATTATTATTGAGTGGTGCAGTGTAATATATATATATATATATGAGGAGGGATCCGTTGACTCCAGGAGTAAGTCTCCATTGACTTACTCCGCTTAATAACTCGATATCGGTATTATATTTCTTCAATCCAACCGTTGAATTCAAATATCTCATTGAGTAGATCAACTCCACAAATTTTTATAAAAATTCAAAAAATGTAGTTATGTATTTAGACTATTGAAATTCAACGGTTTATTTAAAAGTTTTTCGTACGTTCAATTGAAGTTATCAGAAAAAGTATCAAACGATTTTGATTTTTTATAAAAATTTGTGAAGTTGATCTACTCAATGAGATATTTGAATTCAACGGTTGGATTGAAAAAATATAATACCGATATCGAGTTATTAAACGGAGTAAGTCAAAGAAGACTTACTCCTGGAGTCAACGGATCCCTCTTCTATATATATATAATTGACTTGTGGAGATTTTACTTCTAGCAAGATATTATTTCTAGCAATCCATGCTGTGAAATTTATATTGAATTGGCTTGTCTTACGCACTTTTGTTTCTTTCCACTTTTAAGCAAGAGTTGCGTATGGAACATGTTTACTACAATACAAAAAATGCCCACATTCAAAATAAATTATGTCGTCTTTTGTGAGCTGTTTGGTCAACATCAAAGCGGGGAAATTTGCTTTTTTGGTCCCTATGTTGCTCTTTAACCCCCAAAAATTCCAAAATATCTCCAAATTTGGATTCAGGATCTTAAGGAAGTTACACGCCGAAATACATAACGGTTCGGCAGCATCACGCCGAACTGGGATAAATTTGAAATACATAAGGGTTCGGCAGCGAGGTGCCGAAAACGATTAGATTCGGCAACAACGTGCCGAACTGGTAAAAACTTTAATTAAACGTCCAAACCCAGACGCTGTTCTTCAGATTCTGTTATTCAAAGCAAAGTGGGGCAATTTTTAGGGCACAAGCGATTTGTAAAGCAAAGTAAAATTGGAGTTCGATTATATTACAAGATTCAATTTCAATTTGGAACGGAACCTGCGAATCCCTAACACCACAAGTAAGTTTTTTGTGTAATCTCTCATTTTGATGAATTTATGTATATGATTAAGAACAATCTCGATGTATCTATTTGTGTTGTTGTTGCTGAGAAAGATTGTTTTTTCTATTTACATGAATTTGTGTTTCGATTGAATTTAGGGTATAGCGTTTTCCAAAATTCTTGAATGTGCACAAGGTGTTTGTCAAAATGCTTGAGTGAGTGTTTGTTTAAAAATATGTGTGTATGAACCCTCTATGAGTGTGTTAACGTTGCTTTGAATCCTCTGAAACTTCAAAAAATCGCCCTAGATCTCAAATATCCCGATTGTGTGTCCAAGACGTTTTGAAAGTACAAGTTATGGTACCTAGCCTATATAGTCTGACTTCAGCAGTTTCGTGCCGAATGTCAGCGTTTTCGAAAATTACGGGCCGAAATCCAGCCATTGTAGCACCAGACTTGGAAGCAAACCATCCTAACATAGCCATCCTTATTAAACATATTTCGGCAGTTTCGTACCGGAGGCAATAGTATTCGGCCTGTAGCTGCCGAATCCTTATATTTTTCTGAAAAAAATGATGTTTTCGGCAGTTACGGGCCGAAATCCTTATATTTTTCTTAAAAAAATACTATGTTCACCTTATTTAAATTGTTTCAGCGCGTAGCTGCCTAATGGTATTGGATTCGGCATGTGTATGCCGAATTACTTTATAAGGGCAAAATCGTCTCTTTGGGGGCTTGGGAGTAAAACAGAGGGGGCCAAATAAGCAATTTTCCAAAGTGGGTGACTATTTCTTTTGCTGTACTACATACTTCTCGTTCGTTTTGTGTGTTTGACAAATAACCGATTATCCCAAAAGCTTAAACTATTAGGATAGAGTCATATCAATGGTTTTATGTTATTTCTAACATGTCCCTTTACGCGAGAGCCCACTTGGGCTTGAAGCGTGGATAATGCATAGGTCCACCTACCATATGCTTAAATTCCACTTTTTAATTAGAAAGTGAGGGGAGCGGGGATTGAACTCTAGACTACTTAGTCATAGGGACTCTGATACCATGTCAAATAATTGATTATCCCAATAGCTTAAGCTATTAGGATAGAGTCACATCAATGATTTTATATTATTTTTAACAGTGTTGTCATTTTTATCTTTCTGCTACTTAAATATCGGACGTTATAAAAATGAGAATTTTTTAAGAAATTTTGTAAATGTCGTCCGCCACTTAAGTAGCAGACGTTATAAAAAAAGAATTTGATAGGATGTTCTGAGAGTGTATCCGTAACCTAAATAGTCAATAGGAATATTTTAATAAATTTATAGGATGCGCGAGAAAATGGGTAGGGTGGCGAAAGAAATTCTCTTAGTTGGTTGCTCTGTAGCTTGTAAAATGCCTTTGTGTCACCGACCCATTCAAAGAAAATGTGAGTTTTTAAATATACTTTAAGACTTTGATGTAAAAGTTTTTCAAAAAATCTATTTTATCATTTTAATAGTATTTTGTTCTAGAATTTTTAGAAAATCATTTTAATTGCCACTAATGCGACCTATAAATAAACCCCATTAGTTTAGTTTAGAAAATTCTCTCCTCTCCCACTGTTCTTCTGTTTGTTTTATTTTTTTAGTGTTTAGTTTTTGTCAGTTCGTGTGTAAATGGTCGCATAGTTCTCCGTCGGTTAATCATACCAAACCCACTAGTATTATTTAATCACCATGATTGGGTGTGGTATCCTAATCGACGGGAAACTTTATGTGTCATAATAATTGGACGCGGTATGATTAGTTGAAACAGATGTCGGTAGAGAATCAGAGGGATCATGTCCACCCTGTTAGACTAAACTAAACTAAACTAAGGATCAGATAAATTAACTGCTTCAACTTCGTCTTCTCCGGGTTGAACCATGCAAGCCGTGATTTTGTCGAAGGTCCTCAGACGGATCAAGTTTGAGCATATATCTTCGACAGATCTAACCAACTTAGTGTCTAGCTCGACCGGTCCCTTCGTCATGTACCGAGAGAAAATAGAGAACATTTTTCTCACACGGCCGTCGTTTTGAAGTTTCATGTTGGTGAACAACGCGGTTCCGTTTGAGGAGACCAACAAACAACGATACTCGACATCGGTCACCCTTCTTTGATGGGGAAGTGGAGACGACTGTTGAGATAGGTCAGTTGCTGCTTCAGATCACCTAGTGTAACATCAACGTGGATTCAGGTTCCCGCGGTTGTAGTACACTACAACAAGGTGGGTGTTCTGTTTAAATTCTAAAGTTTCCATTCTTTTTCCAGATATGTATAAATGAAACAAAACACACACTCCATCCCCTATTTATACAGGCACTGGTGCGTTCTGGGCCCCAAGTATTCTGATCACCGTCAATCTACTACTTAAGTAGTGAAACACCCTACACCGTTCATCCGCTACTTAAGTAGTGGATGGATGGTGGTCGGAATTTTTGTTGTCTTTGGTGGAAGTCAATGGTCAAGGGCTGTGGTGGGCATTGATTGACAGTCAATGACGAGGTTGTTACTTTGATCAACCAATGGAATTCAAGCAAAAACTCTAAATTAAAACTTTTCCTTATCTCATTCTCTCATCTCACATCTCTTCTCTCATATTGGTTTTTTTTAGTGTGTTTTTTTAGTTTAGTGTTTTTGTAGTTTTGTTATTTTAGGCATAAACGACCTCAATGTCTGTCGTCGATTAATCATAATGATCTTACGCATGTTCTTTGTTGCCGCCTATTTAGATCATTATGTTGATAGACGAGGGACTTTTTGAAGCCTATTAGGATCATTATGATTAATCAATTTTTTTTATTTCATTCAAATGTAATTTTCTTAAATTTAATGTAATAATATTTATGATATGTGTTATAATATAAACTTTGTTACCATATTGTTGTTGAAGGTGTGAAAAACACAAGAAGGGGCGGGGGGGTTGAATTGTGTTTTAAGAAGTTAAAACTTTTTCTAGCTTTGTGTTAGCCCATATTTTAGTCGAGCTAAAATAGGCAGTTAAGAGCCTCATTAAATGACTTGGTTTATTGTCATTTAAAGTTTTGTCTAAAAAACCAAGCAGATGAGTGGTGAATCTGTGGAAAATTAATATATTGTTGCATAGAAGCAGTAAGTGTCGAACTCGACACAAAATGAAGCGTGCAGTATTTTGTGTCGAATTCGACATGGTACGAAGATGCGTTTTGAAAATGCGCTGGTTCATTGGTTCATTGTGTGTCGAATTCGACACGTTACGAGGTTGTGTTTACAGACTTTCTGGTTCACCGGTTTATGCAGATATCAAGAAGGATTTTTCAGCTTCATGGATTTAGTACATTTGGTGGCGAATTGGTACGTTGACGGGTTCGACATCAAGAGGTGCAAAAGATTCAAAATTCAAATTCAATTAAGTTCTGTCCAGATGACGTGTCTAGCAGTTAGAATTTGAACGTTGGAAATAGTTATGTTCCTTCGCCTATATGTAGTAGTTTTTCATATGAAAAACGGGTCACAAAATTCACATACAAAATCCTGAAAACTCACAATGCTCACGCTATCGAGAAAGTTGAGTGCTGAACGGAAAAAGTATGATTTGGTGAACCTTTCCTTGTAAAACTTTTACAATCCAGTACAATTTACAATTCTTGTCAAGTCTTTTATTCCCTTTAAATTCCTGCAATTTATCATATTTCATTCTGTCGAATGAAATTGTTGCTTTTCTTTTATTGATTTCTGCAAAGTTTACTTTTCTGCAAAACTTTCATTTTTACTTGTTTGACAAATTACTTTGCAATCAAACACTTTCAAAACTTGAAACTTCAAATAAAATCATGAATGTTCATACTTTCTGGAAATCCATGCAGAAAATTATGTCCCGGGATTTACTAGTTGATCCCTCAAGTAATAAATTTTAAACTAGCGCTTGTTTACCAAAAATCAGGGTAAACAAATTGGCACGCCCAGTGGGACACAATTTCGTGTGTTTTTTCTTTGTTTAGAAAGTAAGTTTTATTTTAATTCGTCTGAAAATTCTTGTTGGTTGGTGTTCAAATTTGTGTGTTTTGATTTTGTATGCATTTAAGAAGTGGAAAATCTCTTCCAAATTTGACAAGTGCTAAATCTCGTCCAAAAATGGTTCGACCACCCATTAATAATCAAAACAATAGTAACCCTCTAAACCCTGGGGGGCAACCAACCCAAGCGTCTAATAATAACGCTACAATCCCTGCCCAGATTTCTGGTACAATGGGAGCAACTGCTCCTTCGTCAGTTATAAGTGAAATTGGGGTAACTGCTCCAATGACGAATATGACATTGTCTAGTTCGACTATGTCACCAGCATCCTATGTTTTGGGAAATAACCCTACTCAAGGGAATTTTAGTGATCATAGGAGCCCTATAAGACCTTTTCCATTATCTGGAGATCCTAGGTATGGTATGCCTAGATCCTTGATGTCTGGCTTACACAATAGTCAACCTAATATGGAGATTCCAAATATGTTTTCTCCTTCAGGATCTGGAGTGGTAAATCAACAAAGGGTAATCCCTCAAAATTTAACAAACACATCCGTTTTGGCAATTCGACAACAAATGGATGACAATAATCATGAAATGGTTAATATGTTAACACAACAATTGGGAACTGTGATAAATCCTTTAATTCAAAATACAAATGACAGTTACCAAATGTTAACTAACCAAATGAGTCGAATGACTGATTTCTTTGGGGCACCACCCATACAGCAACAACCAATTCGACCAATACAAGTTCAGGCGCCTGTTCAGGAGACACAGATGCCTAACAATCCAGGGGTGCCAGAAAACCATGGGCAACAACGACCAGTGGCACAAGTAGAGCCACCAGTCCAAAATGTTGTTGAACCAAATCCTGGTGTAGTCTTGGTTAATAGAAACCAAAATGCTGACGAAGTAGTTAGAAACGTTCAACAGAACCGCTTTGAAGGGCAAAATAATTTGGCCCATCTAGTGGAAACAATTCTAGCCCAAAATGGCCTTAACATAGGATTGCATAGGCCTAACTTTGTTTCTGCCTTATCTGAATATGTACTCCAGACTGAATTACCAAGAAATTGGAAAACTCCAAAATTTACGAAGTTTGCTGGGGATACGAGTGAGTCAACCGTAGAACATATTGCCAGATATATGGTAGAAGCGGGGAATATTGCAGACAATGAGAATTTAAGGATGAAATATTTTCCAAATTCTTTAACCAAGAATGCTTTCACTTGGTTCACCACCCTTCCCCCACATTCAGTACACACTTGGACTCAATTAGAAAGGTTGTTTCATGAACAGTTTTACATGGGACAAACCAAAATTAGCCTTAAAGAATTGGCTAGTGTTAGGCGTAAAACTCCTGAGTCCATTGATGATTACTTGAATAGATTTCGACTTCTCAAAGCAAGGTGCTTCACCCAAGTGCCTGAACATGAGTTGGTTGAAATGGCTGCTGGTGGCCTTGACTATTCTATTAGAAAGAAGTTGGATACTCAACATCTAAGAGATATGGCCCAATTGGCAGATAGAGTTCGACAGGTCGAACGCCTTAAGGCGGAGAAAGCTAGATCTTCTAAGTTTCATAAAAAAGAAAAAGTAGCATATGTAGAAACTTATGAAAGTGATGATGAGTTCGACAATGAATATGATTGTGTTGAAAATAATGAGGTCAATATTGCTGAATTAAAACCAGGACCTCCTTATACTTGTAGATTGTTAAAACCATCAAATGGAAAAAATCCTGTCGAACCAAAAAACGATAAATTTGTTTCTAAAACTTACACATTTGATATAACAAAATGTGATGAGATTTTTGATTTGTTGGTCACTGATGGCCAAATTGTTGTGCCAAAGGGTTTAAAAATTCCACCTTTGGAACAGAGAAAGAAAAGAGGTTTTTGTAAGTTTCATAATTTTTTGGGACATAAAACCTCACAACGTGTTCTTTTCAGGGACTTGGTTCAAAAGGCATTGAACGATGGAAGGCTGAAATTTAGTGACAAAACCAAACCACCAATGAAAATAGATGAGGATCCCCTACAACTGTTAGATGCAACATACGTCGAACCGGTGGATTGTTTGATGGTGGATGCAATGGATCTTACTGGTGGAGCCCAACTGTTGGCTATTCCTGAAGAACAGTACGAAGAGAAAATCAAGTCAGTTTATCCAAATGCTGATGAAAGTTTAATTGATTTTCTGAAGAAGTGTAAGTCGAACAACAGCGAGGTAACATTGTGCCCTCGTTGCAGTGCGGTGTTTGACAAGAAGGCTACTGAAGGCCTTAACAAATATATGCCTTATTCGAAAAGGCAAAACAATTGGCCAAAACAGAGGCCAATTCAGAACAAAGGTGAAATGAGTCGAATCCCCGCTCACTAGAGGTTGGGATACAAAACTACTTTTGTGCCATCCAATAAGGCCCCTGTTAATCAATGGGTCCATAATCACCAAAGGTTCTCAAACAAATCCTTTACTGAGAAAGGAAGTTCTAGCAATACTGGATCTGGAAATTCTGGGGATCCAAAGAAATTTGCTTATAAAAGTAACTACATGGGGAAAAATCCCATGACTAGGACCCAATGGCGCAGGTATCAGCGCCATAAGAAATTGGCTTCTCAGGTTGTTCAGAATGCTCCAAACAACAAAGGCAAGCAAATTGCTGAAACCTCTAAGAGGCCAATAAAAGAAAGGGTTAATTATCCTGTTGAAATTCTGAAACGGGACGACAAGGTTGAAAATGAAAATTTTGATGATGACGATCTCCTAGATTCTGAAGGTGATTTTAATGTGATTGTCAGTGTAGTATCAATCTTGCCTATGGAATATGACGTATGGTCTGAGGTTACGGAAAATGAGGAAGACTTTGATAATGGTAATATGGCGTTGCATAGGCCAGTCTGTTACTATGTGATGAATAACGGGTGCTTAGAGGATCAAATGGCATCGTTCGAGAAACCGGATGAAAGCATGAAAAACCATCTAAAGCCACTCTTTATCCAAGTAAAGGCAAATAATGTAGGTGTTAATAAAGTGCTGATAGATGGTGGAGCGGCAGTGAATTTAATGTCGGAATTCATGTTAAAGAAGATTGGAAAATCCACAACTGATCTGCACACACACAATATTGTCCTGTCAAATTATGAGGGTGAAACAGGATTCTCACTGGGGGCAATCCAAGTTGACATTGCAGTTGGTAGCACAATTAGACCAACTTTGTTCTTGGTGATAGCGTCAAAGGCTAATTATAATTTGCTTATGGGAAGAGAATGGATCCACGGTTTTGGAGCAGTACCCTCTACCCTTCACCAAAGGGTGAGTATCTGGAAACAAGATGGCGTGGTGGAGAACATTGAAGCCGATCAAAGTTATTTTAGGGCTGAAACTCACAACATTACGAAAGAGTTCCTTTGACAAGAAACTGGCGAACATTGCGCCATGTACTGAAAAAGATTTCGCTTATACCCATTCTGACAACATTTATCATTCTGTCAAATTAGACCCAACCCATGGCTTCATATGGGAAAGGGAAGAAGCAGATGGTATACAAAGGGAGGAGGAAAGCGAGATTCACCCAACTGGGTGGGAAATTGACGAAAATTTCTATGTCTGAGTCCCAAGCATGGGCAAAGATTTCGGCTTATGTTGCCGAAAACAGAATAAATATGGCTTTAGAGGCCAGTTTGTTTCAAGAAAATATGGCTGTTGAAGCCACTGATCAAAATAATGGCAAGTTGGTACCAGAAATGCAAAAGCTTGACTGCATTTATGAAGACGAACCATTAGGATTTGAAAAAGATCCTTTGAGTTCAAACCCAAAGATGCAGGCTCAAGATTCCTTGCAAGAGATTGACATTGGAGATGGTCGAACAAAAAGACCAACATATATCAGTTCCAAACTGCCAAATGATTTGAAGAATAAATTGGTCGAACTCCTCAAGGAGTACAAAGACTGTTTTGCCTGGGATTACAATGAAATGCCAGGATTAGACAGAAAATTGGTGGAACACAGACTGCCAATTCGACCAGACAAAAAGCCAATTAAACAACTGCCAAGAAGATTTGCACCAGACATCATGTCCAAGATCAAAGAGGAAATTGAAAGGCTGCTGAAGAGTAGATTCATCAGAACTGCCAGGTACGTCGAATGGTTAGCAAATATAGTCCCTGTTATTAAGAAAAATGGATCTCTTAGAATATGCATAGATTTTAGGGATTTAAATAATGCTACACCTAAAGACGAATATGCTATGCCAGTGGCTGAAATGTTAATAGACTCAGCAGCAGGTTTTGAATATTTAAGTATGTTAGATGGCTATTATGGCTATAACCAAATTTTTATTGCTGAAGAAGATGTGTCAAAAACTGCTTTTAGATGTCCAGGAGCCTTAGGCACATACGAATGGGTTGTGATGCCTTTTGGTTTAAAAAACGCTGGGGCTACTTATCAAAGAGCCATGAACTCAATTTTTCATGATTTTATTGACACATTTATGCAAGTTTATATTGACGATATTATAGTTAAATCTTCGTCAAAAGATGATCACCTGACTCACCTTAAACAATCTTTTGAACGAATGAGGAAATATGGGTTAAAGATGAATCCATTAAAATGTGCCTTCTGTGTTCATGCAGGAGATTTCCTAGGTTTTGTGGTACATAAAAAAGGCATCGAAATTAATCAAAACAAGACTAAGGCAATTATGGAGACTCAACCTCCAAGAAACAAAAAACAGCTTCAATCTTTGCTAGGAAAGATAAATTTCTTGAGAAGATTTATATCAAATCTAAGTGGTAAGGCACAACCATTCTCACCACTACTTCGACTCAAGAAAGAAGATACTTTCACTTGGGGGCAAGATCAACAAAAAGCATTTGATGACATCAAAGGTTATTTGTCAAAACCTCCAACACTGATGCCTCCAATCAGAGGCAAAGCAATGAAGTTATATATTTCAACATCACATTCAACTCTTGGCAGCATGCTTGCACAAGAAGACGAAACTGGTCATGAAAAGGCCATTTATTATTTAAGTAGAGTCTTGAATGATGTAGAAACTAGATATAGTGATATTGAAAAATTATGCCTTTGTCTTTATTTCTCGTGTATGAAACTTAAACATTATATTAAGCCTGTTGAAGTGTATGTATATTCGCATTATGATGTTATTAAACATATGCTATCAAAACCAATTCTGCATAGTCGAATTGGAAAATGGGCCTTAGCTCTCACCGAATATTCACTCACGTATAAACCTTTGAAAGCTATAAAAGGCCAGATAGTGGCTGATTTCATTGTAGATCACTCAGCGGTGGAGGCACCACAAAGTTATGTGGATTTGGAACCCTAGAAATTATATTTTGATGGATCCAAACACAAACATGGAACTGGAATTGGAATTCTAATAATTTCACCTTTAAAAATTCCAACCAAGTTCAAATACAAAATCAATGGTTTTTGCTCAAACAATGAGGCCGAATACGAAGCTTTGATTACAGGCCTTGAAATCTTGTTAGACTTGGGGGCAAAACACATTGTAATAAGAGGTGATTCAGAGTTAGTGTTAAAACAAATCAGCAAAGAATATAAGTGCATCAATGAACATCTGATAAAATATTTTGTTGTTGCCAATTCTTTGTTGAAACGTTTTGACAATGTGAAAATTGAGTATATTCCTCGTATAGAGAATCAAGAGGCGAATGACTTAGCACAAATTGCCTCTGTGTATAAAATCTCCAAAGATAAATTGGAATAATTAATTGAAATTAAGGACAAAAGAATTGTTCCTGAACCATATTCGACACAATTGTCATCGCCAAAACTCGTGGGGGCAGATGAACCACATGAAATATACGAAATTTTGGCCATTGACAATTTATCTGATATTGACTGGAGGAGACCAGTGGTTGAATACTTGAGTAATCCTCTAGGCATAGTTAGTCGAAAAATAAAATATAAAGCCATGAGCTATGTTATCATTGGCAATGAATTATTGAAGAAAACTTCTGAGGGAATTTTGCTGAAATGTTTGAGTGAAACTGAAGCCTACCTGGCAATGTCAGATGTTCATAGTGGTGCTTGTGGATCACATCAGGCAGGCCATAAAATGAAATGGTTATTGTTTCGCCAAGGTTTATATTGGCCAACAATTTTGAAAGATTGCATTGAATTTGCCAAAGGCTGTCAAGAATGTCAAAAACATTCAGGTATACAACATGTTCCCGCAAGTGAGTTACATTCAATAATTAAACCCTGGCCATTTAGAGGATGGGCATTAGATTTGATTGGAGAAATTAGACCCGCTTCTTCAAAAAATCAACGTTATATAATAGTTGGTATAGATTACTTTACCAAATGGATTGAGGCAATACCTATGCCAAATGTTGATCAAGAAGCAGTAATAAATTTCATCCAAAATCATATCATTTATAGGTATGGTATACCTGAAACCATCACCGCTGATCAAGGTTCAGTATTTACTGGACGAAAGATGGTGGAGTTTGCCCAACAAACAGGTTTTAAATTGTTGACTTCAACACCTTATTATGCCCAAGCAAATGGACAAGTTGAAGCAGCTAATAAGATCATCATTGGTCTAATTAAGAAACACATAGCCCATAAACCAAGAAATTGGAATAAAACATTGGATCAAGTGTTATGGGCTTGCAGAAATTCTCCTAAAGAATCAACTAATACCACTCCATTTCGACTAACATATGGTCATGATGCCGTATTACCAGTTGAGATAAACTTACAGTCAGTGAGAATCCAAAGACAAATGGAAATTCCAACTGACCATTATTGGAATATGATGTTAGATGAATTAGTTGATTTAGATGAAGAAAGATTGAAAGCTTTAGAAATGTTGACTCGTCAGAAAGACAGAGTTGCTAAAGCATACAATAAGAAGGTAAAAAATAAAACCTTTAATTTCGGAGACTTGGTTTGGAAAGTAATTTTGCCAATGGACAGGAAAGATAGAGTCTTAGGAAAATGGTCCCCAAATTGGGAAGGACCATTCAAAATAACTCAAGTATTTTCAAATGGTGCCTATGAGATTCGAGAATTGACAGAAGATTCACATACCTTAAGTATAAATGGTAAATACTTGAAAAAGTATAAACCAATATTGCAAGAAGTAAAAATAAGTTAAGCATAATATAAATGCAAGGAAATTAACATGGCAATAAATTCTAAAGTTGCCACAGTATGGCATTGTCAATATTACATAACAAAAAACCAAATAAACCAAGTTCATGCTGAAATATAGAGGCAGAATTCGACAAAACAAAATAAATGATTAGAAGGAAAGATCTAAAGTGAAGCTTTGAGCTCTTCATATAGACGCCTGTAAGTGGCGAGTTCGACATCCAGAATATCATTGGTTTCGACCAAAGTCTGAACTTCGCCATCAACAGCCACAGATGCACTAAAGTAGTCGATCCCTTTCTTGGCTTCGACAGCTATTTTCTTCTCAAGATTAGAAGTAGCAGCCAGGAGGTTTTCTTTACGCTTGACCTTTTCAGCAGCAATCTTCTCTTCATACTCTTGAATCTGCAACTTCAAGTTCGCCACATGCTGCTCCCATTTGGAAATATTCTGATCCTGTTCTTGAGTTGCAGAATGGCTGTTCTTGATCCCATTTGGCATGATTTTCTTGTCGAACCTTTAACCTTGCTTCACTGTCGACCTTATTGCGATAAGCTGTTGCATAATTGCCAATTAAAAATTCCAGTCGATTGAGAGTTACTTTGATACTCCTGTCAGTGAGTGGGTTCTGGAGTTTCTTTAGAAAGGCCAGATAACTGAATGCAGTCGCAAGATTGGCTTCAATAGCTTGCAAAACATCTTGTTCGACGAAGTCAGTTTGTAGCTTCGCCATGAGAGCTGCTTGTCGAGAATCAGTTGATTGGAGAGATGAGTTGCTCTGAGTACCTTCACTGGAGGTTTGGCACTTTGCCCATTTTTTGGTGAGTAGAAGGTTTAGTGCTGTTGCTGGGTTATCCTCTTGCATCTTGACGAATTCGTCTTCAGACAATCCAATATCTGCTGATAGCTTTGATGTCAAAGAGACAGGGAGTATGTCATCTCCTCATTCTTCAGCTTTCTTTATTGCTTCATCATCAAATGCAGTATTATCAGCAGTATCTTCAGTCGAATTCTCTTCTTCTCCAGAGGTCGAATCTGTTTCCTCTTGAGAGGCTGTTTGTTCAGAACTGGACGAGTCTCTTGATTCCTCAGCAATAGGATTATCCTGTACTCCAGTTTCGACTGATACAACATCAGGATTTTGTATTTCGACAACAGGAGTCTCGTCTGAAGGTCCTTTTTCGACATTAGAAGCTATGGGAGGAGAACGTTCTTTAGTAGACTCTGGCAACAGAGTTGTATCCTGCACAAAGAGGCAAATGTTAGTTGCAAATATTATGAGCAATTTATTCTATAAGGAATAAAGAATAGAATAAAATTACCTTTGGATTAGAATCAGCCAAGCAAGAGTTAGTGCTCTCGCCTTTAGAAAGAGGGATGTTGACAACATCTGGCGAAATAGTCACTACAGGCACTTCTGTTGTAGATGTAGGGATTGTCTGAGTTGGTTGTACTTGCTGAGTAGAAGTTTCTTCCTGGTCATCTTCTTCGTCCTCAAGGATTAGTTGTCGAATCTTTGCACGCTTCCTCTCCTTCTTCTTTTTCTTCTCTGGAGGACCAGTGGTGCTTTTAGTCTGGGGTTCGACAGTGGCAGGATGTTTGCCTTTGTCAGTTTCACCTTGAGTGATTGGTGCGACTATTGGAGAATCAATATCTTTATCCTGCTAATGAATGAAGGATGAAAATTATCAAGTGAATAATTTGTAAGAAAAAGACTTCAATAGATTAGGAAATTCGACAGCAAGTTACTTGTTGCTCTTCGACACTTGCAGGTTTAGAACTGTCTTGCTTTGTCTTCTTGCTCTTTTTTGTTGTTGGTGGTGGACTGTTTTGCCTTTTTCGACTTTGATAAAATAAACATGGGAAATAAATACCAATATCAGATAAGGTGAATTGGTGTCAGCCAGAGTTGACAAGAAATGAAAAATACCTTAACCTTTGGAGGTGCTTGCATTTCTGTTGTTGCCAATTTCTTGCCTTTCTTCACAATTACTTCTGATGCAGTTGAAACGCTGGGTGTTGATGAAGAAGCTGTAAAATAAATAAAGTAAGCATTTACAGTAAAACAGTCTAAATTGGTCGAAGTTGGTGACAGTGTCGAAGACATACCTTTGCGTTTTGAAGTAAGCTGGAGTGCGTCGAGACCAGCGTTGACTTGTTGCATAATGGTCTCTTCACAAGGCACATTCTTCTTATAGTACATACTCCACCAGTTGGCGAATTCGAGAGTACAAAAGCAAGATGGTTTGAAAGGAAATGGGTTGATCTGGTAGATTATCTCTTCTGCTGCTTTCAGTCGACGTTGGTAATATGCCTCACTCATACCAGAATTTCCTAGAACTATGTCATATTTATTTTTGAACAAACTCTTAGGCATAAACTGTGACAAGCCAAACTGGCGAGCAACCAAATTTGGTTGGTATCCGACCAAACCCAGATAAGCTCTTTGAACTCCCAGTCGAGAAGACAGGATGGCAGGACTTAAGAATGCCAACCAAAGTTCATTGACAGAAGCTTCTTTATTAGGATCCGTAGCAGGAAAATCTTGAGTCAACCAACTTGGCCCAATTCGACGTGTTATGAAAGGGAAGTTTTCTGGTTTAAACTTGTCAAGTGATAAGAAAATATTGAAATAAAATTGGAAAAGTTCCTTAGGGGAATTCAAACCAGGAGTTTTTTGTTGGAACAAAGCCAGTCGAGAAGCTTCTATGTTCCTTTTTGCTACCTTCGACTCCTCAACTGGTGAGATGGTTAAGTTTAGGTTCGACGCAAAAGTGGCATTAAGCCACAACTGTAGTAGCCATATAGGACCAGCCATGGTGAGTTTGTCTTTGTTGCTTGGTTTGTCAGAACTCTTGAGGTTGACACTACCATCAATCAAAGAATGATAGAGAGAGGCTAAGAGGAGCTTACCAAAGGAAAAGTTTCTCCCTTCATGAATTTGGATAGCTAAAGGGATAAGCCTGGTAACAACTTGCAGGGATCCAGTACAAAAAATAAATTGGGACAACCAATAGGTAAGAAAGGCTATATGCTCATGATCTGTCACTTCTGTACTTTTGGTAACATATTGCTCTTGGATGTATTTGGAATACGTTTTGGCAGTGTAGGCAAAAGTATGGGTCGAACTAACGTAAGTTGGGTCGAAAGAGGGACCAGTAGGTCTCAAACCTGTGATTGCTGCGACATCTAACAAGGTGGGGGTCAACATGCCAGATTTAAATTGAAAAGTACTAGTCGAATTGTCCCAAAAGTGTAGTGCAGCTAAAAGCATCTCAGGGTGATATTTTGGGAATTCTCTAGATAATTGAATTAAGTCGAAAATGTCATATTGACGCCAAGATTCGCCAAATTTGGCTTGTACCTTGTCAAGCCATTCAATATAAGATTTGCTAGTCGAAGGGGCTGATCTAAATACTCTATGCCTAGGTTCCATATAACTCATATTATACGTCGAATTGACGAATGCCCTAGGTTCACAGGTGGCATATCCAGGAAAAATTTCCTTAACCTCATCATTAAAATTCGACAGAGGTGGAAATGGCCCAGCAAAAGCTAATTGTTCACTACAGAGAAGGTGAGGAATCAGTACCTGTTTCTCCCAAATTTTGCATGTTTCAATTTCTGGCGTCGGTTCAGAGACGAAATCCATGTCGTTTTCCTTGATAAGCTGTGCATCGTTGGAAGAAATAGGGACTACTGTTGCTGTTCGTGAACTGGAAGCCATGGAAATTACTTTTTGAAGAACAGAAGGGGTTTGCTTAGAAATGGGTACAGCGAAAAAATTGGGTTTTTTCACCCAAACAACTTTCCCAAAAACGTTGATAGATCCAACAGAAACGCAAATGATCAGTGGGGTTTCTAGAAAGATCAAGAAAAACTATGCAAAATGTGTTGATTTTGGTATAGATTGATGGAGGTTTTGAGTTTTCTTGTAAGAATGTTATGGATGAAAGAAGAAGATGAAGTGTTGGAGAAAGTGAGAAATGGAAAGGTAGGATAATAGGTTTGTTTGATCTATTTATAGAGCCAACAGTGTAAGAAGTATAAAATAAATCAAAAAGAAATTTTTGATTTTAACCATCCAGATTTTGCCACATGTCCCACTAAGTTGAACAGTTGAGCAATCATGGGTATCAAAATGGCGGTTAGAAACTGAGTCATGATTATTATCCGTGGGAAATCTAAAAAGTGATTTTTTTTTAAATTTTTTGTCACTATCTCTTGAGATTCTAGCAATCACAATCGAAGCTGACAAACTTTTGGGGGCAATTTGTTAGCCCATATTTTAGTCGAGCTAAAATAGGCAGTTAAGAGCCTCATTAAATGACTTGGTTTATTGTCATTTAAAGTTTTGTCTAAAAAACCAAGCAGATGAGTGGTGAATCTGTGGAAAATTAATATATTGTTTCATAGTAGCAGTAAGTGTCGAACTCGACACAAAATGAAGTGTGCAGTATTTTGTGTCGAATTCGACATGGTACGAAGATGCGTTTTGAAAATGCGCTGGTTCATTGGTTCATTGTGTGTCGAATTCGACACGTTACGAGGTTGTGTTTACAGACTTTCTGGTTCACCGGTTTATGCAGATATCAAGAAGGATTTTTCAGCTTCATGGATTTAGTACATTTGGTGGCGAATTGGTACGTTGACGGGTTCGACATCAAGAGGTGCAAAAGATTCAAAATTCAAATTCAATTAAGTTCTGTCCAGATGATGTGTCTAGCAGTTAGAATTTGAACGTTGGAAACAGTTGTGTTCCTTCGCCTATATGTAGTAGTTTTTCATATGAAAAACGGGTCACAAAATTCACATACAAAATCCTGAAAACTCACAATGCTCACGCTATCGAGAAAGTTGAGTGCTGAACGGAAAAAGTATGATTTGGTGAACCTTTCCTTGTAAAACTTTTACAATCCAGTACAATTTACAATTCTTGTCAAGTCTTTTATTCCCTTTAAATTCCTGCAATTTATCATATTTCATTATGTCGAATGAAATTGTTGCTTTTCTTTTATTGATTTCTGCAAAGTTTACTTTTCTGCAAAACTTTCATTTTTATTTGTTTGACAAATTACTTTGCAATCAAACACTTTCAAAACTTGAAACTTCAAATAAAATCATGAATGTTCATACTTTCTGGAAATCCATGCACAAAATTATGTCCCGGGATTTACTAGTTGATCCCTCAAGTAATAAATTTTAAACTAGCGCTTGTTTACCAAAAATCAGGGTAAACACTTTGTAAGAGTAAATGCAGCGGAAAAAAGAAGCTAGATAAACACAAAGCACAAATAAATAGATAGACAGAGAGAAGAGAGTACACACAAAGATTTATACTGGTTCCTCCCACAAATCGAGAGTAGTCTAGTCCCCTTTCACTTCCAAGGGATTTCACTATAATCACACAAGATTATACACTTGCTCCAGAACACACAGCAGGAGACTTCACACTACTCAAGTCACACAAGACAAGAGACTTCAAAACTAACTTAATACAAATTAAGTAGTGACTGAAAGTTTCTAAGTTAGACTCACAAACACTTAAAACTTAATCCCAAGTGAATACAAAGAATTAGGCTCAGAGTCTAAAATAATATCAAAAGATATTGTTGCTTAGAGTTACAAAGAATGAACAGTTCTATGGCTTGAAATTCAAAATGCTCTCAATGTTCAATTGTTCAATCGTTCAGTTTTTCAGTTGTTCAGTCCTTTTGTAATTCAATTGTCTTCTCTCAAGAAATAAGTCTTCTATATATACTTCAGTAGATTGAGACGTTGAGATAAGACCGTTGTTAGTACACTTTGCATTTGCTGATATGGAATTGATCGTGGTTTCCAAATGAAGTAAACCAATTCCACTACTTCGTTCTTTTCAAATGGCGCTTCAACATTTTGAGTAATCAATAGTACAGAGTATTATACGCTCCATTTGAAGATAATGTTGATGTACTATTTCAATAGCCATGAGCTGTCAATCTTCAGAGAATGTCACTGGAAGCTTGTAATGACGTTTCGATATCTTCTGACTGAAATACGCAAGCTTCAGGACATATTCACTTTTGGCATCTGAAGGACTTCGTTTAGAGAGTCTGAAGGTTTCAACGTTCAGAGCCTTAACGTTCAGACAGTGTTCTTCAAAGGCTCAAAATGATGATCTTGGTGTTTAAATTTTTACTTTGTTCCTGCACACTAGATCAATAATTAGTAATTCCAATTGTCCATTTAATACTTTGTTATCATCAAAACTTAGGGTGTTTTATAAATAAAACTCATTTTGTTCCAACAGTTGTATGTTATAATAGTCTATTTGTTGTTATATTTATTGTCAAGTAGTCGTCCGCTAAGTAGCGGAAGACAAAACGTCAAATTTTTTCGTAGGGCATCTGGTAGGGCGTGGGATCTAAACTAGTCCAAAAGCTAAGAAATTTTAACTCATCCGCTACTTACGTGGCCGATTAAATTTGCTACCTAAGTAGTGGACCGGAGTATTTTGGTAAAATTATAAGGCGCGCGAGAAATTGGATAGAATGACAAAAGTATATCTCATATTTTTAATGTGATTTCTCAATTTTTTTAAATTTTATTTTATAGATTGATTATTCAAAAAATTATCTTGTGAAAGATAATTTTCTTCTCTTTTCCGACAAAAATAAAATCTATTCAAATGTTATTTTGTTTTTTTATAAGCAAAGATTCTATTAATAAGGAGTACAAGGAGTACTCAAATCCTTACAATACAACACAACCCTTTAAGTGTTAAGAATACATTCTAACGGATTAACACACCAATCAGTAAACAAATAGGTACAATTTCTTCCCGAGCGTCCTATAAACCACAACCAAAAAATAAATTTTATTTGTTCTACCAACAAATCAAAATCAACAATAGCACCCCTAAAGATGATGTTATTGCGTAACCGCCAAGTACACCAAGTAGTTGCTAACCATATCAAATGTTGTACCTTCCGCATAATGATAATATGAACATCCTAAACAATGGTAAATATGTCTCCAAACATGTTGCATCCAGTTACAGTTGAAAAATACATGCGTGCAGCTCTCAATTGCATTGGAACAAAAAACACAAAGTAATTCATTAGAATTGAGTAGAATACCTCTTGCTGTAAGTGCTGCTCTTGTAGGATGTTTTTCAAGAAGCAATCTCCAACCAAATACCCCAACTTTTGAGGGAACTTCGTTTTTCCAAAGCCGCTGCAGCGAAACTAAAATACATGGATTTATTTCCTTTGCATTCCTACCATTTTGCAAAATCGTGTATACGGATTTAACCGTAAACATCCTCGAGTTGTTCAGCATCCATTTCCACGCATCTGTCCTGTCTCTCACCACCTCCACATCGAGCAACAATTGTTGAAGATAACTCAATTCATCCTCATCTTCTGATGTTAAAGCATTACCCCATTGCCAATACCACAATCTATTATCTCTGCTTCCTACTAACCTCTTTGCAACTGCTTGTTTTGATCCATTTCTTTGGCAAATAAATTTGGAAAAAGTTCACAAAAAGGTACATCTCCTAGCCATTTCTCTTTCCAAAACCCAATCAAATTACCATCTCCCAGCATACTACTAACATTTTTTGGGAACCATAAGTCACTCGCCATACCACCCACCTTCAGAATGTCACGCCACCAAAATGAGTCCTTGGACCTTGACGTAACTACTTCCCAACTTAAAAACTTACCAAAGCTCTCTTCATACCGGAACCACAGTAAATCATACCACAAGGCATCATTGTCAACAATACATCTCCACTTCCATTTACTTAACAAAGCCAAATTAAACAATTCCAAATCTTTCACTCCTAGCCGACCTTTCTCCTTTGGTAAACAAATTTGGTCCCAACTAACCCAGCATAATTGTTTCCCTTCCAAACCTCGACCCCATAGAAAATTACGTTGTAATTTTATGAGTTGGTTGATGATTCCCTTTGGTGCCTTAAAGAAAGAAAAAAAATACAATGGAAGACTAGAGAGAACATAATTTATTAAAGTTACTCTACCTCCAATTGATAAATGACGACCATTCCAACCGCTTAATCTTTTTTCCATCGAATCCACCACCGGCTTCCAAGTGATTAGTCTTCTCGGATTTTCACCAACCGGTAAACCCAAAAATTGCTTATGTTATTTTGTTGAATGATGTCAGGTAGTTTCAATTTCCATAGCCACACAAGTAATAGGTATTGATGTTGCTGAAAATATATGTAAACACTAAAGATGTGAGAGAAAAATATAATATTTAACACTAATGTTATTCAAGCACAATTGTCTAACAAATATACAACAAATATATTTATTTTTATTTTTTAATATTATTTATGTTCCTCGAATTCCGTACTTGTGAGTGAAGAGAGGGAGATGTCAATTTTTTATCCCAAAATGTAATGTTCTAATAGCATATCATTATTAATGTAGAGAGTACGTCACAAGATCAATGGGTTTATTTAATTCAATGATTCTAACCATTTGTCTATTACGGATCATAACATGTATTACTCGAGAAATTTATAGATAAAGAAATAACTCCTAGCTTTAAATTCTATTTTGCCTTGGTATTGTAATATGTAAAATATATTAATAAAAAAACACAACATATGAAGATCTAGGGGTGATTGTATCCAAACTAATCCAAAAGCAAAATCGCAAATCGAACTATTCCAAACCGAAAATCGGAAAAACCGTATTTGGTTTGGACGAATTTGGATGATTTTTTTTACTGAACCGCGCCGCACAGTTTGGTTGGTGGTTTTCATTTAAGAAAACCGAACCGCAATGTTAAACTTAAGTTTCTATTATATTCCAATATACATAGCTCAAATTACCAATTACCAAAATAGTGTGTTATATTTTGGAGGCAGAATGATGTATTATGAAATTCTGGCACACTAGTGACAAATGTCATGTACGATGTTGCAACACTCGGATAACACGATGATGAGTGAGATGATACGACATCGTACCAACATACAGTACACTAAACAAGTTAAACACTAGATGACAAAAAGTAAATTGCACAGTATATTGTTTAAGGGTGATTGATGGTGATTTCAGCAAGTGTACTGAATCGTGCAAGTAGTATAATTAAAACGGTAAGAACGAGTGTCGAACTCAAGGATCGCATTATACTGTCGAATTGATTGTTTTTTACTTAATTGAACAAAAGGTTCCAGTTTTGATTTGTTTGCAATGATTAAATTAAAATCACTAAAATTTGATTGATGATATAAAATAATAAAAATGTCAGGGATGAGTATTCTTTGGAATATGACCTCTATATTATTAATTTAATTCTAATATTGAATTCATTAAAGATACTATTACCAATTTCCTAGATTGTTTAACCCCAATCTCTTAGTGATTAAACCTTTATTCTCAAGATAACCCCTAATCTCTTAGTGAATTTAAAATTAAGAATAAACATATAATTATCAGAAATTATAATGGTCTTAAGGGTTCACATCCATCTCTAGACTACGAAGGAAAAAATATGTAATCTCAAAGCATTCACAAATTCCACTCTCGTTTCAAATCGTGAATCATAAATCAATTTAAAAGTGATCAAGTATTAAAAAACATTAAGCTTAGAGATTACATAAACAACATACTAGAATTCATTCAAAGAAATAGTATCAAATCATAACATAGAGTTTTCATCCAAATTCAACTAATCCCTAACAATAGAGAATTTAGTTATGTTGGAACAAAATAAGTTTTATTAAAAGAAAATATACCCTAAAATGTTTTGATGTTAACAAAAGTATTAAATGGACAATTGGTAGTACTAATGTTTTGAATTAAGTGTGCAGGATTATTATGAGACATTAGACACTTAATCTGAATAGTGTTTTGTAGAAGCATTCTGAAGGATAAACAAACACTGAAGATCATTCAGTTTAAAAGAAGCTCTGAAGACTTTGTAAAAGTTAGACTCTGAACACGTTCAGTAAGCTTAACTCTGAAAGCCATCAGAAGCTGGAAGTTAAAAGACCCTCAGAAGCTTAACTCTGAAGACCATCAGAAGTTGAAGATTCAAGACTCTCGGAAGACTAAGTTCTTGATTCTAAAGGATACTCTGTTTCATAACAGATTGTGCTAAATTGATTAATCTCAAGCTTCTAGTATATTCCTTAAGAGATGACAGCTAAAGATCAAGGATAAGTTTTTACAACGTCATTATTTGATCTTATCTAAAAATGTAGCGTATTTTTTGTACTATCTATTACTCCAAATGGTGGAGCAAAGAAACAAGAAAGGAGTAGTGGAATTGAATTGCCTCTTTTAGATAAGAAATTCAATTTCATACTTTAAGCAATAATTTTTCTCCAACTGTTAATTCTAAACGGATCTATTCATCAAGGTCTCTATTTTTTATCTTCATATAAATAGAGGTCTTTGAATGAAAAATCATAACAATAGATTATAGAGATATATGCGCTTACATAGAGATGCACACACACATTTAAATCTTCAAAAGAACTGATTAAGCCTCTGAAGAAATCTTTTGTAATTCACTTATTGTGTTAGGTGTCTTAAGTTCTTAGATTAGCTTAATAGTTAAGGAATACTCATGCGTGAGTTATTCAATTTGGAAAAGTCTCTTGTTTAGTTTAACTTGAGCAATTTGTAAGAAGTCTCTTGTCTTGTGTGACTTGAGCAATAGAAGACTCTTGTCTTGTGTGACTTGAGCAATAGAAGACTCTTGTCTTGTGTGACTTGAGCATTAGAAGACTCTTGCTTGTGTGCTTGAGCACTAGGATTGTAATCTTTAGTGATTATAGTGAAATCCCTTGGAAGTGCAAGGAGACTGGAGTACTCTCGGTTTGTGAGAGGAACCAGTATAAATCCTGTGTGTTCATCTTTCTCTCCCTCTCTCTGTTATTTGTTTGATTATGTTTAGTTTTATGCTGCCTAAAAACTTTGATAGAAAGCAATATCTTGAAAAAGTTTTTATTTTCTAAAATCACAAGTCAACCCCCCCCCCCCCCCCCCCCCCCCCCCCAAGTGATGATAATGAAAGCATTCAGAAAGCAAAAGTCAATGGGTTGATAAATCAATATGAGAACTTTACAATGGAAGAAAATGAAAGTATTGAAGATATGAGCATAAGATTTCAAGCACTTATAAACAAACTGCAAGATTGGAAAAAGGAGTACAACATGAATGAACTTTTAAGCAAAATGTTAAGAAGTTTGCCTCCGAACTGGAATCAGATTGTCACTACTATAGAGGAAACTGAAGATATCAACATGATGAGCCTTGAGTCACTTACAAGGAATCTCAGAAACCATGAAGTGGTTCTGAAAGCTAAAGGAAAGATGAAGGCAAAGAATGTTGATAAAGAAAATAACCATGTGTCGAAGGATCAAGATAATGTTTTTGAAATAGAAGAATCTGATGAAGAATATTTTGAAAAAATTTCAAAGAATTTTCAAAGCTGGTCCACATTCAAGAAACTTAATAATGGAGAACAAGTCAACAAGAAAAAAATAACTACTTGGGAAGAGTTGGACAACTTCTCTAAAGCAGAATCAAAGTCTGATCAAGAAGAATATGACTTTGATAAAAAAAGACTTACATAGGTAAATTTTCAACTCTCCAAAACTCAACTTATAAAAATTCTTGAGAAAACCTTTTTTAAACTCAATGTTAGTTCACATAAGTACAGAAAGCTCAAAGTTGATTATGAGCACTTAGTTTAACAAGCCAACAATTTTGAAGATCTATACAAAAATTCTTTAAACAAAATTGAAGATCTTGAAAAAGGTTGTGCTATTTGTTACAAACCTCATAATCAGTCACTTGCTTTAAGAGAATTTTGTAACAAAAAAATTGATAAAAGTAAAATTGTATCCATGATTTGTAAAATTGGAAACAACAGCAAAAATGAAATTGGGTATTCATGTGATAACACATGTGAAGAATCAAGTCCATCAAGCAATGCTGAAGGTATTTTACCTCCAAATCTTTATTCTAATTTTGTATCTGATAGTGCTAAGATAACACAAAAGGTACAAAATGAGAATGAAGGTTCTGAAACTAACTTATCAGGACCCATCAGCAAATGGGTACCAAAGGACAGAATAGTTTATCTTTCAGGTGATCAAAGAAAATTATTGGATATTCCAATAACCTGGCTACACGCCAGATGCAATGGACAAAGAGCTATTGTGCACAGAAAACACATTTTTGATGATTCAGATGATGAATTAGAATTCATTTCTGGAAAATATGATTCTGAAGAAGAAGAATATGAAGAAATTTTCTTTGGAGAAATGGATGATGTTGATACATCTTGGTGGGAAGAATTTCCAGATAGCAACATCTACAGTGATTGATCAAAGATAAAAAAAGCTTCAATGTACATATTAAATAAAGAAGCATTGTCTGGAACAAAATGAATACTGTAAGTTTTTATTTCTTTATAATAGGATTTTCATTATGTTAAAAGTGTAATTTCTTTAAAAAGACATCAATTATGGTTTAAAAGATCTGAACATATTCGTTGTCATGAAAAAGAAAATTAAATTTTAGAATCTAAAGTACCTCAGACTCTGAAGCATTTTTAGCCTCTGATGAAAAGAGCCTCTGATAGAACCAGAAGAGTAAACGTTTAGGTTGTACATCTGTACTTTCTGGCGCTAATCTTCAAACACGTCTCTCAGACACGTATTCATGTTTATATTGGCTGATAACTGTTAGTGATGGTTTGTATTCTTGTTTTAATTTTTCTTTAATTTTATTTCAACTGTTTTTCTTCTTTATTAAGAAAATCACTACATCACTTACACACTTGGCACTTGAAATTCTGGCGTGCAGTGGTAAGATGCTCTATATCATGTTGTAGCATCTTCTACCGCATCAGACTAACATAATATGAAAAATAAACAATAAAGGGCATGAAAGTAAATAACACAGTGAATTTGTTAACCCAGTTCGGAGCAACCTCTCCTACTCTGGGGGATACCAATCCAGGAATGAATCCACTAATATATTTCTAGTTCAAAGACTCCAAAACGCCCCGTTTCTATCTTATCGCCTAGACACTACCTCATCCAATTCTACCTAGGAACTCCTAGATATGAGACGCCCCGTCTCACTTCCCTACCACCTTACTAACCCGCAAGGATTTTTTAACAACACTGTTAAAAAATTAGAAGACACACTTCCATGACAAATACTTAGCCAAGACTCTTGACTAAGCACACAACTTGGAGTTGCTTACAAGCTTCCTCCAATGACAATACTCACTCATTACCTATAGGTTTCTGAGTGATTACACAGTGACCATCTCACAATCTGAGTGGTTCACTTTACACCAACTCCCCTAGAGAGTGGCTACACGAAAACGAAACCCTAAAAGACTACATATTTGATATTCTATTTTGATTCTAGTTTCGGTTGATACAATAGGTTTAGCAACTTCCTTTATAAAGGCTTCACAATGCTTCAGCTCAAAGAAAGCAAAATATATTTTCCACAAATATATTTGCACTAAATATTCCTTTCATAAATATATTTGATTCTCCATAAATATGTTTTCTATAAAAATCTTCTTGAAGCACAAAGATATATTTGAGATATATCTTTTATATTTTCTGCAATAATCTTCAGTGGTTATATTCTAAAATTAAATCTTCCACAAATATATTTGCATCAAATATATTTGACACAAATCAAATCTTTTTTTTAATTCCTTCATCTTTTATAATAAACTTGAGCAACAAGTAACCACCTTCTGAAGATTCCTAACCATGCACGTTTTTGGCATCAAAATACAGCTGGTATTTGCGATGTCCAGCTCACAAAAGATTTACTCCAAATATTTCTTCACAAAAGATTTGATGCAAAAATATATCTTCAATATACTTTTGGAGTAAATAATAACATGGACCGCCTCTGAGACTTGAGGCACAAGGCGTGATAGTTGTCGTATAGCACAAGCAAGATTATACTACAATCAAATCTTCAAAAGATATTCTGCATAAAAGCAGAGTCGCGTGCCCAGCTGTCGTAGCAGACCTGATGCTGTACAAACATGCGACAACATGTTCGGTAGCATCTTACTAGAGTGTGTTTTAGCAAAATGTAGCCAACACACAAAAACCCAACAATCTCCCCCTTTGGCAAATTTCGACTAAAACAATCTTTGACTAGCCAACAAGAATAGGAGGGATACATGACATATCTTCTTCTATTTTAACATAAGCACACAACTTTGAATGAAGGTAAAAACTTCGTCAACGCTACTTCAAAAGAAATCTTCAACTGAAAGTAACTCACAAGGTAAAGAAATAAACTTTATTAAAAACATCAGAGGCATGCAGCAGCAGAATTTGAAAGGATCCAGCCTCATAGAGAACATCAAAAGAGAAATAAACTCTCACAAGGAACACATAGGATAGGAGAAATAAACTCCTTTAATCAGAGCACATCCATGATCACCAGGGAAAAGTAGATTCCCACACATATAGAAAAAGAATTTTCTACTCCCCCTCAACACATGCATAAGACCATGCACACACATATATCACCATACACATGCTATACTAGATGCCATAGCATCTGTCTTCACATCATGCAGAACATTACTTCAGAGATCTATTCTCCCTTCATAGCATGTCAGAAAATAATTACTCCCCCTAAATATGCGTACCACAAGAACAGTATCGTAGCAGCAAACACACATAATAATTTACTTCCCCTGAGTACATGCACTATATCACAAACTATAGCAGTACCTTCTTCATCTCCTTCTTCCATGTCCATATTGCCAGAAAGTATCTTCCCTGAAGCTCACTCAGATACAAAACAGAGTGCCTGCTCTGATACCAATTGAAATTCTGGCTTGCAGTGGTAAGATGCTCTATATCATGTTGTAGAATCTTCTACCGCATCAGACTAACAGTATATGAAAAATAAACAATAAAGGGCATGAAAGTAAATAACACAGTGAATTTATTAACCCAGTTCGGAGCAACCTCTCCTACTCTGGGGGATACCAATCCAGGAATGAATCCACTAATATAGTTCTAGTTCAAAGACTCCAAAACGCCCCGTTTCTATCTTATCGTCTAGACACTACCTCATGAAATTCTACCTAGAAAATCCTAGATATGAGACAACCCATCTCACTTCCCTACCACCTTACTAAACCGCAAGGATTTTTTAACAACACTGTTAACAAATTAGAAGACACACTTCCATGACAAATACGTAGCCAAGATGAAGGTGCGTGGAGAAAACACAAGAGGGGGGGGGGGGGGGGGGGGTTGAATTGTGTTTTAGATATTTAAAAACTTTTCTAGATATTGAATCTATCAGAGTCTTTAAGCACAGCGGAATAGTTCACACAATTAACTTTAAACTGAATGAATGATGAAGGAGTAAATGAGAGAGTGAGAGAGAGAAAGACACACAACAATTTATACTGGTTCCCCTCACAAATTGAGAGTACTCCAGTCCCCTTGTTTCCAAGGGATTTCACTATAATCACTATTCTCACTTCAGAGGCTTGAGCTAGTTTCTATTCTCACTTCATTTGAGAGATGTTTGCTATTACAAATCTTTATTCTCACTTTATTCTGAGAGATATTTTCTATGAAGGTCCTTAGTCATCAATTCTTTCTTTTGCATATTTATATGAGTTGAGAAAGACATTGAGACGTTGGAGAAATTCCCGTTGTAAAATGGACAGCTGTAGTCTTTGAATATCCTTTGAGTAAAGCCACGTCTTCTTTTCAGTTAAGCTTTACCTTTACTGTTTGTCCAAAATACAGTAATAAGGTACAACTAGCTCCTAGAGAGAGTAGGATCACATCCTTTGTGACCGTTGTAATTAGTTGTCCTTAAATAAATCATCAGGCTTGATAAGAGTAGTTGATGTAGCCCTTCTGATGACTTGGGGAATTTCCTTTGCTTCTGATGAACCTTTGATGTCTTGGAGTCTGATTGGTCTTGAATAAATGGCCTCTGATAGTCCTTCGTATTTCAGCTTCTGAACGTCTTCATCTTCTGAATAACTCGTGACTAGCAGATAGCTTCTGAACTCTTGTAGGCATCTGAACATCTTTGAGCTTCTGAACTCTTGCAGACATCCTGATCCTCTTTGAGCTTCTGAACTTTGTTTAGCTTCTGACCACGTTTTAGCTTCTGAACTCTTTCAGAGTGTAATGATTCAGACTTCCATAAGGTTTCATCAGAGTCTAAATCAAGTGTGCTCTTGATATAACTTTGGATTCTCCTGCACACTTAATTTAAACATTAGTAACATCAATTGTCCATTTAATACTTTGTTATCATCAAAACTCAAGGGTGTGTTCTAAGACACATTTTGTTCCAACAATCTCCCACTTTTTGATGATGACAAACATAAGTATTAAATACAATTGTTGTAGATAAAAATCAGCTATGTTTACATTAGGCTTCTGGGTTTTGCAACTCCCCCTAAGTCTGATATCCCATAGGGTTAGGTTTGTAAGCTCCCCCTATTTTGTATCCATAGTTAATTTTAATCAGTTTCAGAATTACTTTTTGAATAAAGTTGCACCCTTACTCAAGAACTATCTATGAATAATAAACTTCAATTAATAAATGTATTCTCCTTGAAATTATGCGCTTAATGAAGATGCAAGATGAAATAAATATTTAAATTTAATGACAAACAGGATCAGAGGCACTAGAAACGTATACACACACACTTGGTTCTGATGGTTATCATGAAATACAGTTTCAGAGTTCAAAATATTTTTCAAACAGTTCAGAGCTTAAAAAAATCTTTTCAAAAATAGTTCAGAGCCTGAAACACAAGTTTTGAAGACAGTTCAGAGCATAAAGCAACAATTTTTGAAAAATAGTTCAGAGCTCTTTAGTACAATATTTTGAAATCCTCAAAGATCAGATTGTCTTATCAAAGCATGTATCTCATGCTACTATTTTGACCACTCTCCTACGTTCTCTCTCTAAAGCACTACAAAGCCCTAAAAAGCAAAGTAATTTCGCTTCTTCCAACAATTGATTTACCAATATTCTTTCTCCCCCTTTTGTCATTATCAAAAAGGTAGTATACACAATTTAATTAACAAGTACAACGTCCAATACGGTCAAATCAGGAGTGGTTGAACGCATTTAAGATCTTGTCGGTGAAATGAGCTTATAAAAGGAGAGAAGCCTAGTCATTTTATTCACACAGAATAATCGTAGGTTTTGATAGATCTTTTGAGAGAAAAAATGAAATGCTCAGAGAAGAAGAAGGTAGTTTCAAAGAGAGATAGTCAAGATAGGAGAAAACATAAGCAAGAAAAATCAAGAAAAACAAAGCCAGAGCCTGAGGTTCCACTCAGTTCAGAGTCTAAAAAATCAGATTCTGAAACAGAGTCTGATGAATGGGACTCTGATTGGTTTGAGTATTTGAATACAATTTTTCCTGAAGAATATCAAGCTGATGTCCAAGTCTCAGATGGGTTAGAGTCTTCTCCTGAGGAAGAGAGATCTGATCTAGATGAGTCAGATTCCCCAAGAGAGGTGCCATCCAAGCTGGGTCACCCAACTCCACCATCTAAGGATACCAGTTGATTATCTTTAGAATATTTGTAACATTTACTCAAGTTTTCAATAAAGTTTTAATTTCTTTGGCTTGTTTAATTTGATTCTCTTTTTTTATGTTTCTTCTTTTGTTATGCAATATGAATCTTTAAAGAATATCCAAATGTTGTATTAATTGAGAAACAATTTAATGAACACAAGATTTTAAAACAAAACTGTTTGTAAACGAAATAATAAAAAATGAAAAGCCAATTGAAGAGTTTAAACTTAATAATGAAGGAAAACAGTTATCAGCAGTTTTAAAGATAAAAACACTTAGATTACCACAAAATGAACAAATATTTCAGATAAGCACAAAGAAATTAAAGAAACATACAAAGTTATGAACTTAATCCTATCAATGTGCCTAACAAAATATCAGTCATATAAACATTTGAGCAAACAGGAAGTCCTAGGGGGTTAATTGGGGTTGACTACAAAGAGAAGCTAGGGTTCTCATGATTTCCTTCTGATTCGCATTCACTACCTCCATCAGTCCCACATACTTATCCATCTTGGCTTTAATTCCTTCAATCTCAGCCTCATACACTGGATTTCTCAGATGCTCTTGACTTGCTTCCAAATTATCCAAAATAGGCTCATTCAGATTTTTCTCAAGTGATGCTAACTTCTCCATTAGGTTTTTCTCATCACTTGTTCTTACAGAAGAGGATTCAGGTTGATTCCTCTCTGTTTCCTTCTGAATCTGAATGACCTCTTCAACTTCAGTAGCACTATTTTTGTCAAAACTCTTCTGCTCCTTAACATAAGCTTCTTGAAGTCTATACAGCTTCTTTACCAATTCTTCTGTTAGACTCACCCATTTTGCAGCATACTCTGCTGAAGGTATATCAGATTGCCTTAGCTCATGTAATTCATGTACCTGCCTGAATAGGCTGTTGCATTCACTCAAGACATCAGGGTCATTTGAGTTAATTGGTTGAGGTTCAGAGTTTGAGGGTGTGATGGTATGTTGAGGTTTAGATTGAGATGCAACACAGTCAGATGCTGAAGATATCCCAACCTCTTGGGTTTTCTCAGCAGTCTGATAGTGTTGATTGGTTATTTGTTTTGATCATGATCAGGTTGACCAAATGAATTTAACTGTGCATTAGTTAGTTCTTTGATCATTTCATCAACCTGATCTCTGGTTGGTGAGTTTGGGGTCTCATTTGGTTTGAGTACTTCAGTGTGCACTGACTCATGAGAATCAGTTGCAATCACTTCAGTATATGTGTTGGTTTGTTGTTCAACTTCAACTTGAGGTTCAGGTTGTGTTTGAGGTGTAGGATGTGAATGAACATGTTCAGGTGAGATATATGGTTCAGGTTGTGGTTGAGCATGTTCAGGTTGGATTATCTCAGATGTTTCTGGTTGGACTTGAGTGATTTCTGAGATAATTTGGTTTGATGGGTTGGTTTAAGGATTGATTTGTTCTAGGTTTGAAGTTAAGTTCTGATTTTGTTCAGAGTCTGGAATAGTGCCAGAGTTCTAAACATTATCAGATGGTAGAGGTTTAGTTTGTGGAGGGAGTTCACCTGCTAAGTGTAGTTCAAGAAAATCTAAAGGTGACTCTGATGGTTTGTTTGAGGTTGGGGGTTTCTGAATTCCTTGAGTCAATACAACAGGATCTTCAGGTTTAGATACAGTACCTGAATCAACAATGGTGGAGCTCTCAACATTCTTCTTCTTTTTCTTCAGCTCCTTAGAGATCTTGCTTTTCTTGATCCTCAGAGGCTCATCATCATCTTCTTCATCTTCTAAAACAGCCACATTTGTCTTCACAACCTTTATCTTTGCCTTGCCTTTGCTTTCGCCCTTTTCAGACTCAACCTTAGATCTTATCAATCTCTTTCTTTTCCCTTTCACCTCCTCTGGTTCAATTTCAAAGGGTTCACCTTGATTCTCCAATAACTGTATATACTGATTAACAATACCTTTTGCAATAGGAGGTATGTTAATGTTGAATGTAGTTACCCATGAAGGTCCTAAGTTTGGTAGATGCTCTAGAGGCTTTGAATGTATCAATGTTTGTCCTGGCAGAAAAAACATGTTGGACAGAGTACTCACTGATATAGCAGAGGCTCTTAGTTCTCTCAGCAGATGATCTTGACCAACAGCCTTGATCACATCAATTATACCACATTGGTAGAAAATCTCACTGAGAATTCTTGGATAAATGATGTGAACATTTGGCTTGGTCTGTCCTTGAATAGCGTTTACAGCCTTGCACATATGACAGAAAATGTACCTAGCCCAGTTAAGTTGATAACCTCTAGTGAGAAAATTGATAAAGTATCTATGATCCCAAGAGAGTTGATCAGAGCTTCCACTCCTTGGGAAGATTGATCCTAGTAAAATCCTGGCTAGAAGCTTCTGAGTTGGTTTTAGATCGCCAATCCTGTTACTTTCACAGCTTTTCCCTTCCTCATAACATTTTCTTGTCATATCTTCTAGACAACTAGGTCTTTTAGCCTCAGTAGCGCTGTAGGCATGAAATTTTCCTTCATTTGGAATGTATAACATACTCGCCAAATTTGATTGAGTTAGCACTACTTCGAATCCACAAACAACTGATCTGACTTCATCCTCCTTGACTTCTCTCAATCCTAGTTCAGCAGGAGTCTTGTTCTTGTTTTCAGGTTTTGAGTTCCTCAATGTAGTCAATTCTTTGATGAAGTCTTCAACAGTTACCACCTTGCTCCAAAACCAAAAGTCCTTAACCAGTGTAGGATAGATTGGACCATTTAATACTCTCATGTTTCTAAATCCTCCATCTTGATCAGTGAAGAATTTTTCAATGTCGTGCTGGTTCAATCTAAGACTTTCAAAGTCAACCGGTTGTTCCATAAGCAAGTTGAATGATTTTCCCTTAATTTCTAACGATTTTTCCATGCTAAACAGTTCTGAGCAATTGACGATGTTGATAGGTAGGTCTTTTGGGAAAGAGAACTCTGTAGTAGAAACTGACGAGGTAGAAGTTGCCATTTCAAAAGTAAGGGTTTTGGGTTTTCTAATTTCAGAGAAAAAGAAGGTTTTTCTATGGTCTAAAGAGTGCAAGTGTTCAGTGATTTTGATTAAAGATAAAATAAAACACACATTAAAGTAAATCAAAAAGAAATGAACTATCATTAACTGTTTCAAACCAATCAGAACATGTGTACGTGTTGTGTATTTAGCGCCAAAACGTTTCAGTGTAAAACACTCAAACATTTGCAATTCATTTCCTTTTCAGAGGTTTAACTTTCAGAAGTTGAAAAGGTTTCTCAGAGTCTGAACTATTTCAGATGCTGAGATCTAAAATACTTCAGAGTCTAAGAATTAATTTTTCAGAACATCTAAGATATATGTTCAGACATGATTTTTCAAGGTTTTAATTCTGAACATTTTGTTTGAATAAATCAAGTGTTCTGAAAAACATTTCTAACCTTGATTGTTATTCCTCTGAATTGTCATTGAGAAGTTAAGAATACTCACCTTGCATTGAAGCTTCTTGTTTCAATTAAAGTCAGTGTCATAGCCTAAACAATCACTCCACCACACTGAGTTGCTGTCATTTCCACAACAAGCTTCAAGATCTTCATCATAAGGATCATATCTTCTTCTATTCCTTATGAAATTCTCTTCATCTTCTTCACCATCAGATTCATCAAAGATGTTCCTTCTGTGCACTATTGCTCTCCTTGCATTTACAGTCACATGAGTCCATGTGAGTGGAGAGTCTAATGTCCTCATTTGTCCTGCAGCCAAATAAACAATTTTGTCTTTTGGTACCCACTTGCTGAAGGGTCCTAGACTGTTAGTTACCTGACCTCTATTCTCCATTTATACCACCTGAATGCTCTCAGGTACGAATGTTGAATATAGATCAGAAGGTGAAGCATTTTCAAATATGCTTGATGAACTTGGTTTTTCATATGTGTCAGCACATGAATAACCAATTCCATTTACACCATTGTTTTTAAGAGAAGACAATAAAGAAATAATGTCACTACCGTCAATGTGTGTATTACTGAAGTCTTTAGAATCAATTGAGTTCTTATAAGGTTTGCTACTGCTGGCATTCCCTTTTTCAAGATCTTCAATCTTTTCTAAAGCCTTTTGATATAGACACTTAAATTGACTTGCTTGTTCACTTAAGTGCTCACAATCAACTTTGAGCTTTTTAAACTTACTTGAACTAGCATTTAGTAGTTTTATGAGTTCAAGTTTAGAAAGTTAAGAATATACCTGATTCAGGATGTCTTGGTCAAAGTCATAACTTGAGTGTTCAGACTCTGGGTTCACTTCAGACTCTGCTGCTGCTTCAGGTCTAGCTTGCACTTCAGGTCTTGATCTCCTTGGTAGCTTGACTTTCTTTTCTTCTTTAGAAAGTTTGTCCAGCTCTTCCCAGGTTGTCAATTTCTTCTTGCTAGCTATCTCTCCTCCATTCTTCTTGAATTCAGACCATCTTTGAAATTTCTTGGAGAAATTATCAAAGTATTCTTCATCAGATTCTTCCTTAATATCTTTAAGCTCCATTGCTTGCTTCCCCTTTCTGGCTGCTTCCTTGTCTCTTGCACTTGAGGTACAAACATCAGATGTTGATGTAGATACTTGCTTGTTGCTCAGATCTTCATTCATATTAAGTCCATCTTCCATTCCTTTAATGAGATCAGCAACAAGTTGATGAATCTTCTGCTTCCAATCATTCACTCCATTGAATTTCTGAGCCATGGTGTTTTTCTCCTTTGGATCTTGACTGTCTCATGGTTAAGTGATTTACCAACAGAACCGGAGCTCTGATACCAATTGAAGGTGCGTGGAGAAAACACAAGAAGGGGAGGGGGGGGGGGGGGGAGGTTGAATTGTGTTTTAGATATTTAAAAACTTTTCTAGATATTGAATCTATCAGAGTCTTTAAGCACAGCGGAATAGTTCACACAATCAACTTTAAACTGAATGAATGATGAAGGAGTAAATGAGAGAGTGAGAGAGAGAAAGAGACACAACAATTTATACTGGTTCCCCTCACAAATTGAGAGTACTCCAGTCCCCTTGTTTCCAAGGGATTTCACTATAATCACTAAGATTACAATTCAGATGCTCAAGCACACAAGCATGAGACTTCCTTGCTCTAGGTCACACAAGACAGAGAGACTTCCTTGCTCTAATCACACAAGATTAGAGACTTCCTTGCTCAAGCACACAAGCTTAAGACTTCCTTGCTCAAGCACACAAGCATGAGACTTCCTTGCTCAAGTCACACAAGACAAGAGACTTCCTTGCTCAGAGTCACACAAGACTAAGAGACTTACTTTGCTCTAATCACTAAGATTGAGACTTATCAATTACTCACGCAGGAGTAATACTAACTTCTAAGCTTAAACTTATTACAACATAATAACTTCAGAGGCTTGAGCTAGTTTCTATTCTCACTTCATTTGAGAGATGTTTGCTATTACAAATCTTTATTCTCACTTTATTCTGAGAGATATTTTCTATGAAGGTCCTTAGTCATCAATTCTTTCTTTTGCATATTTATATGAGTTGAGAAAGACATTGAGACGTTGGAGAAATTCCCGTTGTAAAAAGGACAGCTGTAGTCTTTGAATATCCTTTGAGTAAAGCCACGTCTTCTTTGCAGTTAAGTTTTACCTTTACTGTTTGTCCAAAATACAGTAATAAGGTACAACTAGCTCCTAGAGAGAGTAGGATCACATCCTTTGTGACCGTTGTAATTAGTTGTCCTTAAACAAATCATCAGGCTTGATAAGAGTAGTTGATGTAGCCCTTCTGATGACTAGGGGAATTTCCTTTGCTTCTGATGAACCTTTGATGTCTTGGAGTCTGATTGGTCTTGAATAAATGACCTCTGATAGTCCTTCGTATTTCAGCTTCTGAACGTCTTCATCTTCTGAATAACTCGTGACTAGCAGATAGCTTCTGAACTCTTGTAGGCATCTGAACATCTTTGAGCTTCTGAACTCTTGCAGACATCCTGATCCTCTTTGAGCTTCTGAACTTTGTTTAGCTTCTGACCACGTTTTAGCTTCTGAACTCTTTCAGAGTGTAATGATTCAGACTTCCATAAGGTTTCATCAGAGTCTAAATCAAGTGTGCTATTGATATAACTTTGGATTCTCCTGCACACTTAATTTAAACGTTAGTAACATCAATTGTCCATTTAATACTTTGTTATCATCAAAACTCAAGGGTGTGTTCTAAGACACATTTTGTTCCAACACAAGACTCTTGACTAAGCACACAACTTGGAGTTGCTTACAAGCTTCCTCCAATTATAATACTCACTCATTACCTACAGGTTTCTGAGTGATTACACAGTGACCATCTCACAATCTGAGTGGTTAACTTTACACCAACTCTCCTAGAGAGTGGCTACACGAACACGAAACCCTAAAAGACTACATCTTTGATATTCTATTTTGATTCTAGTTTCGGTTGATACAATAGGTTTAACAACTTCCTTTAGAAAGGCTTCACAATGCTTCAGCTCCAAGAAAGCAAAATATACTTTCCACAAATATATTTGCACTAAATATTCCTTTCATAAATATATTTGATTCTCCATAAATATATTTTCTATAATAATCTTCTTAAAGCACAAAGATATATTTGAAATATATCTTTTATATTTTCTGCAATAATCTTCAGTGGTTATATTCTAAAATTAAATCTTCCATAAATATATTTGACACAAATCAAATCATTTTTTTTAATTCCTTCATCTTTTATAATAAACTTGAGCAACAAGTAACCACCTTCTGAAGATTCCTAACCATGGACGTTTTTGGCTTCAAAATACAGCTGGTATTTGCGATGTCCAGCTCACAAAAGATTTACTCCAAATATTTCTTCACAAAAGATTTGATGCAAAAATATATCTTCAATATATTTTTGGAGTAAATAATAACATGGACCGCCTCTGAGACTTGAGGCACAAGGCGCGATAGCTTTCGTATAGCACAAGCAAGATTATACTACAATCAAATCTTCAAAAGATATTCTGCAGAAAAACAGAGTCGCGTGCCCAGCTGTCGTAGCAGACCTGATGCTGTACAAACATGCGACAACATGTTCGGTAGCATCTTACTAGAGTGTGTTTTAGCAAAATGTAGCCAACACTGCCCACACTTTTCATTCTCTCTAAACCTCATAAATCTTTCTTTCTCCCTAAATCTAGCCAAACCTAACCCTAACCTCAGAAATGGAAGGATCATCCTCCTCAGCCCCTGTTCTCAGTTTTCCAAAGGATCTCCCTAAATCTAGTCAATATAAGAGAATGTCAAGAAGTTTTCGGTTGTGGAAGGACTATAGACGTTGAAAACAAGTTCTTCAACTATGTTATTGAACAACCCATCGACTTCAAAAGTTTGAAAGCTAATGGATTTGATGTGGAAAAACTCTTTACTAATCAAGATGGAGGATTTCAGTACATGAGAATGCTAAACGGTCCAGTTTACCCTACTCTAGTCAAAGACTTCTGGCAAAGGTGTCAATTTGTTACAGTGGAAGATTTTGATAAAGGGTTAGTAGAGACAATATTGAAGCCTGAGAATGAAGACAAGACAGCAGAAGAACTGGGTTTGAAAGAAATAAAGGCGGATAAAATTAGGTTTGTGGCTTTGAAGTTTTGTTGACATTGGAAAATCTATCAGAAATTTTGAGTATTCCAAATGAAGGAACTTTCTATACCTTCACTCAAGTTACAGCAAGACAATCTACTTTTCTGAATAACATTACCAAGAAATGTTATCTCCCTGGCAAATCTTGTGAAAGTAACAAAGTTGGAGACATGAAGCCTATTCAGAAGTTGTTAGCAAGAATAATGTTAGGATCAATATTTCCAAGGAGTGGAAGTCCTGATCAACTTTCATGGGATCATAGACATTTTGTCTATTTTCTCTCAAGAGGGATGAATATGAATTGGGCTAAGTACATTTTTCACCATATGACAAAGAGCATCAAAGCATCTCAAGATTCATCCAAGACCAACATTCATTTCATCTATCCAAGGATGATACGTGAGATTTTCTATCAACGTGGAGTCATTGATGCTATCAGAACTGCTGGTGCCACTGAATTGGTGAAAGAACAAAGAGCATCATTCATTTCTGTTGCCACACTCTTTCACATGCGTTTGATGAATGATAAAGAATTGGTTTATACTGACTTAATCAAGGAGAGAAGTACATTTGAACCTTGTCTGTTAAAAAGGTTGAATGTAATCAAGCTTTGCTAGTGGAATTGTGAATCAGTACATACAACTGTTGAGTAATATGGGACAAGCTTTTGAAGTTAAAGCTGAAGAAAAGAAGAAGAGAAGAAAACTGGTAAAAGGAATAAAGATTGAAGAAGGAAAAGGATCAGAAGAAAAAGTTGTTAAGAAGAAAGTAAAGGTTGAATGTAAAGGGAAGAGTGCTATGACAGACTCTAGTAAGAGAAAAGCTAAAGATGGAAAGAAAAAGGCTATTATTGTATATCTGAATGAAGATGAAGTCTCTGATGATGAGCAGCTGGCAAGAAAGAAGAGGAAAGTTCCATCTACTGATGCTGTGAAGAATACTGCTAATTAAGGTATTTCTAATTCTGAAAATGTTAATACTGATAGTCATAAACAAAGGTCAGAAACCATGTCTGAAACCTTACCACAAACACCACCCTAAAAAACCTCCAATCCTGAGAAAACCATATCTCCTCCCTCAAAAGATCAAAATCAAAGTGATTCACCACTAAAAAATTTAGAGCAACATTGAAAGGTGAACTACCTATACAACAAGCCTCTGAACACTCTCAGAAACCCTCACAAGAAAAAGACACTGAATATGTTCAAGGTTCTGATCCTCATTCAAACTCTGAACATGATCAGAATCAAGAAAACCAATCTGAGAAAATTCAATCTGAACAACAAGCCCAACCAAATCAAGCTCAACCAGAACAAGAAACTCAACAAGAACAACAACAAGAACAACAACAAGAGAACCAACCTGATCACACCTCTGATCAAGCTGAGAAAAACCAAGCCTCTGATACTGAGAAACACCAAGAGGTTGGAACATCTACAGTATCAAGGTCACCCTCTCCAGAAACCCAAACCTCTGAAACTAACCAAAACCTTGAAACTCTCAAAGCCTTTGTAAATTTTGTACCTAAATTCTATGATCATCAACATTCTGTGCATGAATCCTTATGTGGAGAAGCTTTTGGTTGTATTCTCAAAGACTATATTGCTGAAAATCTCAACCCTTCTGAAGACCCTGTTCCCTGTAAACCTTCCCCATAAATCTCTTGTATTCCTAGTTCTTCTAAATCAAACAAAGACCCTATGCCCTCTAAGCATTTTTCACAAATTGCTCTAGTTCCAAATTCATCTGAACCTAACCCTGAACTTTTTCCCTTATCTGACTCTGAGTTTATGAGTAAATGTAATAACATTTTCATTAAGATGAAAAACTTACATGAGTTAAGATATTATTTCACTGAGCCTATTATATATGAGCATCAATGGGAAAGTCTGAAGGAAGAACTTGAAAGGGAAATGAATTCCATTAAGGCTTCTGATCTGTTAGAGCTTAAGGAATATCAAAAGAAATTATAACCTTTTATTGGGAAATGGAATGAAGAGATAGAGAAGAACAAACTGAAGAGAAAAGGGAGGTTAAGCTTAACTTATAAATTCTATGATGATTATGTTCCCAAATCTACTGTATGGAAAGAAAACTTAGGATCATTGGATAGTGATCTAAGTATGCACTTGAATTTCAGCTTGGAACCTGGTCAACTGTTTGTCAAGAAGGATATAAAGCTTTTGAGGAAAGAATTCAGAAAAATGTGGATACTCATAATGAGAAACTAGAGGAGTTGAACACTAATCAAAAGGAAATCAAGTCTACTTTGGAGACCATCCTTAGTATTCTTCAAAATAGGAACCCGTAGGATTTCTTTTATTCTGTTTAGGCACATTTTTTTATAATTGTCTATATTTTGTTATTAAACTTTGTTTAATCTGAATCTTCTATATTTATGACAATTACTTCTGAATGTTTTCTTAATTGTTTAAGTAATTCTGTTTCAAGTTTTAGATATGAGTTAGAATTGTTCTTATGAACTATTGAAATAAGAGGAGAACTCAAATAAAAAAGATCAATGAAGAAGCAAATAAAAGACTTTATTAAAATCAGTTCTGAAGATTCTTTATTACATTAAGCTTTGAGAAACTAATTGGAATCTCCTTTTGAAGGAGCATCCCTTCTCTTAGACTCTACAGTAGACTCTGAGGAAGCAGATTCTATATCAGACTCTGAATCATTTTCTTCAGGCTTTTTGTTAAGGTCTATTGCCTTCAGTTCTGGCTTCTTTACATCTTTCTGATTCGTTGATTGCTCTTCTTTCCTCTGAAGATTGATAGTTTTACTATCTGATATCTTCATTGTTATCTAATCTCTATCCTTTCCTAAGATTATTCGTGATGAATAAAATGACTAGGATATTCTCCCTTTATAAGCTTTCAGTACGCCAATGTCTCAACTGCTAACAACAAGTTCATTAAACAATCTTGTTGACTTGACTATATTGGTTGTTACACCTTGACTGCTTAGTTTTTAATATCTTTTTGATAATGACAAAAGGGGGAGAAGATTTATATTGGTATTGTTTTTGCGTGATAAATTGTTGTTAATTTCTATTCAATCTCTGAAACATGTTTGGCAAATGGGAACATGTTTTACCATTGAGATTCTGATAATGTTTGTTTTATTATTTAAGTTACTGAATAATTATGTTTGCGTTTAATTTTATTAAGGGGAGCAAATTTATTATTTGAAGTTAATTATTCATAGATAGCTTTATGAAAAGGATGCAACTTTTTCATAAGATTATTTCACTTTGAAGAGGAAAAGCTTACAAACCTAGGCCACTGAATAGTAAAATGTGAATAATCTAAGTCTAATAATAAGCTGTATCTTAAACTGATCAAAATTAACTGAAGGTGTGAAAAACACAAGAAGGGGGTTGAATTGTGTTTTGGGTATTTTAAAATCTTTTCTTAAGGAAGAGTGAATCGCAGCGGAATAAACACAATAACAAGACAGAGTAAGAAGAGATGAACACAAGACAATTTATACTGGTTCCTCTCACAACTTGAGAGTAGTCCAGTCTCCTTGCACTTACAAGAGATTTCACTATAATCACCAAGATTACACAATTTGCTCAAGCACACAGCAAGAGACTTCACAAGTTGCTCTAGATCACACAGCAAGAGACTTACACTTAATGCTCCAGATCACACAGCAGGAGACTTCAACACTATTGCTCTTGCAAACATCAAGAGACTTCAGTACAATCTTATACACGATAAGATAGAATAATATAAATACACCTTAAGACTTTAACTCTTTCTAGTAATACAAATACAGAGTATCTAAACTTCTTGAATCTGAAGCTTTCAGAGTTTAAGCCTTATGCAAATATTTTCTAGATAGCTTGAGTATGCATGAGAGAGTAGTTCTTCAAATCAGCTCAGTGTTGTGTTTTTTTACGATCTCCTAAGTCTTCTATATATAGGCAGTGACAAAGTAGACGTTGAAGAAGACCGTTGAATGGAGATAGAGATGTCAACGCAAATGTAGTTGTATTGGTATTAGAGTTTTAACCTTATTCCAAAAGAGGTAAAGAACTACTACTGCCATTGCTTGAAGGACTTCAGTGCTTGCCCAGAAGAAGTAAGGTTTCACATTTGTCATTAAACACTCCTCTTTGACTTATGACTTGGTCACATATTCAAATTAACTTCGGAGGAGACTAAAAATCTGATGCTTGTATATCTGAGTGTATCAGCTTACAACTTTGTTACTTCTGGGTCACATTTGCTTCTGAGTGCTGTTAGTGCTTCTGAATGAATTCAGAGCTTCTGAACTCCATTCAGACTCCATTCTTTCTCAAATATTCCTGCACACTTAAAAATAAATTTTAGTAATTCAATTGTGCATTTAATACTTTGTTATCATCAAAACTTTATCAAGTTCTTGGGGTTTGTTCTAAGAACCATTTTTGTTCCAACATTAACTATGGATAAAACTTAGGGAGAGCGTACAAACCTAACCCTGTGATTATCAGACTTAGGGGGAGCTTGCAAAACTCAGAAACCTAATGTCAACATAGTTAAATTTTGTCAACAACAATTGTATTTAATACTTATGTTTGTCATCATCAAAAAGGGCGAGATTGTTGGAACAAAATAAGTTTTATTAAAAGAAAATATACCCTAAAAAGTTTTGATGATAACAAAAGTATTAAATGGACAATTGGTAGTACTAATGTTTTGAATTAAGTGTGCAGGATTATTATGAGACATTATACACTTAATCTGAATAGTGTTGTGTAGAAGCATTCTGAAGGATAAACAAACACTGAAGATCATTCAGTTTAAAGATGCCCTAAAGACTTTGTAAAAGTTAGACTCTGAAGACGTTCAGTAAGCTTAACTCTCAAAGCCATCAGAAGCTGAAAGTTAAAAGATCCTCAGAAGCTTAACTCTGAAGACCATCAGAAGCTGAAGATTCATGAGTCTCAGAAGACTAAGTTATTGATTCTGAAGGATACTCTGTTTCATAACAGATTGTGCTAAATTGATGAATCTCAAGCTTCTAGTACATTCCTTAAGAGATGACCACTCAAGATTTATTTGATCTTATCTACAAATGGAGCGTATTTTCTGTACTATCTGTTGCTGTTTGGTATGTTGGCCTCATTTTGCAAAAACAAGTTCCAGCAAGATGTTGGACCAGATGTCGTAGCATGTGGGTACAACATCTGTCGTGACGGTAATTCTCACTGTATTTATGCGCCATATCTTTGAGGATTTGCCTAAGCAATATTTTCGCCTTTCCTTATATACCAAGACACACATTTTCATTGAGGTTTTATAAGGCGGCTGCACCCGGTTATATTTCCATAATATGCTACGCCATTTATGGAAACAAGAGATTTTATCCAAGAATATGTTTGCTGGACATTTTCAACGACCAGCTGTATTGTGAAGCCCAAAAACGAAGATCTAGCCCATGCTAACTCAGGGTATATATATGTAAAGACTAAAACCTAAAAGTTTACTGAAGCCGTCATTTGAAGAATGGAATTTTAGGGTTTGAGTCTTGTTAATTGTGAGCCTTTCTTGTGTCTCCTTGATGCAAGTTTAGGACTGTGTTTGAGTTGTAATTTGTTTAATCTCTCCTAAGCTTTTAAGCACGGAGAAGGTTTGTTTTCTGGGTGATTGAAACCATTCTGTTAGTATTGTTGTTATAGTCACAGGGTGTGTGATTGAAAGGAAGTGAGACGCGGTCTCAAACTTAGGAGTTCCTAGGTTGAGTATAGCACGGGTAGAGTCTAGGAGATAAGTCGTGAACTTGAGAAGTTTGCTGAGGGCTTTGATCTAGATCTATTATAGTGGATTCCTTCCTTGCTTGGTAGCCCCCAGAGTAGGTCGTTGTTTACGCCGAACTGGGTCAACAATATTCTGTGTTATTTACGTTTGCTGTCTGTTATTTTTAATTGTTCATTTATCGCTACTGTGGACATACGCTATAGCATCTGTCTTGGTATTACGACTGGTCACATACGACAAGTGCTATAGCTTTTGTCATAACATCTGTCCCCAGTAGGTGCCAGAATTTCAATTGGCATCAGAGCAGGCACCCTATTCTGTGTGGGTGAGGACTAGGGAAGTTACTTTCTGGCATAATGAACAAGGAAGGTGGTTTCATCAACAGACCTCCTCTGTTGGATGGATCAAACTATGACTACCGGAAGTCCAGAATGGTGGCCTTTTTGAAATCTCTTGATAACAAATCATGGAAAGCTATTTTAAAAGGATGGGATCATCCAGTAGTTAATGATGCAGAAGGGAAGCCAACTACTGAACTTAAACCTGAAGTTGATTGGTCCAAAGAGGAGGACGAACTGGCACATGGAAATTCCAAGGCGCTAAATGCTTTGTTTAACGGAGTGGATACAAATATATTTCGCATGATCAAACAATGTACTGTTGCTAAAGATGCTTGGGAAATCCTAAAAACCACTCATGAGGGCACCGCCAAAGTGAAGAACTCAAGGCTACAACTTCTTACTATCAAATTTGAGAACCTTCAAATGAAAGAGTATGAAACAGTACATGATTTTCACATGACTATCTTGGAGTATGCTAACAACTTTGATGCCTTTGGGGAGAAGCTAAGTGAGGAAAGAATGGTAAGAAAAATGCTTAGATCTCTACCTAAGATGTTTGACATGAAAGTCACGGCTATAGAAGAAATGCATGACATATCCTCAATGAAACTTGAAAATCTAGTTGGATCTTTACAAACGTATGAGTTGGCTGCTAAAGAAAAGGCTGAAAAGAAAAAGAAAAGTATAGCTTTTTCCTCTAGCACTACTGAAAATGAAGAAGTAGAGAATGTCCCAGAAACAGATGAAAGTTTATCTGAGGCTATAGTTTCTCTTGGAAGACAATTTAATAAAATGCTTAAGCAGATGGACGGAATGTGAGGGATATGGTCATATTAGGACTGAGTGTGCAGCATATCTGAAGAACCAGAAGAAAGGAATGACAGTCACTTGGTCCAATGAGGATTGCTTTGAAGAAGATCAGGATACTGAAACTGTCAAACACATTACTGCTCTTACTGGGATGTGTCTATCTGAATCAGATGATGAAGAATTGACCTTTGATGAATTAGCTGCATCTATAAAGCACTGTGTCATAGAAGTGAAGAGGTGTGTCAGCAGCAACTAAGCACTATAAGTCAGTTGCAAACTGAGAAGGTGAAGCATCAGTCTCAAATTGCTCAACTTACAACTCAACTACAATCTGAAAAGGCAAAGCATCTGTCCGAGTCATCTGCTCTTAAATATGAGGTAACCACATTAAAGTATAAGCTGACTAGTTTAAATAAACAACTTAGACTGCTGAATAATGGAACTGAGAGGCTAGACATACTTGTTGAGGGGCAAGTTCCTGGAAAACCAAAGGGGATTGGAGTTGAATATACCTATCCTAACATGAAAAAATTTGTTCCTACAAGAACATTTGTTCCTGCTAAAGAGGCATATGATCCTACTATAACCAGACAGATGCCACAGCATCCCCAACAACATCGGTCTGCTAAGCCTAGATTTAAATCCAAGTCCAAAGGATGGGTTTGTCATCACTGTGGTAGAAAAGGTCACATTAGACCTTTCTGTTTTAGGCTATATGGGTTCCCTGAAAATTTTACCCCACCTAAAAGTGAACCTGTCATTGTCAATACAAAGAAAGAATGGAAACCTAAGAATGATGATGTTGCTCACATACCTAAGAGTCATATGAATTTAAGAAGTATGAAGAAGCCCATACTAATGGAATCTATCAATGTTGTGATTGATTACACATCATATGACAAAGAGACCAATGCTATGACAGATGGTGAAACATCTGTGTATCAGTCTGAGACTACAGCAAGTGAAGAAAATTTAGAGTTCAACACCGAAAGTACCATCTCTAAATCAAATGATGCTCCAGTAAACAAGGGACTTTCCATTATAACCTGTTGGAACAAAATGTGTTATGGTACACACCCTTAGTTTTGATGATAACAAAGTATTAAATGGACAATTGATATTACTAATTATTAAATTAAGTGTGCAGGAAAATCTGAAGTTTATACAAGAGCACACTTGATTTATGCTCTGAAGGAACCTTATGAAAGTCTGAATCATTACACTCTGAAAGAGTTTAGAAGCTAAACGTGGTCAGAAGCTCAAAAGGGATCAGGATGTCTACAAGAGTTCAGAAGCTTAAGAGAAGTTCAGAAGCTCAGAGACATTCAGATGCCTACAAGAGTTCAGAAGCTATTTGGTGTTAGTCAAGAGTTATTCAGAAGATGAAGACGTTCAGAAGCTGAATTACGAAGGACTATCAGAGGCCAAATATTCAAGACCATCAGACTTCAAGATATCAAGGTTCATCAGAAGCAAAGAGAATTTCACTGGTCATCAGAAAGGCTACATCACCCACTCTTACTAAGCCTGATGATCTCTTTAAGGACAACTAATTACAACGGTCATAAAGAATGTGATCCTATTCTCTTTAGGAGCTAGTTGTACCTATTACTGTATTTGGACATACAGTAAAACGTGAGCTTAACTGTGAAGAAGACGTGGCTCTGCTTAGAGTAAATTCAAAAGTTACAGCTTAAGCAATAAGGAATCAACAGCTGTCCATTTACAACGGGATTCTACAACATCTCAATATCTTTCCTCACTCATATATATATGTGAAAGAAAGAAATTGAGAATAACTGATCTTCAAATATTTTATCTCTCAGAATTAAGTGAGAACTTGAAAACTAGCTAAAGCCTCTGAAGTTATTATTGTGTAATAGTTTTAAGCTTAGTAGTTAGTATTTACTCCTGCGTGTGTAATTTGGAAAAGTCTCTTATCTTTGTGATTTGAGCAACGAAGTCTCTTATCTTGTGTGATTAGAGCAAGGAAGTCTCTCTGTCTTGTGTGACTTAGAGCAAGGAAGTCTCTCTGTCTTGTGTGACTTAGAGCAAGGAAGTCTCTATGTCTTGTGTGACTTAGAGCAAGGAAGTCTCTATGTCTTGTGTGACTTAGAGCAAGGAAGTCTCATGCTTGTGTGCTTGAGCACTAGGATTGTAATCTTTTGATTATAGTGAAATCCCTTGGAAGTGCAAGGGGACTGGAGTACTCTCGTTTTGTGAGGGGAACCAGTATAAATCCTTGTGTGTGTCTCTCTCTCTCTTTCTCTCTCACTCTCTTATTTACTCTTCCATCTTTACATTTAGATTCAAGTTGTTTGTGTTGAGTATTCTGCTGTGCTTAAAGACTTTGATAGATACTATTATCTGGAAAAGATTTTAAAAACTTAAAACACAATTCAACCCCCCTTCTTGTGTTTTCTCCCACGCACCTTCAATTGGCATCAGAGCTCCGATTCTGTTGGAAAATCACTAACCAGTGAGACAGTCAAGATCCTAAGGAGAAAAACACCATGGCTCAGCTATTCAGTGAATTGAATGATTGGAAGCAGAAGATATATCAACAAGTTGCTGATCTTATCAAGGAAGTTGAAGATGGACTAAACCTAAATGAAGATCTGAGCAACAATCAAAATCCTTCCACATCAGGAGTTGAACAAACTTCTAATATTGAATCTACAACCACTACTATTTTCTTCATTAGTGATGATAAAGAAAGCATTCAGAGAGCAAAAGTAAATGGTCTGTTAGATCAATATGAAGAGTTTAGAATGGAAGAAAATGAGAGCATTGGAGAAATGAGCTCAAGATTTCAATCTATCACAAGCAAGCTTGAAGACTTTAACAACAAACTCAGCAACAAAGAGCTTGTAAGCAAGATGCTGAGAAGTTTGCCTCTGGATTGGAATGCAATTGCAAATACAATAGAGGAAACTAAAGACATTAATTCAATGAGTCCTGAATCATTGATTGAATTACTCCGAGACCATGAATTGGCTCTGAAGGATAAAGAAGAGTTGAAAAGTGAAGAAGCGGAAGCAGCAAGGAAAGGAAAGCAAGCAATGGAACATGAAGATCTTGATGAAGAACCTGATGAAGATTATCTTGAAAGGTTTTCAAGGAAACTTCAAAGATGGTCCAACTTCAAGAAGAATGGAGGAGAAATGGCAAAAGGAATGACGACCTGGGATGAGCTAGACAACTTTTCTGAAGGAGAGAAGGAAATCAAGCTCTCAGGACCTGAAGAGCAAATGGAATCTGAAAGAGCACTAGGAGCTGAAAAATCAAGCTCTGAAGATGGGTCAGACTCTGAAGATTCAAGCTCTGATGGACAGTCAAATTCTGATAACATTGACCACATCAGAAGAAGATTAAGTCAGGTATACTCTCGTCTCCCCAAAGCCAAATTGATAAAACATCTTGAAAAAGATTTACTTAAATCCTTTAATAGTCAGCAGAAGTATAAAAAGCTTAAAGCAGACTATGAGAATTTAAATAAGCAAGCAAATCACTCTGAATATCTTTTACAAAAAGCTTTAAACAAAACAAGAGATCTTGAAAGAGGTTGTGCTATGTGTTGCAAACCCTATAATGAGCACTTTCTTGCTTTCAAAGAGTATTGCAACACAAATGCTGATCAAAATAAAATTGTTTCTATGCTTTGCAACATTAGAACCAACAATACTAATGGGATTGGATACTCTGGTGATAAAACACTAGAGGAACCAAGCTCATCAGCTATTGCTGGAAGCTCTTCACTCCCTAATCTTTATACTACATTTGTACCTGATAGTACTCAGATGGTACAAATGAAGGATAAAGATTTGGCAACTAACAGTCTAAGACCCTCAAACAAGTGGGTACCAAGAGACAAAATTATTTACTTAAATGCAGGTCAAACAAGGACTCCGGACTTTCCAGTCACATGGATGCATGTGAATGTAAATGGAAGGAGAGAAATTGTGCATAGAAGGCACATTTTGGATGAGTCAGATGGAGAAGAAGATGAATTGGATTACATAACGAACAGGAGAAAGTATGAAGAATTTGAAGGTTGTTTTGAAGAAGACTATGATGATAACAACTCTCTATGGTGGGATGAATGCCCAGACATTGACCTTGAAAGAGATTGACAAGAAAAGCCTAAAGTGTACATAAATAAAAGGCTTACAGTTGAACAAAATGTCATCAAAACAACAAAGCTTCAAAATCAGGTAAGTAACTCTCAACTCCTGAATGACAAGTCAGAGGAATAACATTCAAGGTTAAAAATGTTTTTTAGGACACTTGATTTATTAAACAATATGATTCAGAAATAAAACCTTGAAAAATCATGTCTGAACATATATTTTAAAATGTCTTGAAAGATTCATTTTTAGACTCTGAAGAACTTTAGAATTCAGCATCTGAAGTAGTTCAGACTCTGAGAAATTTTCAACCTCTGAAGGTTAAGCCTCTGAAAAGGAAATGAATTGCAAATGTTTAAGTATTTTTTACTGAAACGTTTTGGCGCTAAATGGTCAACACGTAGACACATTCTGTTTGGTTTGAAACAGTTAATGATGGTTCTTATTTCTTTTTGATTTAATTTAATATGTGTTTTATTTTGCTTTTAAACAAAATCACTGAAACACTTGCACACTTTTCACTATCACATCCCACACTTTCGTCTTCTAAAACTTCAGAAAACTTTCTTTCTCTCTCTATTAGCAACACCCAGAACCCTAACCTTCAGAAATGGCAACGACATCTACATCAGCTTCAAATTCTATGTTTGCGTTCCCTAAGAACTTTCCTATCAACACTACTGCATGCAATGAGATGTACTCTACAGATTTGTCTCTCAAGATGGAGGGAAAATCATTAAACCTGGTTATGGACCAACCAGTGGATTTTGACAATTTGGGGAAGAATCACTTTGATGTTCTAAAATACTTTATTGATCATGATGGGAGCTTTAGATATATGAATTTACTAAATGGTCCTATCTACCCTACATTGGTGAAAGACTTTTGGATTAGAAGCAAAGTGAAGACTGTTGATGATTATAATAAGGAGCTGGCTGCAAAGAGGAAAGAGAAACCTGAGAATAAGAACAAGACGCCTCAAGAGTTAGGCTTAAGGATTGTTGAAGAAACTGAGGTGCGTTCTGTTGTATGTGGCTTTGAAGTGGTTCTCACTGCTTCAAACTTGGCTAAGGTTTTATCTATCCCTAATGAAGGTATCTACTACACCTTTAGCCAAAGTGAAGCAAAGAACTCAGAGTTTCTGGTAAATATGACTAAACAATGCTACACTGAAGGAAAGAGTTGTGAAAGCAACAAGATAAGTGATTTGAAGCCTACTTAGAAGGTATTAGCCAGAATAGTGTTGGGTTCAATATTTCCAAGTAGTGGAAGTTCTGATCAACTATCATGGGATCATAGACACTTTGTCTATTTTCTCACAAGGAATTTTGATTTGAATTGGGCTAAATACATCTTCAATCACCTCTGCAAAGCTGTGAATGCTATTCAGAAGCAAACCAAGCCCAATGAACATGTCATCTACCCAAGGATACTCAGTGAGATTTTCTATCAATGTGGAGTGATAGACATAATCAAAGCTGCTGGTCATGAGAATCTGCTAAGAGATATCAGAGCTTCTACAATCTCTGCTCACACCCTCTCCAACATGAACTTGCTGACAGGACAAGAGGTGCAACCGTCTGATCCATTTGAACCTCAACCACATTTAGGATCCTCTATGGTGGAGAAATTTAAGATTGACATACCTGCTGTCTCAAATGGTATTGTCAATCAGTAAATACAGCTGCTGGAAAACCAAGGTGAAGGTTTTGAGATTGAGAAGGAAGAATTGAAGAAGAAAAGGAAGAGGCTTGTGAAAGCAAAGGTGGAGAAGAGTGAAGCTACAAAGGTAGAAGGAAAAGGAAAGACCAAGACCAAGGCTGGAAGTTCAAATGTTATAGTGGTACAAGTTGAAGAAAGTGAAGATGATGATGAACCTCTAAGTGTCTGGCAGAAGAAACTTGCCAAGGAGCCTAAGAAGAAGAATGCTGAAGGCTCAAACCAAGACAACTCAAGTAATGTATCTCTATCTAAACCTGCTGTTGTAACTGCTCAAGATACTCTGTTAACCCCATCATCAACCCACCCTAGAAATTCAGCTCTACAATTCCTTGAACAACATCTAGGTGGTGAATTATCTAACCAAACTGAAACCACAAATCTAGTTCAGAACCCATCCATCCATCCAACCTCTGAACTGATCCAGAACCTCATTCCAAACATTAACCAGACAAGTCCTGAAGACAATCTCACCTTAAAACAACTTGTCTCTGAACCTGTCCATTCAGAACCTCCTATACCAGAGATAATTCATTCTGAACCACACATCTCACCAGAACCAGTTCAAACACCCCCAGAACCTCGTACACCTGAACACCAAACACCACCTGAACACCAACCCTCTGAACATCAAGATCCTGAAAACCAAACACAACATGAACATCAAAACACTGAAGAACCTGAACATCACTCTGATGTTTCAGAACATACTGAACCTGTTGTCTAAGAAGAAACCCAGAACCCCCCATCATTAAACCATGTTGAGGCTATGGTCCAAGAACTTCATGTGAATGATTTCCATCTCAAAGACTTTGTTCAAACCAGCCCTAGACCTCAACAGCAACCTCAACCACAAACATCACCTCAACACACCATTACACCCTCAACCACTGAACTTCACCCAACCAACTCAAATGACCCTGATATCTTGAGTAAATGCAACAACTTGTTTAGCTAGATACATGGTCTTCATGATCTAAGGCAATGTGATATGCCTTGAGTATGTTGCTCAATGGGTAAGTCTGACTGAGGAATTGGTGAAAGAGCTGTATAGTCTTCAGGAGGCAGATGTTGAAGAGCAAAAGAAGTTTGACAAGGGAAAAGCTGCCAATGTTGAGGATGTCATTCAGACTCAGAAGGACACAAAGAGGGATCAACCTGAATCCTCTACTGTGAGAGAAAATGTTGAGCAAAACCTGAGGGATAGGTTAGCTTCAATTGAGCAAGATCTGAATGAACCAATTCAAGACAATCTGGGAGCTAATCTAACCAACCAAGAGCACCTGAGGAATCCAGGTTATAAAGCTGACATTGAGAGGATTGAAGCCAAAGTGGACAAATACATTGGACTGATGGAGGAAGTTAATGGAAATCAGAAGGAGATCATGAAAACCCTAGCTTTTCTCTGTAGTCGTCCACAATAAAACCCTAGGATTTCGTTGAATGTTTAATTGATTATCTGCTGATTAATATTTTGTTAAGCACATTGATAGGATTGAGTCAATACTTTTGTATGTTTTGACTTCTTTGTGCTATTCTGAAATATTTATTCACTGCGTTTTTTTCTGGATGCTTTTATTTCTTTTCTGATTCTTTAAACTTTTGATAGTTTTTATTTCAATTGAGATTTAATCTTTTATGATCATTTTTATTCTTCAATTGGCTTTAAAAACCTTCTTTTAAAATTTTATTCCATTTAAAAACAGTTTTTCAATTGGTATTTCAATCTCTTGTGTTTCTGTTCATAAAATTGTTTTTAAATTAGTACAGTATTTGGTTATTCTTAAAGAATCAGATTGCATAACAAGAGAAGAAATATAATAAGAAAATCAAATTAAACAAGCCAAAGCAATTGAATTTTATTTCATTGAGAACATGGGTTACTGATTACATATAAAAATTCCTAAAGACTATTTTCTGGATGCTTCAAAGGACATATTGTGGCAGCAGCCTTGATATGACATTTGATGAGGGGAGTTGGGGTTATCCAACTGTTCGGTCGTCTTCCTTGAAGAGACCTATTCTAATGCATCAGATTGGTTTTCTTCAGGAAAAGACACTAGCCCCTCTAGAGCCTTCGATATCAGATTAATTTTCTTCAGGAAGATATGTCTTCAGAAACTCAAACCAGTCAGGGTCCCAAGTTTTTTCTTCAGACTCTGAACTGAATTTTTCTTTTTCAGACACTGGCTTTGTTTCTCTTGATCTCTTCGTATGTTTTCTCCTATCTTAACTAACTCTCTTTGAATCTACCTTTTTCTTTTCTGAGCGTTTCATTTTTTCTCTCAATTGCTCTATCACAACCTAAGATTATTCTGTGTGAATAAAATGACTAGGTTTCTCTCCTTTTATAAGCTCATTTCAAACGCCAATGTCATAAATGCGTTCAACCACTCCTGACTTGACTGCATTGGATGTTGCAATTGCTATTAATTGCTTATACAACCTTTTTGATAATGACAAAAGGGGGAGAAAGAATAATGATAAATCAATTATTGGAAGAAGCGAAATTACTTTGCTTTTTAGGGCTCTGTAGTGCTTCAGGAAGAGAGCGTAGGAGAGTGGTCAATTTAGTGGCATGCGTTACATGCTTTGTAATAACAATCTGATCTTGAGGATTTCAAAATCTTTGTATTTTTTTTAAGCTCTGAGCTGTTTTGAAAAATATTATATTCTTTTTAAACTCTGAAACTGTATATCATGATAATCTCTTAACCTTGTGTGTGTATACGTTTCTAATGCCTCTGATCCTATTGTCATTCATTAATTCATTTAGATATTTGTCTAATTCATCTGGCATTTTAAATAAGCGCATAATTTTCAGGAGAATATATTTATTAATTGAAGTTTATTATTCATAGATAGTTTTTGAGTAAGGGTGCAACTTTATTCAAAGATTATTACACTATGAAAAGAAGAAGCTAACAAACCTTGTTCTCTGCATAGTAAAATATGAATGATTTAAGTCATATAATAAAGTAATTCTTAAACTGATTAAAATTAACTATGGATACAAAATAGGGGGAGCTTACAAACTTAACCCTATGGACTGTCAGACTTAGGGGGAGCTTGCAAAACTCAGAAGTCTAATGTCAACATAGCTGAATTTTATCAACAACAATTGTATTTAATACTTATATTTGTCATCATCAAAAAGGGGGAGATTGTTGGAACAAAATGTGTTTTGATACACACCGTTAGTTTTGATGATAACAAAGTATTAAATGGACAATTGATATTACTAATGATTAAATTAAGTGTGCAGGAAAATCTTAAGTTTATACAAGAGCACACTTGATTTATGCTCTGAAGGAACCTTATGAAATTCTGAATCATTACAGTCTGAAAGAGTTCAGAAGCTAAACCTGGTCAGAAGCTCAAAAGGGATCAGGATGTCTACAAGAGTTCAGAAGCTCAGAGACATTCAGATGCCTACAAGAATTCAGAAGCTATTTGGTGTTAGTCAAGAGTTATTCAGAAGATGAAGACGTTCAGAAGCTAAATTACGAAGGACTATCAGAGGCCAAATATTCAAGACCATCAGACTTCAAGATATCAAGGTTCATCAGAAGCAAAGAGAATTCCACTGGTCATCAGAAAGGCTACATCACCCACTCTTACTAAGCCTGATGATCTCTTTAAGGACAACTAATTACAACGGTCATAAAGAATGTGATTCTATTCTCTTTAGGAGCTAGTTGTACCTTATTACTGTATTTGGACAAACAGCAAAACGTGAGCTTAGCTGTGAAGAAGACGTGGCTCTGCTTAGAGTAAATTCAAAAGTTACAGCTTAAGCAATAAGGAATCAACAGCTGTCCATTTACAACGGGATTCTACAACGTCTCAATATCTTTCCTCACTCATATATATGTGTGAAAGAAAGATATTGAGAACTACTGATCTTCAAATATTTTATCTCTCAAGATTAAGCGAGAACTTGAAAACTAGCTAAAGCCTCTGAAGTTATTATTGTGTAATAGTTTTAAGCTTAGTAGTTAGTATTTACTCCTGCATGAGTAATTTGGAAAAGTCTCTCTGTCTTGTGTGACTTAGAGCAAGGAAGTCTCTCTGTCTTGTGTGACTTAGAGCAAGGAAGTCTCATGCTTGTGTGCTTGAGCACTAGGAATGTAATCTTTTGATTATAGTGAAATCCCTTGGAAGTGCAAGGGGACTGGAGTACTCTCGTTTTGTGAGGAGAACCATTATAAATCCTTGTGTCTCTCTCTCTCTCTCTTTCTCTCTCACTCTCTTATTTACTCTTCCATCTTTACATTTAGATTCAAGTTGTTTTTGTTGAGTATTCCACTGTGCTTAAATACTTTGATAGATACTATTATCTGGAAAAGATTTTAAAAACTTAAAACACAATTCAAACCGCCCCCCCCCCCCCCCCCCCCCCCTTCTTGTGTTTTCTCCCACACAACTTCAAACCATTCTAACGAGTTCATTATTGGAAACCCAGCTCGAGGAATCACTACAAGATCCAAAGATGTAATTTCTAAACCTTGTTTTGTCTCTAAAGTTGTGAACCAAGGTCTTATAGAAACTGAACAACAGCTGGAAAATATCTACTCTAAAGTTTTAAATGATGAGCAGTTTGACAAGTCAAGGAGCTCTGTAGGTAGTTGCTTGTATGAGAATTTATAGCAATTACAGTTGCGGGAGCGTGCAAACAAATACTTTCTATTCACTATAACTAGATTTGCACGAGAAATAAGGGAAATCATTTTCATTCTACAAACTGTTGAAAATGTAAGTTCTCTTGAAACTTCATCTTACTCGATTAATGTTATCACAATTCCTTTTTATTATGTGGACGAAAATATTGATGCTACTGAAACTCTCATTGCTTCTGTGAGTATTGTGAAACCTTCTGAAACTGTTTCAAATTTGCATGTTGAATCTAATGTTGAAACCCATGTTGAACCACATGTTGAAGCATCTGTGAAAACTGTTTCTAAGTCTATTAGTCAGGATAATCCTATCTTTAAAGAAACCTTAGAAAACTCTACTTTTGTTACTGTTGTTGTTGATGGTATTGATAGTGAACCACCCACTAAAGAAACTAGTCCTGAACCATCAACTGACCAAATGACTCTTCCCACTGGTCGTGTCAAAGAGTTTGTGATTGATATCCCTGCAGAACCTTGTGTTGTTTCTGTGAGTCAAGTAGATTTTGTATCTAATGAGGTTGTTGAACTGTCTAGTACACATGATAGTTTTACCGTTTTTGTTAGTGATTCTGTTACAAATGTCGAGCCAGATGTTGGAGCATGTGTCCTGAAAGATAATGGTGTCGAATCCTCTTTTGAGAATGCTGTTGATTTGTTTGAGCACTCTGAGAACCTCATATTAAAGTGGTTGCGAACCAAAATTTTAAGAATACAGAGGCTGATAACTAAGTGTGCCTGAGTGTTTTGTTTTGAAGTGGTGGTTTCTTGTGTGAAGAATGTGTGTGTGTGACTCTAAGGCAGATGTGGACATAGATCGTCATCTTTCTAACATTGTCTGCTGGTTTGTATATGTTGTTCTAGGAAAAATGTTTTCTTATGCCCTTGTGATATTGTGTAAACAAGGGGGAGATGTCTGTTGTATGAGTGGTGACTATGATGTTTGATGTGGTGGATATCATATGTTTCCTCCAATGTTGATTTATATCTGATATGGTATGACTCCCACGGTGTTGTCTTCAATTGTAGTAGCTTTCCAACGTTTGAAGTTGTGTGTGTGCTGTTTAATTCGCTGGTGATTAATGTCGCTGATGGAAGTGCTCATGTGTCACCTACCAAATGTGTTGTTTCTGAGCATGTGTCATCTCCTGCTGGCAATGCTCCTGATCATGTGGTTGCCCCTGTCAAAGCCACTGTTGAGTCTGTCCTCAACGAAAGTGGTTCCAAACCAGATGTTGTGACGGATGCTAAAGCTTCCTCAGGCCAACCTGAGCTAGATGTTGATAGTGTTGCTAACACTCATGAAGAGTCTGTGTATGTTCAGAAGTGGAAATTTGTGTTTCAACGAAGATAACTCTTCATGTTATATTGTTGGAGCATTGTTAATGATATTTTATTTTTCCAAGATGTTATGGTATTGTGGATGAAAACTCGCATGTGTTCTTTTTGTTTATGGTGTGATATTGAAGTATGTAGCAGCTTTCTGGGCGTGTTCCCTTTATATTTTCTCTGCTTCTGTTCTCTGGATGTTTTTATTTGTGATCCTTGCGGATAGTTTGTAGTGTGCCTATGATTTGCAATAAACGACACCTTTGAAAAAGGAGGATATGATTGTTGAGCTGAAGGAAACGTGTAAGGCCTTGGAAGAAAAGAAGTTGAAGCTTGAATGAGTGATCCAATCCTTAGAGCTTGAGGAGGATGCTAATGTAGAAGAAGAAGGTGGTGTGAATGTAGGTGAAGATGGTAATGAACTCATGGCTGAAGGCTCTGATGAAAATAAATCTGCCTGATTTTCCTCTATGTTTCTGCTAATATCTCATTGTGATACTCTCTGTTACTCTATGAATGAAGCTTATGTTTGTCTGAATTATGGCTACAAAGGGAGAGTAATATGATGTTACATCTATATGATGCTTTGACAAATGCTTTGACATATGTATGTTGTGATCTGGTTTTCTTTTGTCCTTATGTGGGCTATGCCCTGAATATTCTATGCACTTGCATGTGCTTGTGGTCTGTAATAGTGGTACTCCTTGGTTCCTACTATATGCCACTCTGTGTTCTGATTTCTACTCTATGCATGACTCTGGTTGTCAAAATTTGTGGCTAAAAAGGGGGAGTAGTTGGTATTCTGATGTGGTGCCACATGCTGGAACATGTGTCCTCGACATATGACCTATGTACTACGTATGATGTTGTTGTATGCTTGTGTGTGCTTCAAGTATTCAAGAGGAGTCCTTGTGTCTATTCTGATGTAGTGAAGTTGTGATGTAGTGATGCTGATAATATCATAATGTGTGCATTTGATATATGCATGTGTCAACTATTTAGGAGGAGTAAGAAAGGAAGAAATTCTTTTCTCTGATGTTGTATGTTTGTTCTGATATGCATGGCTTGATGTACTCAGGGCGAGTAAGAGTTACTTTTCTCTGCAGCTTATGTTCCGATTAAATTGTGTTGTATGTGGTGTTGATTAATGGTGTGACATATGTTATGCCATCTGTACTCCGTGAGTGTAGTATGATCTATTGTGTGCAGAGCTTGAGGGGAAGTAAGTATCTTGTGTGTGTGTGTATGCTCTGACATGTTGAGGGGGAGTAATCTCTACTGTGTGATATGCATGAACTCAGGGGGAGTAGTATTTTTTTTGTGATACATGTTGTGTGTGACAGATGCCATCCTTAATGCTAAGGCATCTAGTCTGTTGTTAATGGAATCCACTTGTGCTTGATATCTGAGAATTTATTTTTCTCAGTGGTGTAGGAATTTATTTTTCCTATGGTGATTCATGTTTGAGGGAATTTATTTTTCCATGGTGCATTTGTATGGCGCTGATGTAAGCTTAATGTACGAGAGTTTATTTCTCTCCTATCTTGTACTCTATGAGGCTAAGTTGTTTGTTTTCGCTGTTGAAGTGCCTCTGATGCTGCGTGTTCGTTATTTCTCACTTGAAGATCTCTTTTGGAAATAATGTTGCAATGTATTATCTTCTTTCTTAGCTGTGTGTTTGCGTTGACTTGAAGGAAGGTATGTACTGCATCTCTCCAGAACTTGTCTTCGCTAGTTTTAGCCAAAATTTGCCAACGGGGGAGATTGTTGGTGTTTGGTATGTTGGCCTCATTTTGAAAAAACAAGTTCTAGCAAGATGTTGGACCAGATGCCGTAGCATGTGGGTACAACATCTGTCGTGACGGTAATTCTCGCTGTATTTATGCGCCATATCCTTGAAGATTGGCCTAAGCAATATTTTCGCCTTTCCTTATATACCAAGACGCACATTTTCATTGAGGTTTTATAAGGCGGCTGCACCAGGTTATATTTCCATAATATGCTACGCCATTTATGGAAACAAGAGATTTTATCCAAGAATATGTTTGGTGGACTTTTTCAACGACCAGCTGTATTATGAAGCCCAAAAACGAAGATTTAGCCCATGCTTACTTAGGGTATATATATGTGAAGACTAAAACCTAAAATTTTACTGAAGCCGTCATTTGAAGAATAGAATTTTAGGGTTTGAGTCTTGTTAATTGTGAGCCTTTCTTGTGTCTCCTTGATGCATGTTTAGGACTGTGTTTGAGTTGTAATTTGTGTAATCTCTCCTAAGCTTTTAAGTACGGAGAAGGTTTGTTTTCTGGGTGATTGAAACCATTCTGTTTGTATTGTTGTTATAGTCACAGGGTGTGTGATTGAAAGGAAGTGAGACGAGGTCTCAAACTTAGGAGTTCCTAGGTTGAGTATAGCACGGGTAGAGCCTAGTCGTGAACTTGAGAAGTTTGCTGCGGGCTTTGATCTAGATCTATTATAGTGGATTCCTTCCTGGCTTGGTAGCCCCCAGAGTAGGTCGTTGTTTACGCTGAACTGGGTCAACAATATTCTGTGTTATTTACGTTTGCTGTCTGTTATTTTTAATTGTTCATTTATCGCTATTGTGGACATACGCTATAGCATCTGTCTTGGTATTACGACTGGTCACATACGACAAGTGTTATAGCTTTTGTCATAACATCTATCCCCAGTAGGTGTCACAATTTCACTATTGTCGTGGTGATTTTTGGATTTCGAGTTATTAATTAACTTCGAATCGCAATTTAATATTCCACCACCGATCTTTAATTTATCCGAGGGAAAGGGAAAAAGTTCGAAAAAACCCTATTTTTAGAGATCAAGGTCCTGGGGTTGGTTATTAGAAGGGAAGGTACTAGCACCCTAAGTATCTATAGTATCCTATAGGAACCTCTTGTTTTTATTCTAACTTTGCGCTTAATTTTATTTGCTTGTAAAAATGTATAAGTGTGGGAATTAAAGTGATGATAAAAAAAAAGTTTAAAGTGAAAAAGAAGAAAAAAGTTTTTTGTTGATTTTATCTGATTCGCCGAGACAAGTCTCATGCCTACGTACCCGAGGGATCAAAATCTCGTAGTTCGGGCTAAAAATTACGAGTAAATTTGTTTGTTTGATTTTAAAGTTTTGAAAATGGTTTTAAAGACAAAAAGCCAAAAGTGGCAAAATGTGAGATTAATTGATGTTAATTTGTGAAGAAAGTCTAAATGGTTAAATTGATTGAAGTTTGTTTAAGAAAAAAAAAAGGCGCATTCACTTGGTTTGAAGTCCAAGGTTTATTGGTAAAAAGTTTTGAATGATAAAAGTCACTTGGTTTGAAGTCCAAGGTTTTTGCTTGATTAATAATGCACTTGGTTTGAAGTCCAAGGTTTTTGCGAAAGGAAAATGAACACTTGGTTTGAAATCCAAGGTTTTGAAAATGTTTGACAACAAAATATTTTTGTGCTTTTGAGAATAAATTGCTTTGATATTTTAAAGAGGTGTGGACCTCATTTTTTTGATAAAAAAGAATTGGGTAACGGTTGCGCGGGAAAGAAATAATACTAACGTTATAACAAATAATTAAGCGCGAAGACAATTCGTAATGATATTTTAATCAAAACGATGTCTTTTCCCTCGGAATTTAATATTCTAACGTTTTTTGCGGAAAGCAATAAAAATAAATATGCATGAGATGCAAGTTTTCATTTATGGTTTACATTAAATCCTAAGATACATTCTAATGTCTTTGCGAAAAAATAAATATGGGATGATGCAATGATATTATGAGATTCTCATTTATAGTTTACATTAAATCCTAAAATACATACTAAAGTCCTTGCAATAAAATAAATAGTTAATTAATAAAGCAAGAGATAAATTGTTAGATTAGATGAATTATTAACAATAAATAAAATCAACATGTATGAATAAAAATGATAAGTTAGTAAGTTAGTAGCAATAATAAAGAATAAAGAGCATGAGTAATAAAATGTTAGATTAGTGAGCAAATATATAAAAAAAAAACTAAGCAAAATAAATAAACATAAATTAGAGCAAAAATGAACACAAATAATCATGAAATAAATAAATAATAATAACAAAAACAAAAAGACCTCAAATTAGTGCTTATTTTGGATTTAATAGCTCATTGAAGCACATTCCATAAGCACTTTTATCATAGGCAAAAAAAAAAAAAAAAAGGGGTGCAAATAGCAACATGAAAATAAAAGGGGGTGCAAAAAGCACTACTGGGTCTAGGCCTAGCTGGGGGGCGTGGCCCAGTAGGGTGGTGCGTGAAGCAAAAAGATAAAACAGGGTCAGAGTCGTCTGATTGATCAGACAGTTCAGATTTAATCAAAAAGAAAAGAGATCAGGAACGTTAGATTAAGATCAAAAGGACTAAGGCGCGCAGGTACACCGTAAGGTCGTGCACCTGCGCGCACAGGATCAGAAAAAGGGTATATAAGAAAAAAAACCCTAAAAAAGAATCACAATCATACAACTCTCTCTCTCTTCTCTCACACTGGCCACTTTGTTCATTCATCCCAAACCCCATTTTTTAAAACAAATCCAAACATCAAATACAAATAAAATCTACTCCTGAACCCAAATCTAAGTCAAAATAACCAAACAAACCAACAATCAGTTCAGATCGAAGGGAAAAAAAGATCGAAGAGTGAAGAACAAATCACCCTTTTGCGAGCTTTTGGATTCGGTTCTGATTCCTTTCTTCTCCTTCTTATTTCGTTTCGGTTTTGTTGTTTTTGATTCAGTTTCTGGGTTTGAATGATTGTGATGATGGATTTTGATTCGGTTTCTGGATTTGAATGATTGTGATGATGGATTTTGATTCGGTTTCTGGGTTTGTGTTTATGATGATGATGATGGATCTGTGTTGTTGAGTTCTAGTTATGATTTTTTTGGTTCTTCGGTTTTTGAATGATGAATGATGATGATGAAGGTTGAGGATGAACGTTGAACATTAGGGTTCTCATCTTTGAAAGATAACACCTTGTTGCGGATTAAATCCTGAACAGCTTTCTCGAGAGCATAGCAACATTCTACATCATGGCCAGGGGCCCCTTGATGGAAGACACAAGTTAAATCACTGCGGTACCAGGTAGGTAGTACTGTTGGCACAGGGGGAGGTGACCTTGTCTGGACAAAATTTTTAGCAAGTAAAGCAGGGAGTAAATCGGCATATTTCATGAGTATGGGGTCAAATGATTGATTTTTCTGAGTGCGGTTATGATTGAATGATTGTTGGGGAGATAATTGTTGGAAATATGCTGGTTGATGTGGGTATTGTGGTGGTGGTGCTTGGGTCATTTGTGGCTGGGAAGTGGGTGTAATGGCTGAGACATGCTGGTAAGTTAGGTATCTAGACTGGGGTCCTCCTTGAGCCACCATGCCAACTTCAGATTCTTTTTTCTTTGGAAAGTTGTTTCCATATCCCTTGGCAGTATTAGTCGGAGCATTCTCTCTTGTCAACCGTCCCTGTGCCAACAGGTAAAGCTTCTTGATACAATACCAACCATTTTTTCATAGAAGAATGGACTAAGAGTGTGCAAAAATAACTTACACAATTCTTTCTCTTCCACTGGAGGACGAATTTGGGCAGCAAGCTCTCTCCATCTTTGAGCATACTCTTTAAAAGACTCCCTCTCTTTTTGTGCCAATGCCCGTAACTCATCTCTATCAGGGGCCATATATGAATTGTAATTGTACTGCCTGATGAAAGCACTAGCCAAATCATTAAAGGAACTGACATTAACCCTATCGAGATCCATGTACCACCTCAAAGCCGCGCCTGTCAGACTGTCCTGAAAGTAATGGATCAACAACTTATCATTACTGGTTTGAGTTTACATTTTTCTGGCATACATTATCAGGTGAGCTTTGTGGCAAGTACTCCCCTTATACTTCTCAAAATCCGGAACTTTAAATTTATGAGGGACCACAACATCAAGGACCAAGCAGAGTTCATGAGCATCTTGGCCGAACAAATCTTTCCCCCTAAGAGCCCTCATCTCCCTCTGTATCTCATCATACTTGATCTGTAAGTCATCAACCCTGTCATAACCCCTTACACTTTCAGCATGAAAGATGGGCATCTGGTTTTGCTGGATAGTATGAACCACCGGTGCGGACACAGTTGCTGTAACCTGAGGAAGTATGTTGCCAAGCTGAGGAATTGGCACTGCTGGTTGGACATGAGGAATCTCAGATACTACAGGACGTGATTCCTCCCCGAGAAAGCCAATTGGCATGCCCCATGGGTAACCTTCAGGCATAACAAACTGAGGAGCGCTAAGAGGCCCAGATGAAATACGAGGAGGTAAAAGAGCATTACTAGACTGAGGCACTGGTGCTGGCTGTTGGAACAAAATATGTGTTTATACACACCCTTAAGTTTTGATGATAACAAAGTATTAAATGGACAATTGATGGTACTAATGTTTAAATTAAGTGCAGGAGAATTCAACGTTTAATCAAGAGCACACTTAATTTAAACTCTGATGAAACCAATGGAAGTCTGAATATTTAAGACTCTGAAAGAGTTCAGATGCTACAACGTGGTCAGAAGCTATACAAAGTTCAGAAGCTCAAAGTAGATCAGAACATCTGAAAGCTGTTCAGGGACTCAGAGGAGTTCAGAAGCTCAAGGATGTTCAGAAATCAGAACGTCTGAGAGCTATTCAGGGACTCAGAGTAGTTTAGAAGCTCAAGGATGTTCAGATGCCTACAAGAGTTCAGAGGCTGTCTGATAGTCATAAGTCATTCAGAGGATGAAGGCGTTCAGAATCTGAATCACTAAAGACTATCAGAGGCTAAACATTCAAAGACCAATCAGACTCCAAGTTATCAAAGGTTCATCAGAAGCAAAGGGAATTCCCAGTCATCAGAGGGCTACATCAACTACAACTTATCAAGCCTGATGACTTGTTCTAAGGTCAACTAAAATGCAACGGTCACAAAGGATGTGATCTCTCTCTCTAGGAGCTAGTTGTACCTTATAACTGTACCATTGGACAGACAGCAAAGGTGAAGCTTCTCTGCAAAGGAAGACGTGGCTTTACTCAACGGATCTTCATGTCTACAGCTGTCCAAGTTGCAACGGGAATTTCTCCAACGTCTCAATGTCTTTCTCAACTCATATAAATATGCCAAAGAAAGAATTGAAGACTAGCGCTCAACATTAGAAAAATCTCTCAGAAGAAAGTGAGCATTTGAATTGTAATAGATAATATCTCTCAAATGAAGTGAGCATAGAAAATAGCTTAGAGCCTCTGAAGTTATTATGTTTTGTAATAAGTTTTAAGCTCTTAAGTTAGTAGTAAGTCTTCTGCTTAGTGTAGAAGCAAGAAAGTCTTATGCTTAGTGTAAAAGCACGTAAGTCTCAGTCATAGTGATTAGAGCAGTGAAGTCTTGAGCCTGAGTGCTTGAGCAAGGAAGTCTCTGATCTTGTGTGATCAGAGCAAGGAAGTCTCTCTTTCTTGTGTGACTTAGAGCAGGAAGTCTCAAGCTTGTGTGCTTGAGCAAGGAAGTCTTTGATCTTGTGTGATCAAAGCAAGGAAGTCTCTATAATTCTTGTGTGATTAAGAGCAGGAAGTCTTGAGCTTGTGTGCTTGAGCAACTATTGTAATCCGTGTGATTATAGTGGAACTCTCTTGGAAACAAGGGGACTGAAGTACTCTCAATTTGTGAGGGGAACCAGTATAAATTGTTGTGTGTTCTTCTCTCTCTCACTCTCTCATTTACTCCTTCATCATTTATAACGCCATAAGTTAATTGTGTGAATAATCCGGTGTGCTTTAAAGACTCTGAAAAGATTTAAACATCTTGGAAAGTTTTTAAATATCCAAAACACAATTCAACCCCCCTTCTTGTGTTTTCTCCACGCACCTTCAATTGGTATCAGAGCTCCGGTTCTGTTGGTAAATCACTTAACCGTGAGACAGTCAAGATCCAAAGGAGAAAACCTCCATGGCTCAAAACATGGATAAGTGGAAGCTGAAGCTACATCAACAAGTTGCTGATCTTAGCAAGAAATTTGAAGATGAACTGAGCTTAAATGAAGATCTGAGCAACAATCAAAATCCTTCCACTTCAGGGGCTAATCAAACTTCTGGTATTGGTTCTACAGCTACTACTATGTGCCTCATTAGTGATGATAATGAAAGCATTCAGTGGGCAATAGTAAATGGCTTGTTAGATCAATATGAGGAGTTTAGGATGGAGGAAAATGAGAGCATTGAGAAAATGAACATAAGGTTTCAAGCTATCACAAGCAAGCTTGAAGAGCACAACAACAAACTCAGTAACAAAGAGCTTGTAAGCAAGTTGCTGAGAAGTTTGCCTCTGAACTGGAATGAAATTCCAAATTCTATAGAGGAAACTGAAGACATCAATTCAATGATTCCTGAATCATTGATTGATTTACTCAGAGTCCATGAATTGGCTCTGAAGGATATGCAAGAGTTGAAATGTGAAGAAGCAGAAGCAGCAAGGAAAGGAAAGCAAGCATTGGAGCATGAAGATCTTGTTGAAGAACCTGATGAAGAGTATCTTGAAAGGTTTTCAAGAAAAATTCAAAAATGGTACATCTTCAAGAAGAATGGAGGAAGATTAGCTAAAGGAATGACAACATGGGATGTACTAGACAGCTTCTCTGAAGATGAGTCTGAAAGGGCACCAAGAGCTGAAGGATCAAGTTCTGAAGATGGCTCAGACTCTGAAGACTCAGGCTCTGATGAAAAGTCAGAACCTGAAAGCAAAGAAAGCATCCAGAGAACTTTTAATCAGGTATATTCTAGTCTTTCCAAAGCTAAATTGATCGAGCATCTTAATAAGACCTTACTTAAACTCTCTAATAGTCAGCAGAAGTATAAAAAGCTTAAAGCAGACTATGAGAATTTAAGTAAGCAAGCAAATCACTCTGAAGGTCTTGAACAAAAAGATTTTATCAAAACCATTGACCTTGAGAATGATTTTGCTATATGATACAAACCCCTTGAGCACTCTCTAGCTCTCAAGGTGTATTGTAACAATAATGCTGATCAAAATAAAATTGTTTCCATGCTTTGCAACCTTAAGACCAACAATACTAATGGGATTTGATACTCTAGTAGTAAAACACTAGAGGAACCAAGCTCATCAGTTATTGATGGAAGCTTCTCACTTCCAAATCTTTACACTACATTTGTATCTGAAAGTTCTCAGATGAAACAAATGGAGGATGAAGATTTGGCAACTAACAGTCTAGGACCCTCATGCAAGTGGGTACCAAGAGACAAAATTGTTTACTTGATTGCAGGTGAAATCTAAGACTCTGAACCTTCCAATCACATGGATGCATGTGACTGTGAATGGAAGAAGAGCAATTGTGCATAGAAGGCACATTCTTGAAGAGTCAGATGGAGAAGAAGATGAAGAGGAATGCATAAGGAGCAGAAGGGAGTATGAAGACTTGGAAGCTTGCTTTGAAGATGATAACAACTCAGTGTGGTGGAGTGATTGCTCAGGCTATGACTCTGACTACACCTAAAGCTTCAATGCAAGGTAAGTATGCTTAACTCCTGAATGACATTTCAGAGGAATAACTCTCAAATGTTTGAAAAATGTCTTCTTAGGATGCACAATGTTCAGTACTAAAACCTTAGAAAAATCATGTCTGAACATATTTTCTTGTGTCCTGAAAGACTTGTTTTTCAGCCTCTGAAGTTTTTCAGGTTTCAGCATCTGAAGAATCTCAGACTCTGAGAAACGTTTCAACCTCTGACAGTTAAGCCTCTGAACACAAAATGAATTGGAAACGTTTAAGTATTCTTACTAAAACGTTTTGGCGCCAAAAAGACAACACGCATACACGTTCTGATTGGTTTGAATGCAGTTAATGATTAGTTTGTTTTATTTTCTTTAATGTATTGTGTGTTTTTAATTGTTTTATGTTTTCTAAAAACTCTTAAACACTCACCTTACAAACTATTGCTCTTCAAAGCTAGAACAAACTCTATCTCTTACTTTAGCATCCTCCACACCCTAACCTTTTGAAATGGCATCTACTTCAACACTAATTCCAGACTCCTTGTTTATTTTTCCTGATAACTTTCCGATCAACACAATTGCTTGCGAGGAGATATTTTCTACAGATTTATCTCTCAAGATGGAGGGAAAATCTCTGAACCTGGTTATGGAACAACCAGTGGACTTTGATAGTTTGGAAATGAACCATTTTGATGTCCTAAAGTTCTTTTCTAATCACAAAGGGAGCTTTAGGTACATGAACTTATTAAATGGTCCAATCTATCCTACTCTGGTAAAAGATTTCTGGATTAGAAGCAAGGTGAGGACTGTTGAGGATTATCACAAGGAGCTAGCTGCAAGGAGGAAAGAAAAGCTTGAAAATGAAGACAAGACTCCTGAAGAGTTAGGCTTAAGAGTCATTGAAGAAACGGAGGTGCATTCTGTTGTGTGTGGATTTGAGGTAATTCTCACTGCTTCAAATTTGGCTAAGGTGTTATCCATCCCAAATGAAGGCATCTACTACACCTTTAGTCGCAATGAAGCACAGAACTCTATGTTTCTGAAGACTATGACGAGACAATGCTACGTCAAGGGGACAAGCTGTGAGAGCAACAGGATAGGTGATTTGAAGCCCACTCAGCAGATGATAGCCAAAATCATGTCAAAATCTATATTTCCAGGAAGTGAAAATCCTGATCATTTGTCATGGGATCATAGAAACTTTGTCTATTTTCTCACAAGGAAATATGATTTAAATTGGGCTAAATACATCTTCGGTCACCTATGCAAATCTGTGCTCTTATCCCAAAATCAGGCCAAGTCTGATATACATGTAGTCTACCCAAGGGTCCTCAGTGAGATTTTCTATCAATGTGGGGTGATAGATATAATCAAAGCTGCTGGACATGACTACTTGTTAAGAGAATGCAGAGCTCCCACATTTTCTGCTCATTCACTAGCTTGCATGAACTTGTTGTCAGAAATTGAAGCACAACCTTCAGAATCTCTGGTATATCAGCCTCACTCAGAACCCTCCTTGGTTAAGAAATGGAACATTGACATGCCTACAATTTCTTGTGACATTGTCAATAAGTATATTCAACTTTTGGACAACCTAGGAGAAGGTTTTGAGACTGAAAAGGTAGAGTTGAAGAAGAAGAGAAGAAGATTAGTGAAAGCTTATGAAGTTGAAAACTCAAAAAGTGATAATGAGCCTCTCAGCGTCAGACAAAGGAAGCTTCTCAAGGTGTTTGAGGAAAATATTAATGAAAGCTCAAATCATAACAGATCAGGTAATGTATCTAAATCTGTTGTTGCTACTACTCAAGACATTCAGTTTACCTCATCATCAACCCAATCTCTTTCAAACTATAACCAGACAGATTCTGAAAATAACCTTACCACAAAACAACTCATATCAGAATCTGTTAAGTCAACTCACCCTGAACCAGTCTTCATCAACATATCATCATCTTCAACTGATTCTGACTCTAATGAGTTAGATGAGATTCTTGCCAATTTTGAACTACTCTATGCTAAATCCAAGCATGAAATAGCTCAATCATCTATGGCTCAAACCTCTTCAAACCCTCATACATCCATATATCAAACCTCATCTGAACATATTGTTTCAGAAGAAAACCTGAACCTCCCACCATCAGACCATGTTGAGGCTATGATCAAAGAACTCTCCTCAGAAGACTTTCATCTCAAAAACTTTGATCATACCAGTCCTAGTCCTCAACAATCCCAACATTTGCCTACCCTCTCCAATTCCCATCTTACAAATACACTCTTACCAAATGAACCTCATCCCACCCAATCAGACAATCCTGATGTCTTGAGCATTTGCAATGACTTGTTTAGACAGTTACATGGTCTTTATGACCTAAGGCAAACAGATATGCCTGAAGTAGCAAAGTTTTTCACAAGAAAGGGGGGGTTTGAATTGTGAACCTTTAAAATATTCCCTATAAAAATTATCAATCACAATATACTTGAAGAAAATGATTAGATTGTTAGTTAAACCAAATAATCAAAAGTGTTGCAGTCTGGAGATTGATCTCCCAATCACTCTCTGACAGTATATATATATATATATATATATATATATATATATATATATATATATATATATATATATAACTATTAAATTGTGATGTGCGTGATTAGTGATTGCACAAATTAAATCAGAGTAAGGGAAGAGAATGCACACAATAATTTATCCTGGTTCACCCAAAATGCTTGGGCTAGTCCAGTCCCCACACTCCTTGTGAGATTGTCCACTAGGAGATACTAATGATCTCAAGTTACACTTCCTTTGATCTAGATCCAAGATCAAATAATCTTCTAAGCCCTACAAGCTTAATCTACCTCAGTCACACTGACTATGAAGGTGTCACTCAATTAGTAGTTATGTACTAACTTGAGCCAATGGTTACAATGATGAAGGATTTTGGAATCAAAGCCTATTCACTCAATACACTTATGAGAAGCTTTGAAAATGGATGGATAAACTCTCAAAACACTCACTGGATATTCTAATCCTAGATATATATGAATTACAGATTTGAGTGAGAGAGAAAAGAAGAGCTCGTGATAAAAACTTGTATAGCAAAAACAAGTGTTGAAGTTGTAGTGGAGACTCTTGCTTTTCAAAGTTGCCAAAGACCTCTATATATAGATGAGTGATGATCAGGGAGTCTTGGCCACGAAGTATATCCATTGGAAGCTTGAAAATAACGGCTAGTTGCTCTGCAGATGACAGCTCATGTAATTTGAAGAAAACAGATCAGTTTGAGATTGATCTCCAAAGTTTCTTCTTCTGACTTTTAAGAGAGGAGCGTATTACTAGCTGTTGTTGAGCTGTAATGTTGTTGTACGTTGCTTAACAAACAAGTATAGCCGTTGTGCAGCTTTTAGATAACCTTTGAACAGCTGTAGCAAGCTGGTGTCACTCTAAGTGATGATTTTCTCTTTCCAGCATTGGTCTGAGATCGATCTCCCAATTCTTGCGTGAATGACATTCTTCTTTTTAGAGCAAAGAAGCTAGAGCACGAAAAGTCCAGCTGTTATGGATAAGAACAGCAGCTGGATGTTGTACTTGATGTTCCATAGTGTCCTTGTTGCAAGTACAATTGTCATATGGAAAGAGAAGCTTCCTTGGAGAATGTTCCTTCTTTATTCTTTAAAGTACAAGTCAATTCTCAAGACCAGGTTGTGTTGTCTACTTCTCCATGGTCCATATAATATCAGTTCCATTTATTGAGTATAAAAATGTCCTCATGTCATATGCTCAATCTTCACATGGTTAAATCATAGAACTTGATAAAAGAAGTAAGTTCTCTATTCATGAGAGAAAACTTTGCCTTAAATGATCTCTTGTATGTGTAGATAATTTCGTGAGAGAGGCCCAAGAGAAAAGTGATCATTTGTCTTGTACATAGTTGACTTATCCATAAGTCCTTTTGCATTGATTGTGTGAAAATGATGTTTGCGCAGGTCTCAGAGACCAATCAGAGACTGTTCTCCAAGCTTTTGTTTTTATCATAATAAAGACATGATATTTGATCTAAATAGCTCAATTGTTCCTAGCTTAATAAAAACACTCAAGAGCACTTGTTAGATACCAAAACAAGATTAGAATTACATTAAAAAATAATTAAGAGGTTTGTTATCTTTAAAACATCAATTAGGGATTTTGCCTCAACAATCTCCCCCTTTTTGATGATGACAAACTTCTTGAATTATGTTTTGAGATGGAATTCTAATTTTAATCAAAATTCAAAGTGCTTGAAATAAAATGTCTAGTGTTTTTAATTTGTAAGCTCCCCCTCAATTCAAGCATTCAATTTCCAAAATGATCATGCTTATGACTTTAAAAGAATTGAGTAACACAAATAAAATTTGAATCAAGCATAAACCATTAATCATCAATCTCACATATGTGAGCATCCAAACACAGTTGACAGCTCATGATTAATGCAAAAAGATTCAAACATGCATCAAAAGCAAATTTAAACAAACAGATCCTGGTTTAGACAACACATACATAGTAGGAGAAGTTCATATAACATCAAAAGAAACTTCCCAAAATATCTAAATACTAAACAGGATAATTAAAAACAGAGTTCATAGCATAAACATCAAATATCCAAAGCAGCAGCAAACAGGCTTGTATTTCAAAACGTCATTGAGCTCCCCCTTGATCTATCAAATCATTCTCCCCCTTTGTCATCAGTAAAAAGGGTAATCCAGGAGCAAACACAAGCAAAGTTTATCAGACATTTGCTCCATCAGGAGCAGGTGAAGTAGCAGGATTCTCATCATCATTTTCAGAATTTTCAGTAGCAGGAAATGGATCAAAATGTGGAGTTTCAATTGCTGGAGGTGGTGGAATGTGGAGTTGAGGACACACAACAGTGGTAAACCAATCCCTCAATGTTTTGGATTCCAAAATCAAGTGATTCATCATGGAGTGCTGAACAGACATTCCCTTAATCACAATATCCAAATCTTTTCTCATTTGTTCCATATCAGTTTCAAGCCTAAAGCGTTTGGTGGGCCTTGAAGGGCCAGGAAAGTCAAAGTTGACATTTCCCTCAAACACTAATTGTTGAGTTCCAGCATTTGTAGCATTAACAGATGAGCAAAATGAATCAAAAGTGGCAAATGAAGATGGTATGGATGGCAAAGTGCTATCAGTAGGTTTTGGAATAGGAATGGTGGAAATTTCAGGGGTGTCAGATGTCAAAATGTTTCTTATGAATTCAGAGGTGCAAAAGGAAGACAAACTTCCTTGGCTTGATGTCATTAAAGGTGAAAACATGGTGGTATTGTGTGGGGCAGACACAGGTTTAAAACCTTGAAGAGTAGTGGCAGCAGTTGTTACAAGTTTATCACTCTCAGTGGTGGGATCAACATCACCACTGATTTGAATTTGTTCACCAGTCTGGAGATCATTCTCCAATTGGTCTCCAGAGGCATCAGCAAGAACATTCAAATTTGTTTTTTCAAAATCATCTCTCTTTCTCTTACTTCCAACATCAACAGCAGGGGTTTCAACATCTTTCTTCATATGATGAACATTTTTCAAACTAAAGGTGTAATAATGGTCTTCAGAGGTTGTATTTGTCATATCAGCATAGTAAAGCCTAAACACCCTAGTCAAAAGCATGGCATATGGTAGTGCAATTTTCTTATAACCAGAGGTGGCAACATGAATCATGTGGTGAAGAATAATGTATGGAAGATTTAATTTAACTCCTTTGGCCATATGGTACATCATGAGAAGATCAAGATCAGTTACCTTATCCTTGCTCCCTGTACGAGGGAAAAATGAGTGTTGGCACATGTTGTGGAGAAGTTTGTACTCAGTCTTCAGCATTGAGGATGGAGGAGAGTTCTTCTTAGCTCCTTCTTCAGTGAACATTTTTCTTTTCAATTCTTCTTTGCTGATCTTGACTTGGTCATACCAGTCATTTCCATAAACCTCTAGCCCTTCACTCTTGATTCCAATTAAGCTTCCAATGACATATGGGTCTACCACTAATTCCACATCCTTGATGTTTGAAGTAATCATATCTTTATCTGGGAAGACTTGAGCATTGTAGTAGAATGCTTGTACCAATAAAGGATAAACAGTTTCTTTGATCTGAAAGAAACTTTTCCACTCAAATGGTTCCACAAATTTTTCTAAATCAACACCTCCAATGGATAGCTCAGCAAAATTATATAATCTTGACACAGCTACAGGTTTGGTCATCCAATACTTTTGAAAAATCTCTTCATCTTTAGGTTGAATAAGAGGAGCAGGTAGCAATTTCTCATTGGATTTTTCACAGCAATCTTCTTCTTTGTTTTTGGTACCTTTACAGCAGTCTTCACTTCCTTTTTCTTTGGAGTTGGTGATTTCTTGGTCTTGATAGGTTCAGACTTGGTAGATGTAACTGGCTCAAGTTCAAACTCATCAATCTCTTTTTCCAAAGAATCAATCTCAGTGTCAGATTGATCTATCACATGCACTGTGGTGTCCACCACAGGTTTCTTGCCAGCACCAGACATTATCCTTGATGATCTTCTAATTTTGGATGAATCAAAAGACTTGGATTTCTTCATTTTAACAAGGACAGGTGGAGAGTCCTTTGGACTTGGTATTGTAGTAGTATGAGATGGAGAAACATCTTCAATTTCTGGTGAGTGTTTGGGTGAATCAACAGATGGTGATGGTTGATTTTGAGTTAGATTGATGGGTGAGTTTTCTGGAGATTTAGATGATGAGGGTTGGAAAACAGTGTTTGGAGAGTTTTGAGAAATTTGGGGATTTTCAACAGTAGTTTGCATGTTAGTGGTGACAGGAGTAGATTGAATTTCAGGAGTGGTTTCACGTTCCTGGATGGATTTGTAAGACTCAGATGCAGTTTCATAGGATGATGATGATGAGTATTTTGGAGTAGGTGGTTTTGGAGGTGAAGAAGATCTTGGTGGTGAAGATGAAGTTGAAGGGTTTTTGGTTCGTGGGACTTTTCTACCACCAGCGTTTTTAGTTCTAGCCATTGATGAAGATTTGAGATTGAATGTGTTTAATGGAAGTTGAAAGAGTTTGAGAGATTATAAAACGAAAAACTCAGAAGCTTGGGGAAGAGGGAGAATATAGGCTAGGTGTACTTTGATGAGAAAGATGAATAGTAGGTTTGTACTTTAGGTTTTGACAAAAACGTGGGAAAGAGAAAGATAGGAAAAACCGTTACCCAATGAGTGAGGAGAGAGGGAAGCCCAAATCAATTTTGCCATTTAAAGCCATGTTCATGAGCCCATTTAAATCAAATGACCGTTATATGTACTGATATGCTTCAGCGCAGTATCCAGAGATTGATCTCTGAACGGTCTCCCAGACACACAGATAAACAAACATCAAGTAGGATTGGAATTTTTGATGATTTTCAATTTTCCTTTGATAAAATTAAAACGATCCTCAACTAATGGTTTAGTAAAAATATCAGCAAGCTGATTTTCAGTATCAACAAAAACCAATTCCACATCCTTTTTGTTAACATGATCTCTAATAAAATGATGCTTGATTTCAATATGTTTTGATCTTGAATGCTGAATAGGGTTTTTAGACAAATTAATAGCACTAGTGTTATCACCTAAAATTTTAATACATGTGTACCTTAGTGAGAAATCCTCAAGTTGATTTTTGATCCAAATGACTTGAGAGCAACAATTTGATGCAGCAACATATTCTGCTTCAGTGGTTGAGAGAGCAATTGTGTTTTATTTTCTGCAACACCAGCTCACCAATGCTTCTCCAAGGAATTGACATGCTCCACTTGTGCTTTTTCTCTCAATTTTATCTCCAGCATAGTCAGCATCACAATATGCTTGTAAATCAAAGTGTGATCCCTTTTTGTACCATAATCCTACATCAGGTGTTCCTACTAAGTATCTAAAAATTCTTTTGACAGCAATTAAGTGGGATTCTTTAGGAGATGTTTGAAATCTAGCACAAAGACCAACTGCAAACACTATGTCAGGTCTGCTAGCTGTTAAATAGAGGAGAGATCCAATCATTCCCCTATACTCTTTTTCAGAAACATCTTTTCATTTTTCATCTTTGTCCAAGCTTGTAGAAGGATGCATTGGAGTTGACATGATCTTGGCTTCATTCATCTTGTATTTCTTGAGAAGATCATTCACATATTTTTCTTGACTGATAAAAATTCCCTCTTCTAGTTGCTTGATTTGCAAGCCAAGAAAGAAACCAAGTTCTCCCATCATGCTCATCTCAAATTCACTTTGCATCAGGTTAGAAAAATCTTCACACATATTTTCATTAGTAGCACCAAAGATAATATCATCAACATACACTTGTACAATAAGTAAATTATGCTTTTCATTTTTTGTAAAAAGTGTAGTATCAATTTTTCCTCTAGAAAAACCATTTTCAAGTAAAAAGGTGTTTAATCTGTCATACCAGGCTCTTGGAGCTTGTTTAAGTCCATAAAGAGCTTTGGTAAGTTTATAAACATGATTTGGTTTATGCTTATCAACAAAACCAGGAGGTTGATGCACATAAACTTCCTCATTTAAAAATCCATTTAAAAATGCACTTTTTACATCCATTTGAAAAAGTTTGATACATTTATGTGATGCATATGCAAGCAGTATTCTAATGGCTTCTAACCTGGCTACAGGAGCAAAAGTTTCATCATAATCAATTCCTTCTTGTTGATTATAACCTTGTGCTACAAGTCTTGCTTTATTTCTGACAACCTTACCATTTTCATCAAGTTTGTTTCTAAAGACCCATCTTGTTCCAATGATTGAATTATCTTTTGGAAATGGTACCAGGTTCCAAACTTCATTCTTCTCAAATTGATGCAGTTCTTCTTTCATAGCCTTAATCCAGGACTCATCAATGATTGCTTCATTTATGGATCTTGGTTCAATTTGGGAGATCAATCCCAGATTGGTCTCTACTTCCTGCAAGGCTTTTCTGGTTCTAACACCATCTTCTTTATTACCTATAATTTGATCAGGAGGATGATAGCCAACAATTCTCCAGGTCTTTGGTGGTCCTTGAGGTGTAGGGTTTTCATCTGAATCATGGTTTTGTACAATGACAGGTTCTTCTTCTTCTTCATCAGCAGTGTGCACAGTTGGTTGATCTTCAAATTCATCAAATTTCACATGCATGCTTTCTTCTAAAGTTTGAGTTCTCAAATTGTAGACTCTATAAGCTTTTGAGGTCAGAGAGTATCCTAAGAATATTCCCTTGTCTGACTTTGAATCAAACTTACCTAAGTTGTCTTTGATATTCAAAATGTAACAAAAGCAACCAAATATATGAAAATAAGAAATACTAGGTTTTCTGCCTTTCCAAAGTTCATAAGGTGTTTTGTTTAAAACTTTTCTAATGGTGACTCTGTTCAGAATATAGCAAGAGGTGTTAATGGCCTCAGCCCAAAAATACTTTTCCACATTTGATTCATGAATCATTGTTCTTGCCATTTCTTGCAAAGTTCTATTTTTCCTTTCAACAACTCCATTTTGTTGTGGAGTTCTTGGACAAGAAAAATTATGAGAGATTCCATTATTATCAAGGAATGATTCAAAGAGAGAGTTTTCAAATTCTCCACCATGATCACTTCTTATAGAGATAATATTGATACCTTTCTCATTTTGAACTCTCAAGCAAAAAGTTTTAAAAGCTTCTAAACAGTCATCTTTATGTTTTAAAAATAACACCCAAGTGAATCTTGAAAAATCATCTACTATGACAAAGCCATAATTTTTGCCACCAAGACTTGTAGTTTTGACAGGTCCAAACAAGTCTATGTGAAGTAACTCAAGAGGTCTTTTTGTGGAAATAAATTCTTTTGGTTTAAAACTACTTTTAACTTGTTTCCCTCTTGTGCAAGATTCACATACTTTATCTAGATCAAAACTAATCTTAGGCAAACCTCTAACTAGATCAAGTTTGGAAAGTTTTGACATAGTCTTCATGCTTACATGACCTGCCCTTTAGTGCCAAATCCATTTGTCTTTTTCAAGAGAGACAAAACATGACTCAGGAGGTAGTTCATCTAAGTATAATACATAAACATTCTTTATCCTTGATCCATTAAAAAGGACTTTGTTAGATGAAGATTGTTTTATTTCACATGAGTTTGATTTAAAACCAACTTCAAAGCCATTGTCACATAATTGACTTATGCTTATTAAATTATGTTTTAAGCTGTCATACCCCATTTTTTGACCGATTGATTTTGTTCGGCGTTTAAAAACCTTCTTGCCTGTTTTGTCATTTCTGACGAAATTTCGGCAGAGAGGTATTTTAAAATACCTCATTTGTTGTTTCTTTTATATTTATTCTTTTTTTATTATTATTATTTATTATTTTTTACCATTATTATTATCTTCTTTCTTTTAAAATTTATTTAATTATTTTATTTACTGTTTTTATTTAATTTTCGTATTTTATTAATTTAATTTAATTATTTTGTTTTTATTTTTTTTACTTTGTCCTTTTGTCCCTTTTTTTTCCTGATTAAAAAAAAAAATCAGGAAAAATTGAAAGTCAACTTCTCCAAACAGCCAAGGACATTTTTCTGCAGAAAGCAGAAAGGGAGTGTACCAGTTTGTCCAAAATCAGATTTTTGTTCCCCATCTTAGAACCCAATTGGTGTATATAGTGAATAGCAAAAAATCAGATCTGCACAGAAAAAATTTCCAGCAGCAGCACTTTCTTTTTCCAATCAAAAGAAACCAAAAAAACCCAGAAATCACAATAACATCATCAACAGTTCATCATTAACCTTCGTTACCAGCATAAACCAAAATCAAAAAAACATCATCTTCTCAAATCATCATCAACATTTTTTCAGATCCAAACCAGAACACAAAACCAGAACGAAAACCAAAACCTTCCTCCATCAAACCCAGAAATCATCCAAACCCCATAACCCACAAAACCGAAAACCCAGATCAGATCCAAAACAGAACCAAATTTAACCCAGAAAACGAAATCCTTTTCCGAATCAAAATACGATCAAAAAAACGAAAACGAAGAACAGAAAACCGAATCCAAAGAACATAGCAAAGGTCGAATCTTTTTCCCATTTTTCATTCTGTTTTGGTTCGACCATTTTTTTGGGGGTTTTGTTTTGATTTATTTGAAGTTTTTGATTAGAGGTAATAGGATGTTTGAATGAATGTTTGATTTTGGAAAATTTAGAAAAAATGAAGTTTTTTTAGAAAGAAAAATGGAGTTTTGATTTGAGAGAAGAGAAGAAGATGAGAACGAAGGGGACGGCGGAAGAGACGAGAGATTGAGAGAAAGAAAATCATGGCCGCCGTCGGCCATGAGAGGTGAGAAGAAAGAAAGCCACGGCGGCTGGGAGAAGAAGAAGAGAGGATTTGTGATTTTTTTTAGGGTTAGGGGTATTTATACTCCAACCCGATCTGGTGTGCGCATGTCCATTGCAGCACACCATACACCCTACCTTCTCAGCCTCTGATTTCAATCAGGTGGCCTAGATCTTTCCTTCTTTAATTTTAGATCAAGGCCGTCTGATCCATCAGACGGCCAGATTTAATCCTGTTTTTTTTGTTTGTTTTTTTACACAGATGGGCCTCAAGGGCTGGGCCTCACTGTTTCACTGCTATCAGCACCCCCTTTTATTTTCGTTTTTCTATCCACACCACCCCCCTGTTTTATTTTATTTTATTTTTTTAGCTTATGAGATAAGTGTTTTTGGCATAAGCTATTTTAGCTATTATTTTAGACAATCAAGCACGATGTCGAGGCTTATTTTCAATTTTTTTTTAGTTTCGTATTTATTTATTTATTTATGCTATTTACCTATTACATATCATATTTATTACATCGATTTATTCATCATTTTTTTACCGTTATTTTATTATCGTAACATTGAGTATGTATCGATTATTAATCGTCATTTATTTTTGCTCTTGAATTTAGGATGTAAATAGGCCAAGTGTAAATTCTAAATAAAAGTGCATAGCATACCCCGTCTCTTGCATCATTTCATATTTATTTTCTCGCAAAGATTTTAGAGTGTGATTAGGCCAATGTACCCTAAATGAAAAATTGCATCTCATGCATATTTATTTTTTATCGCTTTCCGCCAATATGCGTAACGTTAAATTCCGAGGGAAAAGGCGTCGCTTTGATCGAAATATCATTGCGAATTGTCTTCGCGTTTAATTCATTTGTTATGACGTTTTAGATTAGTGTCATTTTGCGCGCGTAACCATTATCTATTTTCTTCTCAAAAAATGAGGTTAAAACCTCTTTCAAAAAATACATAATTATTTTCTTTTCGAAATATCATGGAAACACAATTTTTCATCAAACATTTCTATCAAAAAACCTTGGAATTCAAACCAAGTGTCCTTTTATCGCAAAAACCTTGGAATTCAAACCAAGTGTTATTTTTCTCGTTCAAACCTTGGAATTCAAACCAAGTGTTCTTTTTCTTACAAAAACCTTGGAATTCAAACCAAGTGTCTTTTATCACTTCAAACATTTTCTCAACAAACCTTGGATTTTAAACCAAGTGTCCGCGTCTTATTTTCATAATCAAACTTTAATCAATTTAACTATATAGATTTTTTTCATAAACTAACATCAATCAAACTCACATTTTGCCACCTTTGGCTTTTGGTCTTTAAAACCATTTTCAAAAACTTTAAAATTAAACGAACAAATTTACTCGTAACTTTTATCCCGAACTACGGTGGTTTGATCCCTCGGGTACGTAGGCATGAGACTTGTCTCTCCAATCAATAAAATCAACAAAAAACATTTTTCTTCTTTTTCATCACTTCAAGCATTTTTTATCATCACTTTAAATCCTATACTTTTTACTTTTTTTTTACAAGCAATTAAAATAAAGCGCAAAGTTAGAAATAAAAACAAGAGGTTCCTATAGAGTACTATAGATACTTAGGGTGCTAATACCTTCCCTTTGTATAACCAACCCCCGAACCTTGTTCTCTAGAAAATAGGGTTTTTTCGAACTTTTTCCCTTTCCCTCGGATAAATTAAAGATCGGTGGTGGAACATTAAATTGCGATTCGAAGTTAATTAATAACTCGATATCCAAAAATCACCGCGACAGAAATGGCGACTTCACCGGGGACAACCAAGCGGGTTGAACCTAACTTGTTTTAAATTACTATCTTCGCGCTATTATTCTTTTTATGTGAATGTTTGTATATATATACTTGGGTTTGATTTTGAGTGGTGAGATAAGTCCCCCACCCGGACTTGAGTGAACAATAAGATAGGATAGTGGTATAATCATAATGTCTATCCGAGAGTAAGTTTCGGCCGTGGCATATGTGGTAACCACACTCAATTGAGGAACTTTGGAGGTAATAGTGCCAACATGAGTAGTCGTGTTTGACATTCTATCTTCAAGGAACCGACGATGTTGAGGACCTTTAGTTACACCTAACCCATCTTGGCCTCTTTAGGACGTAGTGCGGTGGCTAATCGAGAGTAAGTCTCGGATTGGTTGATACGCGATACTACACTCAAACGAGACTTTTCTACGGATTTTGTTGGATCGGAAGTAGTTCCGTAACCCGATGATTTTCGGAGGAGGTCGAGGACTTTGAGAACTTGTTAGAACCCGTAATGCAGGTACAAATAACCCTAGTACATACCATGTGGGGGTTTCACCTTTGACTCCAACATTATACTTTAACCTCATCATGTTTTCTGCATCATGCATGCATGCACTCATTCATAAATTTTTACTCATCCAATGTCGAAGGACTTAAGCAAATCTTTTTGTAAACATTGTAGATATGGATATTGTAAGGAGAAACACCCAGAAATACAATTTCAAGACACTAGATTTATCAAGATTGAAGGAGCTAGGATCCTTGGTGACTTTCCCGGAGGACTTCCGTAGAGATCATGGGAAATTGCTCGGTCTTCTCAAAGTGAATATTGAAAAAGGAAGTTTGGAAACTTTGGTCCAATTTTATGATCCCCTATACCATTGTTTCACCTTTCCGGATTACCAACTTGTCCCTACCCTCGAAGAATACTCTTATCTCATTGGTTTACCGATACCCGACAAAGTACCTTTCAGTGGCCTCGAACCCACTCCAAAACCTCTAACCATTGCAGAAGCCCTCCATCTTGAAACCTCCGTTGTCAAAGCAAATCTTACATCTAAAGGAGGCCTCCTAGGCCTATCTACCAATTTCCTCTACCAACAAGCCTTTGCCTTTGCCGAAGTGGCAAGTAATGATGCCTTTTACTCCATCCTAGCCCTACTCATATACGGCCTCGTACTCTTCCCAAATATTGACGATTTTGTCGATATTAATGCCATCCAAATTTTCCTTACCAAGAACCCTGTTCCGACATTGTTAGCCGACACATATCATTCCATCCACGATCGAACCTTAGTCAAACGTGGAACTATCCTTTGTTGTGCACCGTTACTATACCAATGGTTTATTTCCCATCTACCCCAAACCCACTCTTTCAAAGCTAATCCTGAAAATCTTTCATGGCCTCATAGAATCATGTCCCTTACTCCATCCGATATAGTTTGGTACTATGCAGCTTGGGATGTCGGAGAAATCATCGTTAGTTGTGGTGGATACTCCAACGTACCTCTTCTCGGGATGCATGGAGGAATTAGCTATAGCCCTACCCTTGCCAGATGAAAACCAAGCCGAACAACCTTGCCTTGACTAGTGAATTTTATCGCAACAAAGAGGATCACTCGAGTGTAAGGGAAAAATTTGTGCAAGCTTGGGGTTCTATTCGGAGACTTGATAGAAAACAGTTGAGAACAAAGTCGGACTCGGTATGTGAATCTTACACTCAATGGGTCATCAATAGGGCTACAAGTTTTGGAATGCCTTACCGGATGCCGAGGTTGTTATCTTCGACCACCCCACCGTCATCCTTGCCCTTACCTTTTGATACCAAAGAAGAATTCCAAGAGCAATTGGCCGAGCTGACCCGTGAAAAAGACACTTGGAAAAGAAGATGCCAAGCGGCCGAACTTGAGAATGAAACACTAAGAGGAGAGTTGGAACAAAAGGACCATCTGATCCTCTTTCAAAGCCAACGAATTGTTGAGAAGAATGATTTACTCCAGCAAAAGGATGCCTTACTCATGAGTGATCCTAAGAGAAAGAAACGCAACATGGATATGTTCTCCGGTCCACATCTAGATGTTTGAAAGTTGTTATTTGTTTTATGTATTTTTTTCTTCCTTTTAGTTTATCCTTTAAATTCTGTTTGTTTTATGTAAAAAAAAAAAAGAGAAAAAAAAAAAAAAAAAAAAAAAAGAAAAGAAAAAGGAAAAAACCACAATGTTTATTATGTATTATTTTGATTTGAAATGAATGTTCTCTACGATGTTTACAATCAAGTTGGAATGAGTCCTTCGATATTAAAAAAAAACTGCGCATATTTTAACATAACATATTCATGCATCATATCACATTCATAAGTTTCAAAAAAAATCGAGTCTCATATTCCTTCTCTCCTCTCTGTCCCAGTTAAAGTGGCCCGACGACCACGCCCACAGCCATCTCACACGTACAACACTCGAGCAAACAGGAAAAAGAGAATGGACCAAGTTGAACAAGAGAATGTTGAGCTCCATGGGGAAGTAACAACGCTCCGGGCTGAAGTGGAGAAACTGACCGCCATGGTGACATCGTTAGTGGCTGCGCAGAATCGGCCGCCAACCCCTCCTCCTCAAGCTACAGTCATTTCTGAAGTTGCCTCTGCCCTGGTTCCAGTGGTACCCGTCAGCGCACATCCGCACGTCATGCCCGAAGGTTATCCTTGGGGTATGCCTATGAATTTTAACGAAGGGCTTCGACCCCAAGTTCCCGAGGTCCCCACTCCTACTTTGCCACATGCTACTGTTGTTCCCCAACCTGCGACGATTCTTCCTCAAGTCACTATGTGTGTCCCTCAGTCAACAATGACCATTCCAGCTTCCGTAGCTCACACCGTTCCTTATGTGAGCGAACCAGTCTATCATGCGGAGGACCCAGAGACTTATGGCCGTATGGATAATCTTCAGGATCAGTTTGATAAGATGCAGCTCGAGATTAAGGCCCTTCGTGGGAAAGATTTGTTCGGCAAAAACGCCCATGACCTTTGCTTGGTACCAAACGTTAGGATTCCACCTAAGTTTAAGGTCCCTGAGTTTGAGAAGTACAAAGGAAATTCCTGCCCTCAGAGCCATCTGGTAATGTACGCCCGAAAAATGTCTACTCAAACAGACAACCATCAGTTACTAGTCCACTACTTTCAAGATAGCTTGACAGGTGCCGCTTTGAAGTGGTACATGAGCTTAGATAGTGCCAAGATCCAAACATTCAACGATTTGGGCGAAGCTTTTGTCCGTCAATACAAATACAATCTAGACATGGCTCCAAATAGAGACCAACTTCGAGGTATGTCTCAAAGAGATAAAGAGAGTTTCAAAGAATATGCTCAGCGATGGAGAGAGATTGCCGCTCAGATTTGTCCACCACTAGAAGAAAAAGAGATGACCAAGATTTTCCTAAATACTCTTGATTCATTTTACTATGAACGAATGATTGCTAGTGCACCCAGTGATTTCACTGAGATGGTAAACATGGGAATGCGACTTGAAGAAGGGGTCCGACAAGGACGTTTGGTCAGAGAAAGTGTTCCGGTCAACAGTACGAAGAGGTTTGGGAGTAACTTTGCAAGGAGAAAGGAGTCAGAAGTAAGTATGGTGGCCCATGGACAGCATCAACGACCGTATATGGGCTACCAACACGTTGCAGCTGTCTCACCAGTGCCTCAAAACTCGCCCTACCAGCCACAAATAACCCAAAGACCACCTTCACACTATCCACCACTTTATCAACAAACATATCCTCAACAACCATACCCACAGCAACCACAAATTCGACCACAAACTCCCCAACAACCCTACAATTATCCCAATCGCACCCAGAGAAATCCATCATTTGATCCCATACCCATGAAATATGCCGACCTACTCCCCGCCTTACTTGCCAAAAATCTTGTCCAGACGAGACCACCTCCACCTGCGCCAGCAGTACTACCTACTTGGTACCGTAGTGACCTAACCTGCGCCTTCCATCAAGGGGCCCCTGGCCATGATGTAGAACGTTGCTACGCCTTCAAAAAAGCTGTTCAAGAATTAATCCATAATAAGGTGCTGTCCTTCAAAGATGAAAATCCCAACGTCCGAAACAATCCGCTGCCCAATCACGGGTCCTCTGTCCATTTCATCCAAAGTTGCCAAGAAACAAGCACCATTCTCAGTATAAAGGATATCAAAACCCCGTTGGTGCCCATTCATAGTAAAATGTGTGAAGCAAAGTTGTTTAGCCATGATCATGCAACTTGTGAGGAATGTTTGAAGAATCCTCAAGGTTGTTCCCGAGTTCAAAAGGACATACAAAGGTTGATGGATAAAGGAGAATTGGTAGTTACGAAGAAGAGCGAGGATGTTTGCGTCATAGTACCAGAATTCAATGTCTCTGACCGTCTCGAGATGATATATAATAGTGGAGAGCCCACAGTTACCCCGCTGGTGATCTGCGTGCCAGGGCCTATGCCATATACGTCCCTGAGAGCTGTGCCATATAGATATGATGCCACCATGTTGCAAGATGGGGTGGAAATACCTATTCCTCCTTTGATATCCGTGGACAATATTGCAGATAATAGAAAAATACTGAGAAGTGGGCGTATTCTTCCGGGAGTGGTTCAAGAAAAGACCGGTAGTCCTGTTGAAAAAACACAAATTCCTGACTCTAGTGGGACTGGTGAAAGGGTGTATGAAGACTCAGATGAAATTTTGAAAATGATCAAGAGAAGTGAGTATAAGATCGTGGATCAATTACTACAAACCCCTTCCAAGATTTCAATCTTATCACTCTTGTTGAATTCTGATGCGCACAGAGATGCACTAATGAAGGTCTTGGACCAGGCATATGTCGACCATGACGTAACCTTGGGCCAATTTGGTAGCATAGTGGGGAATGTCACAGCCTGCAATAACTTGAGTTTCAGCGACGAGGAACTCCCTGAAAAAGGAAAGGATCATAACTTAGCATTACATATCTCGGTAATTTGTAAATCTGATGCCTTATCCAATGTGTTGGTGGACACCGGGTCATCTTTGAATGTAATGTCCAAGTTTACTCTCGACAAGCTCGCATACCGTGGTGCGCCTTTGAGGCCGAGTGCATTAATCGTAAAAGCCTTCGATGGGTCAAGAAAATCAGTAATCGGTGAAATAGACCTACCCATTTCAGTTGGTCCCTATGAGTTCCAAATTACCTTTTAAGTCATGGATATTCAAGCTTCTTATAGCTGTTTGTTGGGGCGACCATGGATTCACGAAGCGGGGGCGGTGACTTCCACACTTCACCAAAAGCTGAAATTTGTGCGGGAAGGAAAATTGGTGATTGTGAATGGAGAGGAAGCTTTATTGGTGAGTCATTTGTCGGCTTTTTCTTATATCAGTGCTGATGTTAGGGACGGTACGTCTTTCCAGGGGCTTTCTATTGAAGAGAAAAGGTCGAAAAAGGGGAAAACATTTATGTCTTCTGCAAAAGATGCGCGAAGGGAAGTACAACAAAGGTCACATCTGAAATGGGGGAAGTTATTACAAATGCCGAAAAGAAGACACATGGAGGGTCTGGGTCCTGCTCCGTCTACAAGAACAGTCAATCCAAATAAGGGTACCTTCGTCAGTGCCGAACCGATTTACACTCCACCAGAAACTAATGCTATCATTGAAGACAAAGTTGAAGAAGAGCAGCCTTCTTTCGTGATTCCAGGAGGAATTTGCCGCAATTGGGTCGTTGTTGATTTCCCCTCTGTCACTCCTCTATCTAAGTAATATGTTTGTCTATTCTTGTTTTCCAAAAAAAATTCTTTTGTCCTGCCCAAGGCAAAAGCGAACGCATGTGGGGCTTTGTTTTGAGCTTCAAGTATTTTAATGAAATTGTCGTTTTTATCATGACTTTTGTTTTTGTTTTCTTTTTATTTCTGGAAAATGGTAACACAAAAAAACCAAAGTACATATTTTATTTTCCTTCTATTTCCTAGCTTTTAATCATTTTCCAAAAGGTTTGCATTCTTTTATTTAATAAAATCAATCATAAATCATATGCAGATTAAGCATCAATGAACCCGTTGAACACAATGTTCCTAGGCCCTCTCCCAACTTTGAGTTCCCTGTTTACGTGGCTAAAGAGGAAGAGGATGAAGGGATCCCTGATGAGATCAAACGACTATTAGATCAAGAGAAGAAAGTCATTCAGCCTCATGAGGAAGATGTGGAGTTAATTGATTTAAGTTCCGGTGAAGGAAAGAAAGAAATCAAGATTGGGGCATCCTTAGAAGCATCTGTCAAGGAAAGGGTGATCGTTTTACTCAGAGAATATGTTGACATCTTCGCCTGGTCATATCAGGATATGCCCGGTTTAGATCCCGAAATTGTGGAACATCATTTGCCTCTGAAGCCAGAATGTCCTCCGGTAAAGCAAAAGTTAAGAAGAACTCATCCAGATATGGCCCTCAAGATCAAAGAAGAGGTACAAAAACAAATTGACGCTGGTTTTCTTATTACATCGGAATACCCTCAGTGGTTGGCTAACATAGTACCGGTTCCGAAGAAGGACGGCAAAGTCAGGATGTGTGTTGATTACAGGGATTTGAACAAAGCCAGTCCGAAAGATGATTTTCCTTTGCCTCACATTGATGTATTGGTCGATAACACAGCTAAATCCAAAGTTTTCTCCTTCATGGATGGTTTCTCCGGGTACAATCAGATCAAGATGGCAGTTGAAGATAGAGAGAAGACCGCTTTCATTACACCTTGGGGCACATTCTGTTACAAAGTAATGCCTTTCGGTCTAACGAATGCGGGTGCTACCTATCAAAGGGGCATGACCACCCTTTACCATGACATGATGCACAAAGAAATCGAGGTATACGTAGATGATATGATTGTCAAGTCGGGCACCGAAGAAGAACACGTGGAGTATTTAGCGAAAATGTTTCAAAGGTTGAGGAAATATCGTCTCCGTTTAAATCCCAACAAATGCACTTTCGGTGTTAGATCCGGAAAGCTCCTGGGATTCATTGTTAGTCAAAAGGGTATCGAGGTAGATCCAGACAAAGTCAGGGCCATCAGAGAAATGCCAGCTCCACGAACAGAAAAACAAGTTAGAGGTTTCCTGGGTCGACTAAATTACATCTCTAGATTCATCTCCCATATGACTGCCACGTGTGGGCCGATATTCAAGTTGCTTCGCAAAAATCAGGGGATTGTTTGGACAGAGGACTGTCAGAAGGCTTTTGACAGTATCAAAGAGTATTTAATGGAACCTCCGATCCTTATCCCTCCAGTTGAAGGAAGACCGCTCATCATGTATTTAACCGTGCTAGAGGAATCTATGGGTTGTGTGCTGGGGCAACAGGATGAAACCGGTAGAAAAGAGCACGCAATCTATTATTTGAGTAAGAAATTCACAGATTGTGAGTCTCGATACTCCATGCTTGAGAAGACTTGTTGTGCTTTGGCTTGGGCTGCCAAACGTCTCCGACATTACTTGATTAATCATACTACTTGGTTGATATCCAAAATGGATCCAATTAAGTACATTTTTGAGAAGGCAGCTCTAACCGGAAGAATTGCCCGTTGGCAGATGTTGTTATCCGAATACGATATTGAGTACCGTACCCAAAAGGCAATCAAGGGTAGTATTCTTGCTGACCATTTGGCTCACCAACCAGTTGAAGATTACCAGCCGATCAAGTTTGATTTTCCAGATGAAGAGATCATGTATTTGAAGATGAAGGATTGCGATGAACCGGTGTTTGGCGAGGGGCCAGATTCTGAATCCCAGTGGGGTTTGATATTTGATGGGGCCGTTAACCTCTACGGTAGTGGAATTGGGGCAATCATTGTTACCCCTAAAGGTGCTCACATTCCTTTCACTACGAGATTGCAATTTGAATGTACTAACAATATTGCAGAATATGAAGCTTGCATCATGGGCATTGAAGAAGCTATTGACTTGAGGATCAAAAACATCGACATTTATGGAGACTCAGCTCTTGTGATTAATCAGATCAAAGGAGAATGGGAGACTCGCCATGCTGGTTTGATTCCTTATAGAGATTATGCAAGACGGTTGTTAACTTTCTTCAACAAGGTTGAGCTACATCACATTCCTCGTGACGAGAATCAAATGGCTGATGCTTTAGCCACTCTATCTTCAATGTACCGAGTTAATCGCCGGAACGAGATACCAACCATCAGTATTCGTTGCCTTGAGAGACCAGCATATGTGTTTGCAACCGAGGAAGTGGTGGATGACAAGCCTTGGTTTCATGATATCAAGATGTTCCTTCAGAAGCAAGAATATCCCCCTGGGGCATCTAGCAAAGACAAAAAGACTCTGAGAAGGCTGTCCAGTAGTTTCTTCCTGAATGATGAGGTGTTATACAAAAGGAATTTTGATATGGTCCTGCTGCGGTGTGTGGACAAACATGAGGCTGATCTATTGATGCATGAAGTACATGAAGGTTCATTCGGAACCCATCCTAATGGACACACAATGGCCAAGAAAATGCTAAGAGCCGGCTACTATTGGATGACAATGGAGTCTGATTGTTACAAACATGCCAGGAAATGCCATAAATGTCAGATTTATGCGGATAAGATACATCTACCGCCAACTTCTCTGAATGTTCTCTCTTCTCCTTGGCCGTTCTCCATGTGGGGTATCGACATGATTGGTCGGATTGAACCAAAGGCTTCCAACGGACATCGTTTCATCTTAGTGGCTATTGATTACTTCACCAAGTGGGTTGAGGCGGCGTCTTATGCCAATGTGACCAAGCAGGTGGTCGTGCGTTTTATCAAGAACCATATTATCTGCCGTTATGGTGTTCCTAACAAGATTATTACGGATAATGGGACAAACCTGAATAACAAAATGATGAAAGATCTGTGTGACGAGTTCAAGATTGAACATCATAATTCATCTCCTTACCGGCCTCAGATGAATGGCGCAGTTGAAGCTGCAAATAAGAACATCAAGAAGATCGTGCAGAAAATGGTGGTCACTTACAAAGATTGGCATGAAATGTTACCTTTTGCTTTACATGGATACCGTACTTCAGTTCGTACTTCGACAGGGGCAACCCCTTTCTCTTTAGTATACGGCATGGAAGCAGTACTCCCCGTAGAGGTTGAAATCCCATCAATGAGAGTCTTAATGGAAACTGAGTTGGCCGAGGCCGAATGGTGCCAAAATAGATATGACCAATTGAATTTAATTGAGGAGAAACGCATGGCGGCTTTATGTCATGGACAGTTATATCAGAGAAGAATGAAACAGGCTTTTGACAGGAAGGTTCGGCCTCGTGAGTTCCGTGAAGGTGACCTTGTGCTCAAAAAGATTTTGTCCTTTCAGCCGAATTCTAGGGGCAAGTGGACGCCGAATTATGAAGGCCCGTATGTTGTCAAAAGAGCTTTTTCTGGTGGTGCTATGACCCTTGCAACCATGGATGGTGATGAGCTCCCTCGTCCCGTGAATGCCGATGCAGTCAAGAAATACTTTGTCTAAAAGATAAAAGAACAGCTCGCTAAGTTGAAAACCTGAAAGGGCGGCTTAGGCAAAAATGAGCGTCTCGGTGGGCTGAAAACCCGAAAGGGCGGTCCAGGCAAAAATTAGAGACATAAACAGAAAATAATATCCTGATAGGTCGAAAACCTGAAAAGGCGATCTATGCAAAAGTTAAGGAATAAGACAAGTAACTGCATCGGATCAGGCATCACTTGCTCAGAGTACCTCGATTAACAGAATATCTTTGGCTTACAACATTTTAGACTGCAAATTCAAAGTTGTTAGGGAGAATAGCGATCATTGTGTTTAACGTACCTTTCCCACCCAATTACCATTTTTCATCTTTGTAACGATCTGTGGGGTTGTGCTTTTCGCCAATCGCCACTCTTTTAATCAAATTCGAGCCTGTGCCCTCTATTTGGAATTCAAATTTATTTGCAATTTTTGTTTCCCCCTCTTTCAATTTAAAGTACTTGAAGCAAAAAACTCAAAAAAATAATTTAAAGTTTTTTAGTAGTTCCTTTTTTGAAAAAAATACGAATGACAAACATACTTGTTAGATTCATGAGTCATACAAGCATATATCAACATTGTTCCGAAAGCAGACAGATTCAACAAGGCAAATACAGTCATTGCTAAAAAAAAAACAAAGCTCGATAAGTCGAAAACCTGAAGAGGCGGCTTAGGCAAAAATGAGCGTCCCGGTGGATTGAAAACCCGAAAGGGCGGTCCAGGCAAAAATTAGGGGCAAAATAAAAAAAATAATATATACTCCCGGTGGATTGAAAACCCGAAAGGGCGATCCAGGCAAAAGTTAGGGATTTCAAAAAAAAAAAAAAGCAAAAGCATGACTGTTGAAACAAGACCATGAGACAATATTCAGTTTCAGTGTACAAAATGGCGACTTCTGCCAGACCTCTGACCACTGGGCCTTACCCCAAGAAGCAATCACTCTTAACATGGATTGACACACTATGTCGGGTTTTACCTCGAGAATCTGATTTATTTCACCTTTAAGGGGTGCTGTCCCCAGTGGAGAATTATTGAGTGGTTGTACGGATACGTCGGCCCGATGTTCATCTTTTCTGATCAAGCTTTTGTCTCATCCAGTCGTGTACAAATATCATTCAATCATACAAATACAAGCTTCATAACAATCATTCATACATACATACATACATGCATACATACTTACAATCATTCACATGTCCATACATATATTCATATTCATATGCAACGTGCAAATAAAATCATTCATACATGCTGCATTGACCATCACGTGTCCTGCTTCAATACATCACAAAAAGAGTCATCCCCAGTGTATCTGGTCCAGAGATGTCTCCATCAATCATACATCACAAAAAGAGTCATCCCCAGTGGGTCTGGTCCAGAGATGTCTCCATCAAGCATATTTCAAGTAGCAGGTTTTGCAAACAATCAACTGCAAACTTATGGTGGATTTCCCCAAAAGAAGTCATCTCCAGTGTGTCTGGTCCAGACAAATCCACATTCTTGTCATGTCTCGCTCTCCCACAATGTCAGCAGACAATTTATTTCCTCGATGTGTCCTTACCATCCCACAATGTTGGTAGACACTGCCTTTACTTGTCCTTACCATCCCACAATGTTGGTGGACACTGTCTTTACTTCTGTCCGTACACAGGACTTTATTGCTTTCTGTATTTACTTCTGTCCGTACACAGGACTTTATCGCTTTCAGTCTTTACTTCTGTCCACACACAGGACTTTATCTGCTTATGTCCGCACACAGGACTTTATCGCTTTCAGTCTTTACTTCTGTCCGCACCAGGACTTTATCTGCTTATGTCCGCACACAGGACTTTATTGCTTTCCGTCTTTACTTCTGTCCGTACACAGGACTTTATCTGCTTATGTCCGCACACAGGACTTTATTGCTTTCCGTCTTTACTTCTGTCCGTACACAGGACTTTATCTGCTTATGTCCGCACACAGGACTTTATTGCTTTCCGTCTTTACTTCTGTCCATACACAAGACTTTATCGCTTTCAGTCTTTACTTCTGTCCGCACACAGGACTTTATCTGCTTATGTCCACACACAGGACTTTATCGCTTTCCGTCTTTACTTCTGTCCGTACACAGGACTTTATCGCTTTCTGTCTTCATCACCCCTGTCAAATAATCTTCATTATATTCAAACACTCATAAACATAACACTCATGACATCATATCATAGCATTTTATAGTTTAATCCGGTCAAAAAAAAAATGGTGTACTCTGTATTTAAGTCTCTTCCACCGTCGAACCAAAACAAAAACATCATCAAAAATCATCTTTTTCTTTTTATCTCCGACGGAAGAAACTTAAATAGGGGCATCTGTCATACCCCATTTTTTGACCGATTGATTTTGTTCGGCGTTTAAAAACCTTCTTGCCTGTTTTGTCATTTCTGACGAAATTTCGGCAGAGAGGTATTTTAAAATACCTCATTTGTTGTTTCTTTTATATTTATTCTTTTTTTATTATTATTATTTATTATTTTTTACCATTATTATTATCTTCTTTCTTTTAAAATTTATTTAATTATTTTATTTACTGTTTTTATTTAATTTTCGTATTTTATTAATTTAATTTAATTATTTTGTTTTTATTTTTTTTACTTTGTCCTTTTGTCCCTTTTTTTTCCTGATTAAAAAAAAAAATCAGGAAAAATTGAAAGTCAACTTCTCCAAACAGCCAAGGACATTTTTCTGCAGAAAGCAGAAAGGGAGTGTACCAGTTTGTCCAAAATCAGATTTTTGTTCCCCATCTTAGAACCCAATTGGTGTATATAGTGAATAGCAAAAAATCAGATCTGCACAGAAAAAATTTCCAGCAGCAGCACTTTCTTTTTCCAATCAAAAGAAACCAAAAAAACCCAGAAATCACAATAACATCATCAACAGTTCATCATTAACCTTCGTTACCAGCATAAACCAAAATCAAAAAAACATCATCTTCTCAAATCATCATCAACATTTTTTCAGATCCAAACCAGAACACAAAACCAGAACGAAAACCAAAACCTTCCTCCATCAAACCCAGAAATCATCCAAACCCCATAACCCACAAAACCGAAAACCCAGATCAGATCCAAAACAGAACCAAATTTAACCCAGAAAACGAAATCCTTTTCCGAATCAAAATACGATCAAAAAAACGAAAACGAAGAACAGAAAACCGAATCCAAAGAACATAGCAAAGGTCGAATCTTTTTCCCATTTTTCATTCTGTTTTGGTTCGACCATTTTTTTGGGGGTTTTGTTTTGATTTATTTGAAGTTTTTGATTAGAGGTAATAGGATGTTTGAATGAATGTTTGATTTTGGAAAATTTAGAAAAAATGAAGTTTTTTTAGAAAGAAAAATGGAGTTTTGATTTGAGAGAAGAGAAGAAGATGAGAACGAAGGGGACGGCGGAAGAGACGAGAGATTGAGAGAAAGAAAATCATGGCCGCCGTCGGCCATGAGAGGTGAGAAGAAAGAAAGCCACGGCGGCTGGGAGAAGAAGAAGAGAGGATTTGTGATTTTTTTTAGGGTTAGGGGTATTTATACTCCAACCCGATCTGGTGTGCGCATGTCCATTGCAGCACACCATACACCCTACCTTCTCAGCCTCTGATTTCAATCAGGTGGCCTAGATCTTTCCTTCTTTAATTTTAGATCAAGGCCGTCTGATCCATCAGACGGCCAGATTTAATCCTGTTTTTTTTGTTTGTTTTTTTACACAGATGGGCCTCAAGGGCTGGGCCTCACTGTTTCACTGCTATCAGCACCCCCTTTTATTTTCGTTTTTCTATCCACACCACCCCCCTGTTTTATTTTATTTTATTTTTTTAGCTTATGAGATAAGTGTTTTTGGCATAAGCTATTTTAGCTATTATTTTAGACAATCAAGCACGATGTCGAGGCTTATTTTCAATTTTTTTTTAGTTTCGTATTTATTTATTTATTTATGCTATTTACCTATTACATATCATATTTATTACATCGATTTATTCATCATTTTTTTACCGTTATTTTATTATCGTAACATTGAGTATGTATCGATTATTAATCGTCATTTATTTTTGCTCTTGAATTTAGGATGTAAATAGGCCAAGTGTAAATTCTAAATAAAAGTGCATAGCATACCCCGTCTCTTGCATCATTTCATATTTATTTTCTCGCAAAGATTTTAGAGTGTGATTAGGCCAATGTACCCTAAATGAAAAATTGCATCTCATGCATATTTATTTTTTATCGCTTTCCGCCAATATGCGTAACGTTAAATTCCGAGGGAAAAGGCGTCGCTTTGATCGAAATATCATTGCGAATTGTCTTCGCGTTTAATTCATTTGTTATGACGTTTTAGATTAGTGTCATTTTGCGCGCGTAACCATTATCTATTTTCTTCTCAAAAAATGAGGTTAAAACCTCTTTCAAAAAATACATAATTATTTTCTTTTCGAAATATCATGGAAACACAATTTTTCATCAAACATTTCTATCAAAAAACCTTGGAATTCAAACCAAGTGTCCTTTTATCGCAAAAACCTTGGAATTCAAACCAAGTGTTATTTTTCTCGTTCAAACCTTGGAATTCAAACCAAGTGTTCTTTTTCTTACAAAAACCTTGGAATTCAAACCAAGTGTCTTTTATCACTTCAAACATTTTCTCAACAAACCTTGGATTTTAAACCAAGTGTCCGCGTCTTATTTTCATAATCAAACTTTAATCAATTTAACTATATAGATTTTTTTCATAAACTAACATCAATCAAACTCACATTTTGCCACCTTTGGCTTTTGGTCTTTAAAACCATTTTCAAAAACTTTAAAATTAAACGAACAAATTTACTCGTAACTTTTATCCCGAACTACGGTGGTTTGATCCCTCGGGTACGTAGGCATGAGACTTGTCTCTCCAATCAATAAAATCAACAAAAAACATTTTTCTTCTTTTTCATCACTTCAAGCATTTTTTATCATCACTTTAAATCCTATACTTTTTACTTTTTTTTTACAAGCAATTAAAATAAAGCGCAAAGTTAGAAATAAAAACAAGAGGTTCCTATAGAGTACTATAGATACTTAGGGTGCTAATACCTTCCCTTTGTATAACCAACCCCCGAACCTTGTTCTCTAGAAAATAGGGTTTTTTCGAACTTTTTCCCTTTCCCTCGGATAAATTAAAGATCGGTGGTGGAACATTAAATTGCGATTCGAAGTTAATTAATAACTCGATATCCAAAAATCACCGCGACATAAGCCATCCACATAATGAACATTTTCAATCTTAGCAGAATCAGACTTACCAATTGTACCTATACCTTTGATGCTTGCTTTCTCATTGTTTCCAAAAGTGACTGATCCACCTTCTCTTGTTTCAAATGACAGAAAGCTGTTCCTATCTCCTGTCATATGTCTTGAGCATCCACTGTCCAAGTACCAAGGCCTTTTCGTGACTGCTAGAAGGCATTCCTACATTTGAGTTTAATAAGTTTTTAGGTACCCACAGTTTCTTGGGTCCTTGAGTGTTAGTCTCAAATTTCTTATAAGGGATCTTCTGAGAATAAGATGATCTCTTATAAGGTGTTCTCTTATAGACATCTCTTCTGAGAGTGTTTAGAGAATGTCTATGTACAGGTTTTCTAAAATTCTTGTTTCTGAGACCGATCTGAGAATGTTCTGGTGTTCTGTAGAAAACAGGTTTTCTTGCTTTCTTTTTGAAACAAAAGGCTTCAAGATGTCCATCCTTGTGACAGAAATCACATTTGTATTTTTGAAAATTCTTTTGTTTGTTTGGAATGAGACATTTTTCATATAGCTTTCTGTTTTGAAAAGGATTATGTCCTAAACCAAATCTATCATAAAATGCATTTTGTGTTCCCAAAATGTTTTCAAAAGTTGTAGTAGTATTAATAAACTTTGTTAAATCATTTTCCAATTTTGAAATAGTCTTTTTCAACACACTATTTTCCTTTAGTACCTCAGAACATTCTTTTTGATCATTTCTCAGAATTTCAAATCTTTTAGAAAGTTCTGTGTGAGCAGTTTGCATGCCTTTGATAACTTCACTTTTAAGACTGCTCTCTTTCTTAATTTCATCTCTTTCTTTTGTTAAAACAGTAATCTCATCTCTTAGTTTAGCATTTTTCTGATTTAAGATTTGAGAGTCATATAGTAAGTTATCAAAGAGATGTTCAGTTTTTTGACAAGATGAGCAAGGATCAAGTGTTACCTCTTCTGCATTTGAGTGTGTCATGAGACATACATTTGCTTCTTGTTCTTCATCTTCTGATTGAGCTTCTTCCAGATCATCCCAAGTAGCCATCATGGATTTCTTTTTGAAGAAGGGCTTCTTCTGTTTGTTCTTTGGACAATCATTCTTATAATGACCAAATTGATTGCATCCATAACATTGTATTTTGCTTAGATCCACTTCTGGTTTAGCTCCATTCCTTTTGGGTTGAAAATTCTTCTTGAGTTGATTTCTTCTTGTCATCAGTCTCTGAATTCTTCTTGACAGGAATGCTAATTCTTCTTCATCATCTTCTTGAAGTGATTCTTCATCTTCACAAAGTGTTTCATCTTTCTGAGAGCATTCTCCAGATTGAGTTTCAAGAGCAATCATCTTCCTTTTTGGTTTATCTTCTTGAAGAACAGATTCATGAGCTTTTAATGATCCAATCAGATCTTCCAGTGAAACTTTAGTGAGATCTTTTGCCACTGTGATGGCTGTGACTATTGGTCTCCAAGTCTTTGGTAAACATCTAAGAATTTTTCTTATTCTTTCATGTGTAGTATATGATTTTCCCAAAGAGTTGAGTTCATTTATGATGCTTGTGAATCTACCATACATCTGATCTATGGTTTCTTCTTCCTTCATTTCAAACAGTTCAAATTTTCTCACACCAATGTCTATTCTTGTTTCTTTGACACTGTTGGTTCCTTCATGATGAGTTTGCAGAGTTTCCCATATTGCTTTTGCTGTTTTGCACTCCATTATTCTATCATATTCTTCCCTGCACAAAGCACTTTTAATAAACAATTTAGCTTTAGTATTAAGGAGTACTCTATCAGCTTCTTTTGTTGTCCATTCAGCTTGAGGTTTAGGATTTGTTGAATCTTTAGCTAATGGAACATATTCTCCAACTTCAAGTACATGCCACATGTTGTTATCTTGTGATCTAAGAAAGAGCTCCATTTTGTCCTTCCAGTAGTAATAGTTGTCACCATCAAATAGAGGTGGTCTGTTTGATGATCCTCCTTCAGATATAAACTTTGCATTCTTAGCCATTACTTCTTTCCTGAATCTTTTCCTCTAGCACTTGTTAGATGCTTCCTTAGAACCAGGCTCTGATACCAATTGAAGTAGCAAAGTTTTTCACAAGAAAGGGGGGGTTTGAATTGTGAACCTTTAAAATATTCCCTATAAAAATTATCAATCACAATATACTTGAAGAAAATGATTAGATTGTTAGTTAAACCAAATAATCAAAAGTGTTGCAGTCTGGAGATTGATCTCCCAATCACTCTCTGACAGTATATATATATATATATATATATATAACTATTAAATTGTGATGTGTGTGATTAGTGATTGCACAAATTAAATCAGAGTAAGGGAAGAGAATGCACACAATAATTTATCCTGGTTCACCCAAAATGCTTGGGCTAGTCTAGTCCCCACACTCCTTGTGAGATTGTCCAATAGGAGATACTAATGATCTCAAGTTACACTTCCTTTGATCTAGATCCAAGATCAAATAATCTTCTAAGCCCTACAAGCTTAATCTACCTCAGTCACACTGACTATGAAGGTGTCACTCAATTAGTAGTTACGTACTAACTTGAGCCAATGGTTACAATGATGAAGGATTTTGGAATCAAAGCCTATTCACTCAATACACTTATGAGAAGCTTTGAAAATGGATGGATAAACTCTCAAAACACTCACTGGATATTCTAATCCTAGATATATATGAATTACAGATTTGAGTTAGAGAGAAAAGAAGAGCTCGTCATAAAAACTTGTATAGCAAAAACAAGTGTTGAAGTTGTAGTGGAGACTCTTGCTTTTCAAAGTTGCCAAAGACCTCTATATATAGATGAGTGATGATCAGGGAGTCTTGGCCACGAAGTATATCCGTTGGAAGCTTGAAAATAACGGCTAGTTACTCTGCAGATGACAGCTCATGTAATTTGAAGAAAACAGATCAGTTTGAGATTGATCTCCAAAGTTTCTTCTTCTGACTTTTAAGAGAGGAGCGTATTGCTAGCTGTTGTTGAGCTGTAATGTTGCTGTACGTTGCTTAACAAACAAGTATAGCCGTTGTGCAGCTTTTAGATAACCTTTGAACAGCTGTAGCAAGCTGGTGTCACTCTAAGTGATGATTTTCTCTTTCCAGCATTGGTCTGAGATCGATCTCCCAATTCTTGCGTGAATGACATTCTTCTTTTTAGAGCAAAGAAGCTAGAGCACGAAAAGTCCAGCTGTTATGGATAAGAACAGCAGCTGGATGTTGTACTTGATGTTCCATAGTGTCCTTGTTGCAAGTACAATTGTCATATGGAAAGAGAAGCTTCCTTGGAGAATGTTCCTTCTTTATTCTTTAAAGTACAAGTCAATTCTCAAGACCAGGTTGTGCTGTCTACTTCTCCATGGTCCATATAATATCAGTTCCATTTATTGAGTATAAAAATGTCCTCATGTCATATGCTCAATCTTCACATGGTTAAATCATAGAACTTGATAAAAGAAGTAAGTTCTCTATTCATGAGAGAAAACTTTGCCTTAAATGATCTCTTGTATGTGTAGATAATTTCGTGAGAGAGGCCCAAGAGAAAAGTGATCATTTGTCTTGTACATAGTTGACTTATCCATAAGTCCTTTTGCATTGATTGTGTGAAAATGATGTTTGCGCAGGTCTCAGAGACCAATCAGAGACCGTTCTCCAAGCTTTTGTTTTTATCATAATAAAGACATGATATTTGATCTAAATAGCTCAATTATTCCTAGCTTAATAAAAACACTCAAGAGCACTTGTTAGATACCAAAACAAGATTAGAATTACATTAAAAAATAATTAAGAGGTTTGTTATCTTTAAAACATCAATTAGGGATTTTGCCTCAACAATGCCTTCATCTGAGTATGCTTCTCAATGGATAAGTCTGACAGAGGAACTGGTGAAAGAAGTGCACAATCTTCAGAAGGAAGCTATGGAAGAACAGAAGATGTTTGAAAAAGGGAAAGACATTCAGAATCAAATGGACATAGAGAGGAATCATCCTGAATCCTCTGCTGCAAGAGAAAAGGTGGATGATCTGAATGTTCCTCCTCAAGACAGTCTGAGGGATGATCAAGCAACTCAACAGTTTCTAAGGAATCCTTTCTATGAAGATGACATCAGAAGGATTGAAGCAAAAGTAGACAAGTTTGTGGGATTGATGGAAGAAGTAAATGCCAATCAGAAAAACATCATAACAACCCTAGCATCTCTCTGTAGTCAACCCTAACCTTAGGACTTGTTAAAATTGCTTATCTGATCTTATGATTGATAATTTGCAAAGCATCTTGATTAGGCTAAACTTTTGTTTAGGTTAAAAGTCTAATTTTTAATTGGACATACCTATCCACTATATTTATCTGATGAAAATGCGAGTTGTTAATATTGTTTGGTATGTTGTTTGGTTGATTGTTTTAACTTTTTAAATGATTTTTATCTTGCAAAAATAATCTTTCAAACTCTTGAAATTCATTCATTTTTCATAAGTACAATAGGTGGACACTCTTAAAGTATCAAATTACATAACAAGAGAAGGCATAAAAATAAGAAATCAAAACTAAACAAGCCAAAGTAATGAATGTTATTTCATTAAGAACATAAGTTCTGGTTTACAAGACTAAAATTTCTAAGAACTATCTTCTAGTGCTCTAAAAGGTCATATTTGTGGTTACAAGCCTACATGACCTTTGCAGAGGGGTGAAGTTGAGGCTTTGGCTGAAGCCATTCAACCAGTAGTCTTTCTTGAAGAAACCAACTCTGCTGCATCAGTTTGGCTTTCCTTAGGAATAGACTCAAGCCCCTCTAGAGCCTCGAACTTCAGTTTGATTTTCTTCAGGAAAATATGTCTTCAGAACTTAAAACAGTCAGAGTCCAAAGATTTCTCTTCAGACTCTGAACTGAGTTCTTCCGGAAAGGACACTGGCTTTGTTTCCATTGGTTTCTTCTTATGTTTTCTCCTATCTTGACTGACTCTCAGTGAAACTACTTTCTTCTTCTCTGAGCGTTTCATTTTTTCTCTCAAGAGATCTATCAATAACCTAAGATTACTCTGTGTGAGTAAAATGACTAGGTATCTCTCTCCTTTTATAAGCAAAATTCAATGGCCGAATATTAAATGTGTTCAACCACTTCTGATTCTTCCAGAGCACGAATAACGTCCCGGAGCTCTTGTATCCGCTTTACCAGGAGATCTTCCAGTTCCGGGGAGAATTCGCAAAACTCCGTTTCCATCGAGAATATTGAAAGTTGAATTTCTATTAATTGCTTATATTACCTTTTCGATAATGACAAAAGGGGGAGAAAGAATATTGGTAAATCAATTGTTGGAAGAAGCGAAATTACTTGGCTTTTTAGGGCCTTGTAGTGCTTCAGAGAGAGAACGTCGGAGAGTGGTCAAAATAGTAGCATGAGGAGCATGAGGTACATGCTTTGTTGTGACAATCTGATCTTTGAGGATTTCAAAATATTGTACTAAAGAGCTCTGAACTGTTTTCAAATTTTTTGTTCAGACTCTGAGCTATTTTCTTTGAAAAGATTTTTAAAAGCTCTGAACTGTTTGAAAATATTTTGAACTCTGAAGCTGTTAATGATAACCATCAGAACCGTGTGTATATGTAGAAGTCTTTAAGCGCCTCTGATTCCATTTTGTCATTCAATTAAAATATTGCTTCAATACTGCTTCATCTTGCATCTGCATTAAGGGCTTAATTTTCAAGGAGAATGCATTTATTAATTGAAGTTTATTATTCATAGTTAGTTCTTGAGTAAGGGTGCAACTTTACTCAAAGATTATCACACAATGGACTGAAGAAGCTTGCAAACCTTGTTCTTTACATAGTGAAATATGAATAATTTAAGTCATATAATAAAGTATTTCTGAAACTGATTAAAATTAACTATGGATACAAAATAGGGGGAGCTTACAAACCTAACCCTATGGGTTATCAGACTTAGGGGGAGCTTGCAAAACTCAGAAGCCTAATGTCAAAGCTGATTTTTATCAACAACAATTGTATTTAATACTTGTGTTTGTCATCATCAAAAAGGGAGAGATTGTTGGAACAAAATATGTGTTTATACACACCCTTAAGTTTTGATGATAACAAAGTATTAAATGGACAATTGATGGTACTAATGTTTAAATTAAGTGCAGGAGAATTCAACGTTTAATCAAGAGCACACTTAATTTAAACTCTGATGAAACCAATGGAAGTCTGAATATTTAAGACTCTGAAAGAGTTCAGATGCTACAACGTGGTCAGAAGCTATACAAAGTTCAGAAGCTCAAAGTAGATCAGAACGTATGAAAGCTGTTCAGGGACTCAGAGGAGTTCAGAAGCTCAAGGATGTTCAGAAATCAGAACGTCTGAGAGCTATTCAGGGACTCAGAGTAGTTTAGAAGCTCAAGGATGTTCAGATGCCTACAAGAGTTCAGAGGTTGTCTGATAGTCATAAGTCATTCAGAGGATGAAGGCATTCAGAATCTGAATCACTAAAGACTATCAGAGGCTAAACATTCAAAGACCAATCAGACTCCAAGTTATCAAAGGTTCATCAGAAGCAAAGGGAATTCCCAGTCATCAGAGGGCTACATCAACTACAACTTATCAAGCCTGATGACTTGTTCTAAGGTCAAATAAAATGCAACGGTCACAAAGGATGTGATCTCTCTCTCTAGGAGCTAGTTGTACCTTATAACTGTACCATTGGACAGACAGCAAAGGTGAAGCTTCTCTGCAAAGGAAGACGTGGCTTTACTCAACGGATCTTCATGTCTACAGCTGTCCAAGTTGCAACGGGAATTTCTCCAACGTCTCAATGTCTTTCTCAACTCATATAAATATGCCAAAGAAAGAATTGAAGACTAGCGCTCAACATTAGAAAAATCTCTTAGAAGAAAGTGAGCATTTGAATTGTAATAGATAATATCTCTCAAATGAAGTGAGCATAGAAACTAGCTTAGAGCCTCTGGAGTTATTATGTTTTGTAATAAGTTTTAAGCTCTTAAGTTAGTAGTAAGTCTTCTGCTTAGTGTAGAAGCACGTAAGTCTCAGTCTTAGTGATTAGAGCAGTGAAGTCTTGAGCCTGAGTGCTTGAGCAAGGAAGTCTCTGATCTTGTGTGATCAGAGCAAGGAAGTCTCTCTGTCTTGTGTGACTTAGAGCAGGAAGTCTCAAGCTTGTGTGCTTGAGCAAGGAAGTCTTTGATCTTGTGTGATCAAAGCAAGGAAGTCTCTATAAGTCTTGTGTGACTAAGAGCAGGAAGTCTTGAGCTTGTGTGCTTGAGCAACTATTGTAATCCGTGTGATTAATTATAGTGGAACTCTCTTGGAAACAAGGGGACTGGAGTACTCTCAATTTGTGAGGGGAACCAGTATAAATTGTTGTGTGTTCTTCTCTCTCTCACACTCTTATTTACTCCTTCATCATTTATAACGCCATAAGTTAATTGTGTGAATAATTCGCTGTGCTTTAAAGACTCTGAAATGATTTAAACATCTTGGAAAGTTTTTAAATATCCAAAACACAATTCAACCCCCCTTCTTGTGTTTTCTCCACGCACCTTCACTGGCACCTGTTTCTGGGCATCCATTAAAGAAGCCACCATGCCAGTCAATTTCTCGATTTCTATTTGCATGCTTGTCATCTGTTCACGGAGCATATGGTTTTCTTCCTCGAAACTGTTCATCTTGCTCTTCCAATTAGACCGAGTATTGTAGACACAGGTTGCTTTGTACCGAATACGTCGAGCCACTTTGTTTGACTGAGTTAGAGAGATGAGGAGAAAATTAGACTCGAGTTTGGAAACTTATGAATGCAGTATGATGTATGATGTGTTTATGCTAAAATATGCAATTTTTTTGTTATCGAAGGACTTATCCCATATTGGTGGTAAACATTTTAGATATGGATATGAATGTTCTCTACAATGTTTACAAAAAAATTGTTTAAATCCTTCGACATCATATGAGTAAAAAAAAAAAATTATGAATGAGTGCATGCATGCATGATGCAGAAAACATGGTGGGGTTAAGGTATAATGTTGGAGTCAAAGGCGAAACCCTCCCATATGATAAGTACTAGGGTTCATGTGTACCTGTATCACGGGTTCTAACAAGTTCCCAAAGTCATCAACTGTCTTTCGGATATCACCGGCTTACGGAACTAATTCCCGGTCCAATAATATTCTCAAGACAACCTCGTTTGAGTGTAGTCTCGCGTGTCGACTAATTCCAAGACCATTCTTGGTTAGCCACCGTACTACGTCCTAAAAGGCCAAGATGGGTTAATGTGATTCTAAGGTTTTCAGCTTCTCGGGACACTCACATTGATAAGTAATAATGCCGACATGACTATTCATGCCAACAGAGTACTACTATCATGAGGCCTCCACTGAGCGGGATTATATCACATGCATCGGGATCTAAGACTATTCTTAGCCCAATACTTTGATTATACCCCATCCTATCTTATTGTTTCTCTCAAGCCCGGGTTAGGACTTATCTCACCACTCAAAGTATTCCCAAGCAATATATACAAACATAAATCCACACAGACAATAAAATAATAGCGCAAAAAAATAAAACAAGTTAGGCTCAACCCGCTTGGTTGGTCCCCAGTGAAGTCGCCATTTCTGTCGCGGTGATTTTTGGATGTCGAGTTATTAATTAACTTCGAATCACAATTTAATATTCCACCACCGATCTTTAATTTATCCGAGGGAAAGGGAAAAAGTTCGAAAAAAACCCTATTTTTAGAGATCAAGGTCTGGGGGTTGGTTATACGAAGGGAAGGTACTAGCACCCTAAGTATCTATAGTATCCTATAGGAACCTCTTGTTTTTATTCTAACTTTGCGCTTAATTTTATTTGCTTGTAAAAATGTATAAGTGTAGGAATTAAAGTGATGATAAAAAAAAGTTTAAAGTGAAAAAGAAGAAAAAAACTTTTTTGTTGATTTTATTTGATTCGCCGACACAAGTCTCATGCCTATGTACCCGATGGATCAAAATCTCGTAGCTCGGGGTAAAAATTACGAGTAAATTTGTTTGTTTGATTTTAAAGTTTTGAAAATGGTTTTAAAGACAAAAAGCCAAAAGTGGCAAAATGTGAGATTAATTGATGTTAATTTGTGAAGAAAGTCTAAATGGTTAAATTGATTGAAGTTTGTTTAAGAAAAAAAAAAGGCGCGTTCACTTGGTTTGAAGTTCATGGTTTATTGGTAAAAAGTTTTGAATGATAAAAGACACTTGGTTTGAAGTCCAAGGTTTTTGCTTGATTAAAAATGCACTTGGTTTGAAGTCCAAGGTTTTTGCGAAAGGAAAATGAACACTTGGTTTGAAATCAAAGGTTTTGAAAATGTTTGACGACAAAATATTTTTGTGCTTTTGAGAATAAATTGCTTTGATATTTTAAAGAGGTGTTGACCTCATTTTTTTGATAAAAAAGAATTGGGTAACGGTTGCGCGCGGAAAGAAATAATACTAACGTTATAACAAATAATTAAGCGCGAAGACAATTCGTAATGATATTTTGATCAAAACGATGTCTTTTCCCTCGGAATTTAATATTCTAACGTTTTTTGCGGAAAGCAATAAAAATAAATATGCATGAGATGCAAGTTTTCATTTATGGTGTACATTAAATCCTAAGATACATTCTAATCTCTTTGCGAAAAAATAAATATGGGATGATGCAATGATATTATGAGATTCTCATTTATAGTGTACATTAAATCCTAAAATACATACTAAAGTCCTTGCAATAAAATAAATAGTTAATTAATAAAGCAAGAGATAAATTGTTAGATTAGATGAATTATTAACAATAAATAAAATCAACATGTATGAATAAAAATGATAAGTTAGTAAGTTAGTAGCAATAATAAAGAATAAAGAGCATGAGTAATAAAATGTTAGATTAGTGAGCAAATATATAAAAAAATACTAAGCAAAATAAATAAACATAAATTAGAGCAAAAATGAACACAAATAATCATGAAATAAATAAATAATAATAACAAAAACAAAAAGACCTCAAATTAGTGCTTATTTTGGCTTTAATAGCTCATTGAAGAACATTCCATAAGCACTTTTATCATAGGCAAAAAAAAAAAAAAAAATAAATAAATAAAAAGAAGGGATGCAAATAGCAACATGAAAATAAAAGGGGGTTCAAAAAGCACAACTAGGTCTAAGCCCAGCTGGGGGGCGTGGCCCAGTAGGGGGGTGCGTGAAGCAAATAGATAAAACAGGGTCAGAGCCGTCTGATTGATCAGACAGTTCTGATTTAATCGAAAAGAAAAGAGATCAGGAACGTTAGATTAAGATCAGAAGGACTAAGGCGCGCAGGTACACCGTAAGGTCGTGCACCTGCGCGCACAGGATCAGAAAAAGGGTATATAAGAAAAAAAAACCCTAAAAAACAATCACAATCATACAACTCTCTCTCTCTTCTCTCACACCGGCCGCTTTGTTCATTCATCCCAAACCCCATTTTTTAAAACAAATCCAAACATCAAATACAAATAAAATCTACTCCTGAACCCAAATCTAAGTCAAAATAAGCAAACAAACCAACAATCAGTTCAGATCGAAGGGAAAAAAAGATCGAAGAGTGAAGAACAAATCACCCTTTTGCGTGCTTTTGGATTCGGTTCCGATTCCTTTCTTTTCCTTCTTATTTCGTGTCGGTTTTGTTTGTTTTTGATTCAGTTTCTGGGTTTGAATGATTGTGATGATGGATTTTGATTCGGTTTCTGGGTTTGAATGATTGTGATGATGGATTTTGATTCGGCTTCTGGGTTTGTGTTTATGATGATGATGATGATGGATCTGTGTTGTTGAGTTCTGGTTATGATTTTTTTCGTTCTTCGGTTTTATGTTCTGTTTTTCGATTTTTTATTTTTGAAAAGGGAGAAAAAATGAGAGTTTTGTGTTTCTGCGGCTGATGAAAATTTCTCTGCCCTTGAGAACTGTGCATTTAATGTTGCATTTATACAGTGTCAGAAATTAGGGTTTGCACAGATAAAATTCCCCTTTTGGACAAAAATGCCCCTTTGGGCCTAGATGAGGACAAAAACACAATCTGGACTTTTAAAAAAAACTGACAGAAAAAAACACCAAAAAGGAAAAAAACGAAAATAGAAATAAAAAATAAAATAATATATATATATATATATATATATATATATATATATATAATAAAAAAAACGAATTAAATAAATAATAATAAATAAAACATAAAGAAATAAAAATAATAATAATAAAAAGAAAATAAAACGAAACCAAATAAATGAGGTATTTTAAAATACCTCTCTGCCGAAATTTCGTCAGAAACGACAAAGGAAAAAACAGTTTTAAAATACGAACAAAAGCGATCGGTCAAAAAAATGGGGTATGACAACTATCTATTACTCCAAAAGGTGGAGCAAGGAAACAAGGAAGGAGTAGTGGAATTGAATTGCCTCTTTTAGATAAGAAATTCAATTTCATACTTCAAGCAATGATTTTTCTCCAGCTGTTAATTCTCAACGGATCTATTCATCAACGTCTCTATTTTTTATCTTAATATAAATAGAGGTCTTTGAATGAAAAATCATATCAATAGAATATAGAGATATATGCGATTACAGAGAGATACACACACACATTCAAATCTTCAAAAGAATTTATTAAGCCTCTGAAGAAATCTTTTGTAATTCACTTATTGTGTTAAGTGTCTTAAGTTCTTAGATTAGCTTAATAGTTAAGGAATACTCTTGCGTGAGTTATTCAATTTGGAAAAGTCTCTTGTTTAGTTTAACTTGAGAAATTTGTAAGAAGTCTCTTGTCTTGTGTAACTTGAGCAATAGAAGACTCTTGTCTTGTGTGACTTGAGCATTAGAAGACTCTTGCTTGTGTGCTTGAGCACTAGGATTGTAATCTTTAGTGATTATAGTGAAATCCCTTGGAAGTGCAAGGGGACTGGAGTACTCTCGGTTTGTGAGGGGAACCAGTATTAATCTTGTGTGTTCATCTTTCTCTCTCTCTCTCTCCGTTATTCCCTCCCCCCACCACCCCCCCTTCTTGTGTTTTTCACACCCTTCAAGTTACTCATGAGGAATTCCAAAGAAACAAGAAAAGTGAAATAATTACACATAAGATTGATGTAGAGAAGCTTCAACTCCAATGATTATTGTTGAACAACGGCTTCTCTCAAACCCTAGCAGAGTGTTTCTCTCAATTCTATGTAAAAATCTCAGAACCCTAATAAAATATGACTTTTGGGCTTATATAGACTTCAAAAACGCAGGTTTTGTGCCTAGGCGTGGCTGACGTGGCAAGTGAAAATCAGAGCTCCGCCTGGGCGTGACGAGGCAGTGTTGAACCATGTTGAAGTGATCAGAGTTGCGCCTAGGCGTAGATTGATGCGCCTGGGCGAAAAATGGTAGATGAACTCTTTTCACTATGAATGAGATTTTCATGTCTTCATTGAAGTTGTAGCTATGGAAGTTAGCTTTCATTTGCAACTGGTTTGACTCCATTTGGACATCTAGAACTCTAGATATAATTAAATTACCGCACAGTTGTCATGTTGTTATTCCACCGAAACTTAGCACTACATTAAATCAATGAAACAAAACAAAACTATGCAGAAAGTTTGGTTAATCAAGAAAATGAAAGCATAAACACCTTATTTGTTCAAAGAATAATTTATTCAAATAAAACTCTAAACTCAACCTTAAATAGAAAGAAATAGACTAAATAATTGACTCAAAAGACTCTAAAAATGACATTTGACGAGAAGTCGTCACAACCCCGAACTTAATATGTTACTTGTCCTCAAGGAACAAAGCTTCTAAAATGCGAAAGTGCAATTCAACTTCAAACATCTAACCCAACGTTCCTGTCAATCTATCTTCATGATCAATATTAGCAAACATGTTAGCAAACAAAACATCATACTCAAGATTACTTTCACCCACTAACAATGAATCAGGAATGCAATGCAATTCATTCAACACTTATCCATTAGACTCAAATACCTCTCTTCACACAATCTCACAAAATTCTCTCAAGTGTTTAAGGGTTAAGAATATCACTCAAATCCTAGATCATGTATCTTTCTACCATAGGCTTGAAAGAATTCTATACAGCAACCACAAAATAATTATGCATACACTTTCAGAGGACTTTTCGGGTTATAACGGGACTTAGGTGAAGGTGGAATATTTTTGGATAGTAGGCTAAAGACTTGGAGTTAGAAGGACTATCTCAATGTATATCTACTTGTTACATATCACATCAAAACTTTGATCACACAAAACATGAGAGCTCAGAGAACTATTGTCTATTCACACTCTTTAGCACAAAAATTAAATGCAAATTTATTTTTTTGCTTTTGATTTTCTAATTCTTTGTCTTACTTTCATTTTTTTTTCACATTTTTCTTTCATTTTTTTTCCAACAGTCCTCCAATTCTTGTATATATATATTTTTTATTTGCTCTCTTATCCCCAAAATCATTCATTCTTTCAATTGTCACCCCAAACTTGAAGGTTGTTATCCCATGAGCAACCCCAAACTTAAAATTTTACCAAGACTCAATGAGAAATTTCTACCTAACTCCAAGTAAGGTGGGTATATATATATTTTTAATTTTTTGGTCTTTGGCTTGTAATGTGGCTCAATAACACAAGAAAAGGGTATCAGGCTCAAATGGGTTTAACAAAGAATTATATTATTAACAGGGTGGTCAGAAAAGGTTCATGGTACCAAACAACATGCTTCAGTGTAATGCAAAATATCATATGCAAAGCCGTTAAGAATAAATGCAAGTTCTGAAGGAAAAACACATGTCTGGACAATTCACACATCAAGAAAAATTTCAAGTGTTTAGGCTCAAAAGCTCACAGTTGGGATAATAGAGAAAAATAAAAGTCTTTTAGCATCATGTCAAACAAAAGATATTATTCCATCAAAATCATCAGTAAACTAATATAATCAAAATGCATCAGTTGTGCAAGCTAATTGTTTCTTCTAAGATAGTGACAAACTAACAGTTTAGTCATGTCAAGTGCTCAAAATCAAACCACACAAGAAAATTAATATTTCAAACAGATCAAATTCAGGAAATGACTAGTTCTCTCAAAAGTGTTTATTCAGACTCGACAAACAATTTCAAAACTGACATAAAAACAAGAAAATAAAAATGAAATTAAAGCTAAGTTACCTCTCATGGGTTGCCTCCCATGCATCGCTTTTTTAACGTCATTAGCTTCACACCTCAACCACTGTTAAGGTGGCATACACAAAGAACAAAACATTCTTCTTCTTCATTTTGGTGGGTAGGAACTCCATTAACTTGAGATATAGATGATATTTCTTCCATGACCTTTTCAATTGGAACTTGATGAACAAGGCATAAATCGCATCTAGAACTTCATCAATCTCCTCTCTTTTCTCTACCTTGTTGCTAAAATAGTTTTAAGGAATATTTTTATTTTGAGGAATTTCTTGTTGGACATGCTCGCTTCTCCAAAGTTGAGACTTATGAGTTTCCATCCAAACTAGATCATCCTCGATTTTTATTAATTCTCCCTCCTCATCTTTCTTTTCCACAACAATGAAAAAATCTCCAATCTCCAGCTCCTGAGTCATATACTCAAATTCAATTATTTTCTCATATAACCTCTCACATTGACTCTCAAATCTTTCAATTGAATCTTGATTAATATTCATGAATTCAATCAAAACATCTTTGATGTGAAAGTTCTTGTCATATGAATCCTTGGGTAATACTTGAGGAGATAACATTTGTTCCCAATTGATCTTTTTCATGTAACACTCTTCTTCTTCTGGTGGTGAGACATTGTAATCAGCAATATCTTCCCTATATTCTTCATCACAAAAATCATCCCTACGAAATAGCACCTAAAGAAGCTCTTGTTAAAGTTCATCTCTCGTGATTTGTCCCTCAAGTATACAACATTGAGCAGTTAGAAGACAAGTATAAAGCTCTTCCAGTATTTGTCGTAGGGCATAATCATCAAAATCTTGCATGCTTTATGGTAGATAATTATCTCAAACAAAGACACCACTAGCACACAACATTAGTAAACTCAACACAAAAAAAAAAAAAAAACTATAATTTTGTTACAGAGCAAAAAATTCCAATTAAGCAAAAATAAAAATTCAACATTGGTTTGGCAATCCCCGACAACGGCGCCAAAAACTTGATGGCGATTTCAGCAAGTGTACTGAATCGTGCAAGTAGTATAATTAAAACGGTAAGACCGAGTGTCGAACTCAAGGATCGCGTTATACTGCCTAATCGATTTTTTTTTTACTTAATTGAACAAAAGGTTCCAGTTTTGATTTGTTTGCAATGATTAAATTAAAATAACTAAAATTTGATTGACGATATATAATAATAAAAATGTCAGGGATGAGTATTCTTTGGAATATGACCTCTATATTATTAATTTAAGTCTAATATTGAATTCATTCAAGATGCTGTTACCAATTTTCTAGATTGTTTAACCCTAATCTCTTAGTGATTAAACCTTTATTCTCAAGATAACCCCTAATCTCTTAGTGAATTTAAAATTAAGAATAAGCATATAATTATCAGAAATTATAATGGTTTTAAGGGTTCGCATCCATCTCTAGACTACGAAGGCAAAAATATGCAATCTCAAAGCATTCAAAATTCCACTCTCGTTTCAAATCGTGAATCATAAATCAATTTAAAAGTGATCAAGTATTAAAAAGCATTAAGCACAGAGATTACAAAAATTGTTGGAACAAAATGTGTTTTGATACACACCCTTAGTTTTGATGATAACAAAGTATTAAATGGACAATTGATGTTACTAATGTTTAAGTTAAGTGTGCAGGATAATCTTAAGAATATACATGAGAACACTTGATTTATGCTCTGAAGGAACCTATGAAAGTCTGAATCATTTACACTATGAAAGAGTTCAGAAGCTAAAACGTGGTCAGAAGCTAAAATGTGGTCAGAAGCTCAAAAAGGATCAGGATGTCTACAAGAGTTCAAAAGCTTAAGAGAAGTTCAGAAGCTCAGAGACATTCAGATGCCTACAAAAGATCATAAGCTATTTGGTGTTAGTCAAGAGTTATTCAGAAGATGAAGACGTTCAGAAGCTGAATTACGAAGGACTATCAGAGGCCAAACTTTCAAGACCAACCAGACTTCAAGATATCAAGGTTCATCAGAAGCAAAGTGAATTCCAATGGTCATCAGAAAGGCTACATCACCAAGTCTTACTAAGCCTGATGATCTCTTAAGGACAACTAATTACAACGGTCATAAAGGATGTGATCCTATCCTCTCTAGGAGCTAGTTGTACCTTATTACTGTATTTGGACAGACAGTAAAACGCGAGCTTAACTGTGAAGAAGAAGTGCTCTGCTTAGAGTAAATTCAAAAGTTACAGCTGTCCATTTACAACGGGATTCTACAACGTCTCAATATCTTTCTTCACTCATATATATATATATATATATATCAGAAAGAAAGAAGTTGATGACAAGGAACGAAGGAATAACAACTGATCTTCATATACTTATACTCTCAGAATTGAGTGAGAAATTGTTAACTAACTAAAGCCCCTGAAGTTATTATCTTGTAATAGTTTTAAGCTTAGAAGTTGGTATTTACTCCTGTGTGAGTAATTTGGAAAAGTCTCAATCTTAGTGATTAGAGCAAAGAAGTCTCTTAGTCTTGTGTGACTTTGAGCAAAGAAGTCTCTTAGTCTTGTGTGACTTTGAGCAAGGAAGTCTCTCCGTCTTGTGTGACTTAGAGCAAAAAAGTCTCTTGCTTGTGTGCTTGAGCACTAGATTTGTAATCTTTGTGATTATAGTGAAATCCCTTGGAAGTGCAAGAGGACTGGAGCACTCTCGTTTTGTGAGGGGAACCAGTATAAATTCTTGTGTCTCTCTCTCTCTCTCAATCTCTTATTTACTCTTCCATCATTCTTTTAGATTCAAGTTGTTTGTGTTAAGTATTCCGCTGTGCTTAAAGACTCTGATAGATACTATTATCTGAAAAAGTTTTTAAAATCTAAAACACAATTCAACCCCCCCTTCTTGTGTTTTCTCCCACGCACCTTCAATTGGTATCAGAGCTCCGGTTGTGTTGGAAAATCACTTAACAGTGAAACAGTCAAGGTCCTAAGGAGAAAAACATCATGGCTCAGCTATTCAATGATTTAAATGATTGGAAGCAGAGGTTATATCAACAAGTTGCTGATCTTATCAAGGAAGTTGAAGATGGACTAAATCTAAATGAAGATCTAAGCAACAATCAAAATCCTTCCACATCAGAATCTGAACAAATCTCTAATATTGAATCTACAACCACTACTGCTTGCTTCATCAGTGATGATAATGAAAGCATTCAGAGAGCAAGAGTAAATGGTCTGTTAGATCAATATGAAGAATTTAGAATGGAAGAAAATGAGAGCATTGGAGAAATGAGCTCAAGATTTCAAGCTATCACAAGCAAGCTTGAAGACTTTAACAACAAACTCAGCAACAAAGAGCTTGTAAGCAAGATGCTGAGAAGTTTGCCTCTAGACTGGAATGTAATTGCAAATAAAATAGAGGAAACTAAAGACATCAATTCAATGAGTCCTGAATCATTGATTGAATTACTCAGAGACCATGAATTGGCTCTGAAGGATAAAGAAGAGTTGAAAAGTGAAGAAGCACAAGCAGCAAGGAAAGGAAAGCAAGCAATGGAACATGAAGATCTTGATGAAGAACCTGATGAAGAGTATCTTGAAAGGTTTTCAAGGAAACTTCAAAGATGGTACAACTTCAAGAAGAATGGAGGAGCAATGGCAAAAGGAATGACAACCTGGGAAGAGCTAGACAACTTCTCTGAAGGTGAATCTGAAGGAGAGAAGGAAATCAAGCTCTCAGGACCTGAAGAGCAAATGGAATCTGAAAGAGCACTAGGAGCTGAAGAAAGAAGCTCTGAAGATGGGTCAGACTCTGAAGATTCAAGCTCTGATGGAGAGTCAGATTCTGATAACTTAGATCACATCAAAGGAAGATTGAATCAGGTATACTCTTGTCTGAAGGTGCATGGAGAAAAACACAAGAAGGGGGGGTTGAATTGTGTTTTAGATATTTAAAAACTTTTCAGATATTTGTATCTATCAGAGTCTTTAAGCACAGCGAAATGATTAACACAACCAACGTGAATCTAAGAGAATGATGGAAGAGTAAATGAGAGAGTGAGAGAGAGAAAGAGACACAAGAATTTATACTGGTTCCCCTCACAAAACGAGAGTACTCCAGTTCCCTTGCACTTCCATGGGATTTCACTATAATCACTAAGATTACAATTCAGGTGCTCAAGCACACATGCAAGAGACTTCTTTGCTCTAGGTCACACAAGACAAAGAGACTTCCTTGCTCAAGTCACACAAGACAAGAGACTTCCTTGCTCAAGTCACACAAGACAAGATACTTCCTTTGCTCAAAGTCACACAAGACTAAGAGACTTCCTTTGCTCTAATCACTAAGATTGAGACTTTTCCAAATTACTCACGCAGGAGTAATACTAACTTCTAAGCTTAAAACTATTACAAGATAATAACTTCAGAGGCTTGAGCTAGTTTTAATTCTCACTTAATTCTGAGAGATATTTTCTGTTACAATTCAATTCTCACTTAATTCTGAGAGATATGTTCAATGAAGATTCATGGTCATCAATTCTTTCTTTCATGTATATATATGAGTTGGAGAAAGATATTGAGACGTTGTAGAATTCCCGTTGTAAATGGACAGCTGTAGCTTTTGAATATCCTTTGAACAAAGCCACGTCTTCTTCGCAGTTAAGCTTCACTTTTACTGTTTGTCCAAAATACAGTAATAAGGTACAACAAGCTCCTAGAGAGAGTAGGATCACATCCTTTATGACCGTTGCAATTAGTTGTCCTTAAACAAATCATCAGGCTTGGTAAGAGTAGTTGATGTAGCCTTTCTGATGACTAGAGGAATTCCCTTTGCTTCTGATGAACCTTGGATGTCTTTGAAGTCTGATTGGTCTTGAATAATTGGCCTCTGATAGTCCTTCGTAATTCAGCTTCTGAACGTCTTCATCTTCTGAATAACTCTTTACTAGAAGATAGCTTCTGAACTCTTGTAGGCATCTGAACGTCTCTCAGCTTCTGAACTTCTCTAAGCTTCTGAACTCTTGCAGACATCCTGATCCTATTTGAGCTTCTGAATATGTTTAGCTTCTGACCACGTTTTAGCTTCTGAACTCTTTCAGAGTGTAAAGATTCAGACTTCTAATAGGTTTCTTCAGAGCATAAACCAAGTGTGCTCTTGATATAACTTTGGATTCTCCTGCACACTTAATTTAAGCATTAGTAACATCAATTGTCCATTTAATACTTTGTTATCATCAAAACTCAAGGATGTGAACTAAAACACATTTTGTTCCCACAATCTCCCCCTTTTTGATGATGACAAACATAAGTATAGTTTATTAGATTCTTTTAATAAGAAAAAAAACTATCTTTACGCTTAAAACTTTATTAATTATTGTCTCTAAAAATCTGGAATGTTACAAAAATAATTTACAAAAGTATTTCCGTAGAAAATGTCTCAACAAAAGTAAAAGTTGCCTGCGGAATTTCCTGAAAAAACATGATTCATGTGAAATTGCTTTTTAGGGGCAAAATATACAGGAAAAGTCTTGAGAATACATGTCAATAATTTTCTGTAGATAAATAGCAATTTTTTTTTTTGAAACAAAAAAAATTAGCAATTTTTAGTAGTGTGTTAATCATTTAATATTTTTGTACATTGTTAATCATTTAATTTAATTATGTTGAAAGTGTCTAATCGTTTGATGAAAAACATATCTTTGGGTAATAATGTTTTTTGATTTTATGTAACAAAAAAAAATTATTTAATTTCAATTGTATCAGTGAAATTCATTTCTTTAACCAATTGAATTTATTATTCATTCTATATCTTAGTAACACTTAACATAACAAAAAGTCGATAACAATGTACTCGCCCAAAAAAAGTCAAACTAATGAGTCATTATACCATAAAAAAACAAAAGATGAATTATTTCCTAATATCCCTATAACTAAAAATTAAGAAATAAAAATATTCTGATCGACTATGGAAAACACATTAACTACTTCCGCTTTAAATATGATATGATATGATGTTATTACGAGCATCCCAAAGGCTCCAAGTTGGTGTGAAAGTTGACACAAAAATTTTACATAAATTAAAGTTCATATCTTTAAGTTGACATAAAAGTTGGAGTAAGTAGTATTGTTAGAAAAATTTAAAAATAAGGTAACGAAACCGACGTATGTAGATCAATCATTGTCAATAATATGAGTACTATACTAGAGTAGAGACGACAAAAAACATTACGCGTTACATTACACGTTCTATACGGCCAAGTCTAGGGTGGGTAAGTAATATAGGTCTCCTACCATGGGAAAGTAACTTTTTACCATTAGATTAATTATTAAAATAATTAGTGGACAGGATTAATGACTGGAAATTTGGGGTGCAATGTTCTTCAAGTTTAATGTAATTTATAGTAATGCCCACTTATTTTTGACTAATTAAAATTAGTGCATGGCCAATATAACCCTTATATTTTGCATTATTCAGAGTTCATCCCATGATTTAAAAATTAAAAATAAAACAAAAAACATCTTGCTTATTAGACAAAACAACAAATCAAAACAAATTTGGCTTCTTTTTTTTTTTTACTGTCATACCCCATTTTTTGACCGATCGGTTTTGTTCGGCGTTTAAAAACTTTTTTTTCCCTCTTTGTCATTTCTGACGAAATTTCGGCAGAGAGGTATTTTAAAATACCTCATTTATTTGGTTTAATTTCTTTTTATTATTGTTTCTTTTACTTTATTTCTTTATTGTTTATTTATTATTTTTATTTAATTTCGTTTTTATTATTATTGTATATATATATTATTATTTTATTTCTTTTTTATTTTTATTTATATTTTTGCTTTTATTATTTTTGGGTGTTTTAGTCAATTTGTCCACAGTCCAGATCAGGTGTTTTTTGTCCAGGCCCAAAGGGGCAATTTTGTCCAAATGGGGAATATTTCATCTGCCAAACCCTAGGTCTGACACAGTACAAATAGTGCACAGTTTCCAAGGTCAGGGAGGATGAGCCGCAACATTCTTCTTCATTTTCCAGATCAAAAAAATAAAAAAAAAACAGAGAAAAACGAAAAATAAAAAAAATACAGAATTAAATCTTCATCATCTACTCATAAAAAACAACCCATAACATCAAACCCTCATCAAAACCCAAATCAAAACCCACGAATCAAACCTTCCACAAACCCAGAAATCATCAAACCACAAAACAAATTCAGAGCAAAAATCATTATCATCTTCATCACTATTATCACGAACCCAGATTTTTCAAAATATCATCATCGTCTTCCTCATCCAAATCACCAGAAAAACGAATCACAATCGTTCATCAAACACCCAAACCAGAATCGAAATCAAACCAAAATCCGAAACAAAATCGAAACACAACGAGAGTCAAAAAACGAAAAGAAGGAGAAGAAATCAGAATCAAAACCAATCACGATTGAAAAGGTTGAATCATTTATATCCTTTTCCGATCTGTTTTTGTTTCAATCTAGGTTTTGGGGTTTTTTGTTTGATTTATTTGAGTTTGGATTTGAGATATTTGTGTGTGTAATAGAGGTTTGAATTTGTAAAAATGGAGTTTGGTTTGTGAGAGGAAAAAACAGAACGAGAGAGAAGAGAAAGAAAATCGCCAGCGGCGATGAGGAAGAAGAAGAGAGAAATCTGTTTTTTTCTAGGGTTTTCTCTATTTATACCCCCCACTCTGATCCTGTGCGCGCGGGTGCACAGTCTTATCGTGCACCTGCGCGCTGTTGCCATCTGATCCTGATCGTGCGTACCAGATTTCATCTAACTGTGGTCAAATCAGAGCTGTCTGATCAATCAGACGGCTCTGATCTGATTTTCACATTTTACTCCATACACCCCCTCTGGGCCACGCCCCCCAGTTGGGCTTGGGCCCAGAGTTGCTTTTTGCACCCCCTTTCTGTTTTAATTGATATTTGCACCCCCTTTTGTTTTTTTTATTTTATTTTTTGCCTTATTAATTAATCATTTATTTTATTGCAAGACATTAGATTGTATTTTTAGGATTTGATGTAAACTATAAATTAAATTGCATAGCATACTCTTGCATTCATCTCATATTTACTTTTCCTTGCAAATACTTTAGATTGTAATTAGGAACAAATGTACACTATAAATGAAAAATTGCATCTCATGCATATTTATTTATCGCTTTCTGCAAAAAACGTTAGCATATTAATTCCGAGGGAAAAGACACCGTTTTGATCAAAATATCATTACGGTTCGTCTTCGCGCTTATTTAGTATAATGTTAATATCGTTCTTTTCGCGCGCATTATCCGTTCTCTTCAAAAAATAGTCAATCATTTTCTTCTAAAAAATGAGGTCAAAACCTCTTTCAAAAAATATCACAATTTCTTTTCAACATCATCAAGCATCAAAAACATTTCATCATCAAACATTTTTCAAAACTTTGGACTTTAAACCAAACGTTTCTTTTTATCGCGAAAACCTTGGATTTTAACCCAAGAGTCTTTTTATCGCAAAACTTGGATTTTAAACCAAGTACCTTGGACTTTAAACCAACGGCGTCTTTTTGTCGCGAAAACCTTGGATTTTAACCCAAGAGTCTTTTTATCGCAAAACTTGGATTTTAAACCAAGTGCCTTGGACTTTAAACCAACGGCGTCTTTTACGTGAAAACCTTGGATTTTAACCCAAGTGTCTTTTTTACTGCGAACTTGGATTTTAAACCAAGTGCCTTGGACTTAAACCAACGGCTTCTTTTATCGCTAAAACCTTGGATTTTAACCCAAGTGTCTTTTTTCACGCCTAAAACCTTGGATTTTAAACCAAGTGCATTTTTCTCATTCATACATCTTTAATCATGCATAAACCTTGGATTTTAAACCAAGTGTCTTTTATCACTCAAAACATTTTCTCAACAAACCTTGGATTTTAAACCAAGTGTCCGCGTCTTATTTCATAATCAAACTTCAATCAATTTAACTATTTAGACTTTCTTCACAAATTAACATCAATCAAACTCACATTTTGCCACTTTTGGCTTTTGGTCTTTAAAACCATTTTCAAAACCTTAAAATCAAACAAACAAATTTACTCGTCTTTTTATCCCGAACTACGGTGGTTTGATCCCTCGGGTACGTAGGCATGAGACTTGTCTCTCCAATCAATAAAATCAACAAAAACATTTTTCCTTTTCCATCACTTTAAACTTCTTTTTTTTATCATCACTTTAGTTCTCACACTTATACATTTTTACAAGCGAATAAAATAAAGCGCATAGATAGAATAAAAACAAGAGGTTCCTATAGAGTACTATAGATACTTAGGGTGCTAATACCTTCCCTTCGTATAACCAACCCCCGAACCTTGTTCTCTCAAAATAGGGTTTTTTCGAACTTTTTCCCTTTCCCTCGGATAAATTAAAGATCGGTGGTGGAATATTAAATTGCGATTCGAAGTTAATTAATAACTCGATATCCAAAAATCACCGCGACAGAAATGGCGACTTCACTGGGGACAACCAAGCGGGTTGAACCTAACTTGTTTTAAATTACTATCTTCGCGCTTTTATTCTTTTAATTGTAAATATTTGTATATAAAATTGGGTTTGCTTTGAGTGGTGAGATAAGTCCCCCACCCGGACTTGAGGGAACCATAAGATAGGATAGTGGTATAATCATAATGTCTATCCGAGAGTAAGTTTCGGCCGTGGCATATGTGCTAACCACACTCAATTGAGGAACTTTGGAGGTAATAGTGCCAACATGAGTAGTCGTGTTTGGTATTCTATCTTCAAGAAACCGACGATGTTGAGGACCTTTAGTTACACCTAACCCATCTTGGCCTCTTTAGGGCGTAGTGCGGTGGCTAATCGAGAGTAAGTCTCGGATTGGTTGATACGCGATACTACACTCAAATGAGACTTTTCTACGGATTTTGTTGGATCGGAAGTAGTTCCGTAACCCGATGATTTTCGGAGGAGGTCGAGGACTTTGAGAACTTTGTAGAACCCGTGATGCAGGTACAAATGAACCCTAGTACATACCATATGGGAGGGCTTCACCTTTAACTCCAACATTATACTTTAACCCCACCATGTTTTCCGCATCATGCATGCATGCACTCATTCATAAATTCTTTTTCCTCATCCGATATCGAAGAACTTAAACAAATTTTTTGTAAACATTATAGAGAACATTCATTTCAAATGACACATAATAAATTTTTCTCTTTTTTCTCCTTACAAAATCCATATCTAAATGTTTACAACCAATTTGGGATAAGTCCTTCAATAAAATAAAAAAAAAAAAACATTGTATATTTTAGCATAAACATATCATGCATCATACTACATTCATAAGTTTCCCAAACTCAAATCTCATATTTTCCTGTTCTCTCTACCTCAGTCAAACAAAGTGGCCCGGCGTATCCGTTACAAAGCAACCCGTGTCTACAATACTCGGTCTAAGTTGAAGAGCAAGATGAATAATTTTGAGGAAGAAAACCATATGCTCCGGGAACAGGTGACGACCATGCAAACAGAAATCGAGAAGTTGACTAGCATGGTGGCATCTTTGATGGCTACCCAGAATCAGGTGTCAGCACCACCACCACAGTCTAGTAATGCTCTTGTACCTCCTCCTATTGCATCTGCGCCTCTTGACGCTCCTCAGTTTGTCATGCCCGAAGGTTACCCATGGGGCATGCCTGTCGGATTTCTCGGGGCAGAATCACGTCCTGGAGTATCTGAAATTCCTCATGTCCAATCGACAGTGCCTATTCCTCAGCTTGGCAATGCACTTCCTCAGGTTACAGCAACTGTGACTGCACCATTGGTTCATACTATCCAGCAAACTCAGATGCCCATCTTTCATGCTGAAAGTGTGGGAGGATATGACAGGGTTGATGACTTACAGATCAAGTATGAGGAAATACAGAGGGAGATGAGGGCTCTTAGAGGAAAAGATTTGTTCGGCCAGGATGCTCATGAACTATGCTTGGTCCCTGATGTTGTTGTCCCTCACAAGTTTAACGTTCCGGATTTTGAGAAGTATAAGGGGAGTACTTGCCCCAAGGCTCACCTGATAATGTATGCCAGAAAAATGTCTACTCAAACCAGTAATGACAAGTTGCTGATCCATTATTTTCAAGACAGTCTGACCGATGCGGCTTTGAGGTGGTACATGGACCTTGATAGGGCTAATGTCAGTTCCTTTAATGATTTGGCTAGTGCGTTCATTCGGCAGTACAATTACAATTCATATCTGGCCCCTGATAGGGATGAATTACGGGCATTGACACAAAAAGAGAGTGAATCTTTTAAAGAATATGTTCAAAGGTGGAGGGAGCTTGCTGCTCAGATTCGTCCTCCAGTGGAAGAAAAAGAATTGTGTAAGTTGTTTTTGCATACTCTGAGCCCATTCTTCTATGAGAAAATGGTTGGTGTTGTATCAAGAAGCTTCACCGAAATGGTGGAAATGGGAATGTGCTTAGAAGAAGGAGTCCGTCAGGGACGGTTGACAAGAGAAAAAGCTCCGACTAATACTGCCAAGAGATATGGTAACAACTTTTCTGAGAAGAAAGAATCTGAAGTTGGCATGGTGGCTCAGGGAGGACCTCATTCGAGAAACTCAGGTTATCAACATGTTGCAGCCAAAGCACTACCACCGCAATACCCACAATCTCATCACCTACCATCTCCCCAACAATCATTCAATCATAACCGTGCTCAGAAAAATCAACCATTTGAACCCATACCCGTGAAATATGCTGACCTACTCCCCACTTTACTTGCTAAAAATTTTGTCCAGACAAGGCCACCCCCCCTATGCCAGCAGTACTACCTCCCTGGTACCGCAGTGATTTAACTTGTGCCTTCCATCAAGGGGCCCCTGGCCATGATGTAGAGCTTTGCTATCCTCTCAAGAAAGCTGTTCAGGATTTAATCTGCAACAATGTGCTATCTTTCAAGGATGAGAACCCTAACGTTCAAAGTTCGTCCTCTGCTTAATCATGGGTCCTTCGTCATTTTCAAGATTATCAAGAAGTTTGTCCCTAGGATCGCTAGACCTTTTATTTTCAATTGCAATTTCTTTCTTGCCAAGCATTTATTTGCATTTTAAAGTTGTATCTTTTAATTAAAATTTCTAAACAATGAGCATGCATATTTTGGAATCCGTCTATTCGTATTCACTCTTTTCTTGTGCCATCATAAATGACAATGTTTTTCTATTTCACTTTTCTTGTTTACAAACTTGAGGGGAGAATGATGTAAATTAAATGTTTAAAATTGCTGATATATGCTGAAATATGCTTTCATTAGTAAAGACTCGGTTGATGATGTAAGGCATTGTTTCACTTCCCAAACACCGGAGAAATAAGGAGATAATCCGTAGTCAACCCCTTTGAGCCAGAAGTTGGTGTTCTTTCTATAGAAAAAACAACCCTTAATCTTAACCAAGGGCAGGGTAGTCTTTCAATTAATTCAATGATACATCCCAATACAAGAGAGTAAACCTGTTGAGATAGAGGAAGTCATGAGTAGACAAAACTCACAATAACATGTGGTAGTCACAAACATCCTACACCAAAAAAAAAACACAAACAAAAACAACAACAAAAAGCCCGCTAGGTAAAAAGACTTAGGCAAAATTCAGGGCATCCCGATGGTTCATAAAATCCAAAAATTGGTCCATGCAAAAATAAGGGATTAAGAGCAAAATGTTGAAAACAAGCTTGTGAATGAAAAAGTGATTGCCACTTCAAGAATCTCATCAAAGCTTCGACCAAAGTGTCAACCTCAAACATCATTGTCAAAAGAAATCCTCTTGTCAACCAAAGCATGTCTGATGAATTAATTGAATGTAGGATTGAAGGACATCAAAGAAGAGTGGGTGGGTTAAAACAGAATCTTGAGCCTAATAATCTTTTTTTTCATAACCATGAACCAGGCCACGTTATAACCCTCAAAAGACCTAATTGAAACTAGGTTTACTTTGAAAGCATAATCAGCAAAATGATTGTTAAAACTGACTCCACCTGTTTGTTGAGTAACTATCTTTTACACACACCACATATGTTTTATATAAAGTTCTGCGATTCCAAAACTTGCATGTACATTACATTAGAAACACTTTTTCAAAAGAAACAATTTTGTTTGAAAATTCATATTTGGCATCAAAGAAATTCAATCAATTGGTCTAATCAAGAGCAAATCAATTCAAAACGCTCCTAACTTGGGGCAAATTACATCAGGAACCCGCCAATCAGGGGCAAGTCTTTACATACAGTGGTATACCCTTCAAAGATTTGAAGTCAAGGTTTCACTCACTTGGGGCACCTGAAGTGCTTTCCAGGGGCAACCCAGACCTACCAAGATAGTTGTTATGTTTCTTCCTCCTTGAGTCAATAATCATCAAGTTGATATTTTGGGTTCTTATGGACATGTGTGTTACTATAATATGCTGAGCATGTGATCCAACATTCCTCAATTGAATACTGAACTTGATTGTTCTCCGGTAATCTCCATCAAGTGGTTATCTTCAAAAAACTTGTATGATTTTCTTTTCCCCAGTGAAAGAAAAAGCTGAGACCCGTTTGGGAGGCTCATTCATCAGCAAATGGCATCTCTTGGAGAAGTTTGCATATCATATCAGTCTTGTTTCAAAAAAAAAAATAGCAAAAAAAACAGCTCGCTAAGTCGAAAACCTGAAAAGGCGGCTTAGGCAAAAATGAGCGTCCCGGTGGATTGAAAACCCGAAAGGGCGGTCCAGGCAAAAATTAGGGACAAAACAAAAAAGATATATATTCCCGGTGATTTGAAAACCCGAAAGGGAGATTCAGGCAAAAGTTAGGGATTTCAAAAAAAAGCAAAAAGCAGGACTATTGAAACAAGACCATGAGAAAATATTCGGTTTCAGCGTACAAAATGGCGACTTCTGTCAAACCTCTGACCGATGGGCTTTACACCAGGAAGCAATCATTTTTACCACGGATTGACATACTATACCGGGTTCTATCCCGAGGATCTGATTTATTTCACCTATAAGGATGCTGTCCCCAGCGGAGAATTACCGAGTGGTTGTACGGATACGTCGGCCCAATGCTCATCTTACCTGATCAAATCTTTTGTCTCATCCAGTCATGTACAAATATCATTCAATCATACAAATACAAGTTTCATAACATACATACATACATACATACATACATACATACATACATACATACATACATACATACATACATACATACATACATACATACATATAATCATTCACATATGTGTACAAACATTCATATTCATATGTAACATGCACACAAAATCATTCACACATACCGCATCGACTATCATCGGTCTTGTTTCAATACATCATAAAAGAGTCATCCCCAGTGTATCTGGTCCAGAGATGTCTCCATCATCATATTTCACAAAAAAGAGTCATCCCCAGTGAGTCTGGTCCAGAGATGTCTCCATCAAACATATTTCAAGTAGCAGGTTTTGCAAACAATCAACTGAAAACTGGTGTTTCATTTCCCCCAAAAGAAGTCATCTCCAGTGTGTCTGGTCCAGACAAATACAAATTCTTGTCATGTCTCGCTCTCCCACATGATAGTAGACAATTTATCTCCTCGTTGTGTTCTTACCGTCCCACAATGTTGGTAGACACTGCATTTACTTGTCCTTACCATCCTACAATATTGGTAGACACTGTCTTTACTTCTGTCCGTACACAGGACTTTATCGCTTTCAGTCTTTACTTCTGTCCGCACACAGGACTTTATCTGCTTCTGTCCGCACACAGGACTTTACTGCTTTCTGTCTTTACTTATGTCCGCACACAGGACTTTATCTGCTTATGTCCGCACACAGGACTTTATTGCTTTCTGTCTTTACTTCTGTCCATACACAGGACTTTACTGCTTTCTGTCCGCATACAGGACTTTATCGCTTTCTGTCTTCATTACCTCTGTCAAATAATCTTCATTACATTCGAACACTTGTAAGCATAACACTCATAAGCATAACACTCATAACATCATATCATAGCATTATATAGTTCAGTCCGGTCAAAAAATGGTGTACTCTGTATTTAAGTCTCTTCCACAGTCGAACCAAAACAAAAACATCATCAAAAATCATCTTTTTCTTTTTATCTCCGATGGAAGAAACTTAAATAGGGGCATCTGTCATACCCCATTTTTTGACCGAACGGTTTTGTTCGGCGTTTAAAAACTTTTTTTCCCTCTTTGTCATTTCTGATGAAATTTCGGCAGAGAGGTATTTTAAAATACCTCATTTATTTGGTTTAATTTCTTTTTATTATTGTTTCTTTTACTTTATTTCTTTATTGTTTATTTATTATTTTTATTTAATTTCGTTTTTATTATTATTGTATATATATATTATTATTTTATTTCTTTTTTATTTTTATTTATATTTTTGCTTTTATTATTTTTGGGTGTTTTAGTCAATTTGTCCACAGTCCAGATCAGGTGTTTTTTGTCCAGGCCCAAAGGGGCAATTTTGTCCAAATGGGGAATATTTCATCTGCCAAACCCTAGGTCTGACACAGTACAAATAGTGCACAGTTTCCAAGGTCAGGGAGGATGAGCCGCAACATTCTTCTTCATTTTCCAGATCAAAAAAATAAAAAAAAACAGAGAAAAACGAAAAATAAAAAAAATACAGAATTAAATCTTCATCATCTGCTCATCAAAAACAACCCATAACATCAAACCCTCATCAAAACCCAAATCAAAACCCACGAATCAAACCTTCCACAAACCCAGAAATCATCAAACCACAAAACAAATTCAGAGCAAAAATCATTATCATCTTCATCACTATTATCACGAACCCAGATTTTTCCAAATATCATCATCGTCTTCCTCATCCAAATCACCAGAAAAACGAATCACAATCGTTCATCAAACACCCAAACCAGAATCGAAATCAAACCAAAATCCGAAACAAAATCGAAACACAACGAGAGTCAAAAAACGAAAAGAAGGAGAAGAAATCAGAATCAAAACCAATCACGATTGAAAAGGTTGAATCATTTATATCCTTTTCCGATCTGTTTTTGTTTCAATCTAGGTTTTGGGGTTTTTTGTTTGATTTATTTGAGTTTGGATTTGAGATATTTGTGTGTGTAATAGAGGTTTGAATTTGTAAAAATGGAGTTTGGTTTGTGAGAGGAAAAAACAGAACGAGAGAGAAGAGAAAGAAAATCGCCAGCGGCGATGAGGAAGAAGAAGAGAGAAATCTGTTTTTTTCTAGGGTTTTCTCTATTTATACCCCCCACTCTGATCCTGTGCGCGCGGGTGCACAGTCTTATCGTGCACCTGCGCGCTGTTGCCATCTGATCCTGATCGTGCGTACCAGATTTCATCTAACTGTGGTCAAATCAGAGCTGTCTGATCAATCAGACGGCTCTGATCTGATTTTCACATTTTACTCCATACACCCCCTCTGGGCCACGCCCCCCAGTTGGGCTTGGGCCCAGAGTTGCTTTTTGCACCCCCTTTCTGTTTTAATTGATATTTGCACCCCCTTTTGTTTTTTTTATTTTATTTTTTGCCTTATTAATTAATCATTTATTTTATTGCAAGACATTAGATTGTATTTTTAGGATTTGATGTAAACTATAAATTAAATTGCATAGCATACTCTTGCATTCATCTCATATTTACTTTTCCTTGCAAATACTTTAGATTGTAATTAGGAACAAATGTACACTATAAATGAAAAATTGCATCTCATGCATATTTATTTATCGCTTTCTGCAAAAAACGTTAGCATATTAATTCCGAGGGAAAAGACACCGTTTTGATCAAAATATCATTACGGTTCGTCTTCGCGCTTATTTAGTATAATGTTAATATCGTTCTTTTCGCGCGCATTATCCGTTCTCTTCAAAAAATAGTCAATCATTTTCTTCTAAAAAATGAGGTCAAAACCTCTTTCAAAAAATATCACAATTTCTTTTCAACATCATCAAGCATCAAAAACATTTCATCATCAAACATTTTTCAAAACTTTGGACTTTAAACCAAACGTTTCTTTTTATCGCGAAAACCTTGGATTTTAACCCAAGAGTCTTTTTATCGCAAAACTTGGATTTTAAACCAAGTACCTTGGACTTTAAACCAACGGCGTCTTTTTATCGCGAAAACCTTGGATTTTAACCCAAGAGTCTTTTTATCGCAAAACTTGGATTTTAAACCAAGTGCCTTGGACTTTAAACCAACGGCGTCTTTTACGTGAAAACCTTGGATTTTAACCCAAGTGTCTTTTTTACTGCGAACTTGGATTTTAAACCAAGTGCCTTGGACTTAAACCAACGGCTTCTTTTATCGCTAAAACCTTGGATTTTAACCCAAGTGTCTTTTTTCACGCCTAAAACCTTGGATTTTAAACCAAGTGCATTTTTCTCATTCATACATCTTTAATCATGCATAAACCTTGGATTTTAAACCAAGTGTCTTTTATCACTCAAAACTTTTTCTCAACAAACCTTGGATTTTAAACCAAGTGTCCGCGTCTTATTTCATAATCAAACTTCAATCAATTTAACTATTTAGACTTTCTTCACAAATTAACATTAATCAAACTCACATTTTGCCACTTTTGGCTTTTGGTCTTTAAAACCATTTTCAAAACCTTAAAATCAAACAAACAAATTTACTCGTCTTTTTATCCCGAACTACGGTGGTTTGATCCCTCAGGTACGTAGGCATGAGACTTGTCTCTCCAATCAATAAAATCAACAAAAACATTTTTCCTTTTCCATCACTTTAAACTTCTTTTTTTTATCATCACTTTAGTTCTCACACTTATACATTTTTACAAGCGAATAAAATAAAGCGCATAGATAGAATAAAAACAAGAGGTTCCTATAGAGTACTATAGATACTTAGGGTGCTAATACCTTCCCTTCGTATAACCAACCCCCGAACCTTGTTCTCTCAAAATAGGGTTTTTTCGAACTTTTTCCCTTTCCCTCGGATAAATTAAAGATCGGTGGTGGAATATTAAATTGCGATTCGAAGTTAATTAATAACTCGATATCCAAAAATTACCGCGACATTTACTGTAAAACAAATTTGGCTTATTAAACAAATTTCATCCCAATGGTGTATCTCTTTATGTTTCCTTGTTCACCTACTGTTTCAAATAAAAAACAAGTAATCCTTCAACCCTTCAATTCTTTTGAAACTTTTTCTTCAAATATTTTAAACAACGCATGTACCATGTTCATCTACTGTTTCAAATCATCCTTCAACTCTTGCTGGACATTGTAGGATGCATAAGTTCTGGGAAAAAATGGCGTAGAAGAAGGAACAAGATCTGAGAGGATATCGCGTCAGATTACCTATAAATGTTATATATGAACAAATTAGAACAATCATTTTATTTTAGTTCTTCGATTCTTCTTTAAAAAAATCGTCGTTGTTTTTGCCTGTTTTGATGGATTTCACAACCTTCAATGTAGAAGGGAACAAGGCTTGCTTGTTCATACCCAGATTTATATATATATATATATATTATTTTCATAATTTTTTTTCTTGCCCAAAGATTTGTTCTTTTCTTGCCCAGATCTGTCTTTTTCTATTATTGCTGTTGTTTCCATAAAAAATATTTGTAGTATGTTGCTCGGGTGCGGGTACGGTTTCCGGTATTGGTACGGGTTACATTATTATTAGAAAAATTAAGGTACGGGTACGTCCCTATAATTTTTTTAAAATATAATTATATAAATAAAATAATAGAATTATATTGTTAAAATAAATAATTAAACATAAAAAATATCACACCACAATTTAAAAGTAATTCAAATTACTCAAAAACATCAAAATATGAAATTAAAAAGCAATTAGCTCAAAAAGAGTCAAAAACGATTTTTTACTTCTCTATTTTGTTTAAAAAGAAGTAGAAAAGTAGAAAATAAGACGGACCAAACGAACTTAATTATAGTTAATGGTAGTGAAAATTTCTTAGCAATATTACAGCAACTCAAAAATCAATAAATTAAACCAAGTGAACGAACTCAAGTTTTCTCTAATACAACAGATTGTTCAATTTAAGTTCGATTATTAAGAGAAATATTTTTGTTAGATTTTAGTTAATTTACGTTCAACTATGAATTACTAGACCCTAAAATAGGAGGATTAATGCAGGAAAATAAATAAATCAAATATTATATATAGTCTTTATTTCATAAAAAAAATGCAAAACACTTGAATAAGATTATATAAGAGATCTCTTTTAGCTCAATGAAATCACGGATTTTTGGTTCGAATTAAACTTAAAACTGCACATTATTATTTTCTATTTTTTTTGGTCAAACTGCACATTATTATTATTGTTGCAGGAAGAGAATATCCAATTCTTAAAAAAATATATCACATCATCAAATATAAATGGTAGTAATTTTAAATATCAAAATATGTTCCCATAATTACTGTGTATCGGTGTAATACATTCAATCATTATCATTCAAAAAAGAAAAAATTACAAAATAATTATTATATTTGAGCTTCTGTATTATCAATTCAATACTTTATAGCCTGTAAAAAATTATTATGGAGATTGTGCAGAAAATGTATTCCAACAAGGGTTCTTGAGTCCAAGGGGATTGGATTCATTGCAGGCTCATCAGATGAATGCTGAGGATGTGAGCTTTCATACTCCTCCTATGGGGATTCCAAAGTTTAATGTGAATGTCGCTTTTGACGAAAATGATAATGCAGTTGAAATTGACATTTGTAGTCGGGAGGACCATACATGTTCTTTTGTGCGTACTAGTTCTATTTTGTCCGACGATGTGTTATTTTTCTTTTAACATTATAGTTGTGTTCACTATGAGGCGAACAAATATACGACTCATGTCGACAAGACCGAATATAACTAACACGACATATATATTTTTTATTATGTTTTCAGTTGTATTTCTCTTTTGAAAACTACTAATCAATGCCAATATTTCAAAGACTAATCAATAACTTTTATAAAGTAAAATAGTGTGAATGAAATGTGGTTGGTACTTGCATGTAATGTCTTACATGGGATGAAACTGCTAATATTAAGAATATATACATCACAAAGGTAGGATACTTTATTTTACTTGAATCAAGATAGCAAGGTGATTTATCCTTTAACAATAAAGAGCGTAGACGTAGGATGTGAATTCGTGTTCTTCGTTTTGAGTTGAAATTAAGACATCAAGGTGAACTATCCTTTAGCAGTAAAGAGAGTGGAGATGCAGGATGTAGATTTGTGTTCATGAGGTAGAGTTTCCCATAACTTTATGAAGGTAGGATCCTTTGAGAACACATCCTTGGTTAGTTCCCCTTTATCAGTCCACTTTTTAATATCTTGCTCAATTTTAAGAACCCTTTCCTTAACATCTTCAAAAGGTTTATTATTACTCATCCAGCTGCAAAGCTCCTCCACCTCGGCCCAAAAAGTCGATTCTGTGATTTCTTCTTTTGGCAACCTATTTGCATGCTCCAACCATCTTTGAGTATACCTATACCTCTTTGGCCTAGCCTTGTTCATGTAAGGTCCCGTGTCCTCATTCTTCAAATGCCGGTGATAATTGGCAATGTCTAGAGGCTCAACAAGACGACGGAACCTGGTTCCGAGATTAATCCATTCTTTTTTCCCTTCAAACTCATCTGGTAGTTCATATCTCTTGAGCATTTCAATGATCTCATCCCATACTCCTGCAAGCACAAGCCTCTTCACATTTGCTTGGAAATCCTTTGCCTCCTTTTGCACTTTGAAGGCATCATAATAACCTTTTCCATTGTTTGTCTCACATGTTGCTTTGTATTCTTCCAAATCACTCATGCTTGCCAAAGCCTTATCATTAATTTCCTTTTTTATTTTCTCCTCATTTCTTTCTTTTTGCTTTTGTAACTCACCAGCTGCTCGAAGGCATAACCGTGCTCTTAAGTTCTGAAATCAGTTTAAGGAAAACAAATCATCACACACAAATACATATATAATATCAACTAGCTAAATTATGCAGTTTAGTTTTATGCTTGGAAATATAAGATCTGTCATATAAACGTTAATGGATGGTCAACGTTAACTTCTCTGTAATATCATGCTCTAACCAAGGTTTTCAATCATTGTCAGCATCAATTCGTGATGCAACACAATTGCAGCCTATGAAGCACGGAAACTCCTCAGATTAGGCGTCGCACACCGACACGACACCAACACTTATGATTACACTGAATTATGTCATTTTCTCAAATTATTGCCAGTGTCAACGTGTCAGTGTCATGTCCGGTGTCTGTGCTTCATAGATTGCAGCCACATAGCAATCACAAAGACATAAATAAAACATTGACGTCGCAGCCACAAGCACACTTTTTAAAACCTTTTCTCTAACTTAATATGATTTCTATATATAGAGAAAGCAAAAAATTAATTACTGACCAGTCCAAGACTATCCAAGGCAGCTGCAATGTCGGTATCAGGACCATCGTTAGCAGATAAGGGAAGGTTGTCAAGTTTGTTTAAGTACACCACATTTTGCATTCCCAAGCTCTCCTCTAATTCAGCTTCATAGGCTAGATGTTGCAGTATGCTTTTGTTGGCAACTTCAGAAAGTTGTTGCAAATCTCTTAGCTGAGCAATGTGGAACATGAGTTGTAAAACGGCGTCTGAGTTTTTTACTACAATCAACTGTCCATTACCGTCACAAAAGATGTAAGTTCCAAAGGGTCTATAAGGACTTAACTCAACAAAATTTGTCATAGTCTCCAACAACAAATTTGTACTTCCCATTAGATTACAAGCAACATGGCTTGTAACAGTCGCTACATTCCTCATGACAGTGGAGTAAAATTCACAAGTCACACTGTCTTCTATCGAATCTTGAGTGAAGGAAGGCTCAGAGTTGTTGTTGGGAGTTAAAAGCTTAAGAAAAGAACTAAAAAGTTTTTCAATAGAAGAAAAAGGAGCAAGAAAAATCCTTGGCACTATATCATATCTCATGACAAAGTGTATGAAGTAATGAGCCCAATTTTCTCGGTTTGAAGCATGAGAGAATATATGATTACCAATCAAGGGAGAACCAAAAGTTACACACATGGGTGACTTGTGCTGAATTTGGTGGGTTTTAAAATTCTCTTCCAAGGCCCTAAATGTTGCAAGAATGGCCAAAACAGCTCCTGAAGAGTGCCCTGCAAACACTACTTGCTTCCCTTCTGCCATAGCTTTGTTCACCTGCAATGTAACACATTTGATTGGTCTCTACGCTTAATAAGTGTTTCATTTGCAATATTTAGATTTGTCTCAAATTAATTATCACTTTAAAATATCAACAGAACATTAGTATACCCTTATTAATTTTAGTATTTGTTTTTTCGTAGATAGACAAAATGACAAGTCATTGAAAACTCGCACATAAAGTGTAGGGGCCGAAGTTAGGACCCTTGTTATTGCGTCTGACCTAGCAATTTTGACATTTCTGCCAGTTGAACTAGAATTTGCGGACAATTGTGGTATTTCTTCACAGCTAATTATTCCACTAATTATACTTAATAAATATGTTTTGATAAATGAAACACTTACCAATGCAACTAATCATTTTCATAAGTAAGAACTGTGCAAAAATGAAACACTTATCAAGGAAGTAAAGGAAAGATTGTGCCGTTACATACCTCGGATATAATTGAGGAAAATTTCAACAAGCGATCGAATCTGTTTAAGAAAGCTTCATTAACCAAAGCAGTTTCATCATTACCAACACTTTTAAGTAAAGGAAACTGAGCAAGATCTATCTTAGTTTCTCCAAAAGGTTTTCTAACAAACCAATCAGTTTCAACCCATGATCCAGGAAAGCTTATAACAAGATATTCTGTTAATTCCGAGGATGTCCTAAAATTTTCATAAATATAAGGTTGATTTGTTGACTTGTGAGCTTTGAAAGATAAACTACATGATTTCTTGATAACCTCTTCATTCAATCCTATGTTGTCTCCAACTAACCCTTTAACCATGTTTGGATTAAATTGATTTGTGTTTGTTTTCATTGGTTTGTTATCATCATGTTCATATATATATAAGGTTAGTGTATGAAGGAAATGGAAATTACTAAGTTGACGAAAGACTCAACTTTACTGCACTTTCTTAGAAGTTTGTATGCAATTGTTGGATTAATTAAATGGAAATTGTAATGTATGTATAGTGATGATGCCTCATGGATGTTACTTGGTAATTGACATTCAGACTGAGGTAAAGTCCATGCCAATCTTCCAAGTGGGCTCCATAACAAATATGCTTTTTTTATCTCCAATCAAACCATGGCTTGTAATTTACTCTTACGCCCGTTTGGTGCACAGGATAAGTGAGAGGATAGGATAACTGTATCATATCCAGTCGCAATTCAGTATTTGGTAACACAGTAAGATAAGATAAGTTAATCCTGAAGTTTATCCTATCATGTCTCTCTAGTTATAATTTTTATCCTGAATTTGAGCTGGGTTACCGACAGGATATGATAAGAAGAAGAAAAGAAAATACTGATTTATTCTATAAAATATATTTTAAAATAAATAAAATAAAATCAATAAAATATAAATAATATAATAATTAATTTTTAAATATATTGTGATTTTCTCACAGGGGTAATTTTGTAATTAATATATTCTAAAAAAATCAAAATTTTACTAAAATTACAATATTTCAAAGTAAAATAATTATTTAAAAATTGAAAAATAGGAACAAATTTAAATTTTATAAAAAATTAAATATAATTCTTTTGCAATAGTAGTTTTAAAATTTACGTATGAGATATATCATAAATTTATTTGGCTTATCTAAGACTATGTACAATGGAAAAAAGTTTCAACACCCACTTTTTCACTCCACATCATTTTCTCTTTCATCGACATAATCATTCAACACCACACTCAACTTTTACCCTCTCCAATAGTTTTTTCATTCAACACTCTACCCCACCACTTTCTCTACCCCACCACTTTCTATTTCATATTCTTATTTAAATTTAAATTTAAATTTTTATGATTAAATAAAATTATAATTATCGATTAAAATTAAAATTAAATTAAAATTATACGATACAAATAATCGATTAAAATTAAATTAAACTCCCGATGACAATTTTAACAAAAACAAAATTTATTTAAATAATTGATACAATACAATCATCTTAACTTAATTTAAAATACGACACACAAGAAACGTAGTTAAAACGATACAAATAATTTAAAATGCAATATAACACACAAGCAACGTAAGAAATACGATACAAATCATCTTCAGCCACGTCCCATTCCAAACTTTGTCCAAATGTGCTTCACTAGATCTGCTTGCAATTCTTTATGAGCTTTTTTATCACGGAGCTCGGATCTAGCACGCACATGATTTGCAAAAGCGGGTAATACCTCGGTTGAAAATGGTTGCGGTGCACTAGATCCACTTTCCTCAGACTGCTCAAAATCGGTCCAACGTTGAGCATATGAATGTCGTTCATCCTCAACAATCATATTATGTAATATGATGCAAGACCTCATGATGATACTCATATCGGCTATGTCCCACAAGCGAGCTGGTTCACGGATGATTTTAAATCGAGCTTGAAGCACTCCAAATGCACGTTCGATGTCCTTCCGACATCCCTCCTGATGTTGAGCAAATAACTTATCGGGTTCACTTTGAGGAAGTCTAATTGATTTGACGAAAGTTGGATAAGAAGGGTAAATACCATCAGCTAGATAGTATGTCATATCATAGGGACGTTGATTCACGTAGAAATTCACACTTGGAGTCTTTCCCTGTTCCACATCATCAAAAACTGGTGAACGGTCTAGAACGTTTATGTCGTTCAACGTTCCCGGACATCCAAAAAAGGCATGCCAGATCCATAGATCATGAGTTGCAACGGCTTCAAAAATAACTGTGGTGGTTCCCTTATCCCCCCTAGTAAATTGACCTTCCCATGCTTTAGGACAATTTTTCCATTCCCAGTGCATGCAGTCAATACTCCCAATCATCCTTGGAAACCCCCGCATTTCACTAACATGTAGTATTCTTTGCAGGTCATCTTGGGTTGGTGCTCTCAGATATACTTGCTCATACAATCGTATGTTTCCTTTACAGAATCTACGTAAGCACTGCAATGCTGTACTACCTCCTATTTTGATGTACTTATCAACTGCATCTGCTGCCACACCATATGCTAACATTCGCATTGCTGTGGTACATTTTGCTAAGGGTGATATACCTTCTTTGTTGGTTGCATCAACTCGCTGGGTGAAGTAGTTATCACTACTTGAAAGGTCCCCAACGATTCGAAGGAAAACATGTTTTTCCATGCGATACCGACGACGAAACATTGCATCGTCGTATGTAGGCTCATTGGCAAAGTAGTCGTCAATTAGTCTTTGGTTTGCCGCTGCATGATCTCTATTTAGATATTTTCTAGTGCGAGGTGCACTATCTTCCAATATTTTCTTTCGACGCTCTGTCAATCGGTTGAGTATATAAGTATCTTCATCTTGACGATTTCGTATGTAGGCTTCGACATCAAAATCATCGTCTGAAGATGAATCCATTGTTTGTGATATTGGAAGTAGATTAGATGAGATTTAGGATATTCGAAGTAGATTGTATGAGATTTGGGATATTTGAAGTATATTATATGAGTCCCTATATATAGATTCAAATTGGTCCACTGACGGATTTGAAATAATTATTGTATATAGTTAATTATCAGATAAGGATTAGGTGGTGGACACAATTATTAAAGCAACGTGGGTGGTCGACACAATTATTCGAATTGGGTGGTGGACAGCTGACGGATTTGAAATAATTATTGTATATAGTTAATTATCAGATAAGGATTAGGTGGTGGACACAATTATTAAAGCAACGTGGGTGGTGGACACAATTATTCGAATTGGGTGGTGGACAGCTGACGGATTTGAAATAATTATTGTATATAGTTAATTATCAGATAAGGATTGAACACAATAATTAAAGCAAACATGTAGTACAAATACTTAAAGCAAACATTACACTGACATATTCAATCACAATAATTTAAACAAAGACTACACTGACTTATTCAATCACAAGAATTCAAGCAAACACTACAGACAAATACTTAAAGCAAACACTACACTGACATTTTCAACACAATAATTAAAGCAAACACTATAGACAAATACTTAATTATGAAATAGTTCTTGGGTCAACACATCCAGCAGGGCTTTCTTCCCGTCATTGAGATTCTCTTCGGACATTAACTTCAAATACATTTCCATTTTCTTAATTTTGTTTTTCTCTTTTTGATTGGAAGATATACTTGCCAATTGTTCTATCTCTTGCAACTTAATTTCTCTGAACGATTCAAAGTCTTTGTCCACCATCTCCATGGCAGATTTTTTTTTACCCTTCTTTTTTGCTGCATCCCTACCTATAGGACGAGCACTAGATCCTACAGCGTTCGAACATGCATCACTCTCACGAGATCTCTTAGATCCACTACTTCCCGAGCCAACATTTCCTTCTGCTTGACTTCTAAAACGTGGTTCATCACGGACAGCTTGCCATTCTTCCATTAAAGTGAATTGAACATTCTTCCCACATGCATATAGTTCCTGAGCTTTTGCCAACACATCATTATTCGACCAACCGCTTGCTTGCATACGCTTAGCTCCATCATAAGCGCCAATCCATTTATTCAGTATTTTGTTCATGTAATTAAAACGGTTTCGGCATGAAATCATATCACGCGGAGGATCGAATGAGCAGTGCTCATTACAATACTCAGCAATTTTACCCCAATATGTTTTGCCTCTCTGGTTTCTCCCGACAATACTGCTTGTTCCAAATTTAATCCAACCACTAATTAAAACCAAATTTTGTGCAGTGTTCCATGCTGGTTGATGGTTTTTCTTGCTCTTAGGAGTTGAATCATCTGAACTTGGAATGACTTCATTAGCAGCTGTCATGGCACCAATAGTTAGTTGTGTTGAAAATTCGGGAAATTCAGGAGCACCACTACTTGGAAAATTTTCATTAACCATTGGCATATAACCATTAAACATGGGTGTTTGATATGGAGTTCTCATCATGGATCCATAATATGGATGAAAATTTTGAGGATATTGGTTGGAATTTGGTGGAAAACCAAAATTAGATGTGTTTTGAGGATGTTGGTTGGAATATTGATTTGGATAATTGTTGGGATTTTGAAGATTTTGGTAGTTGTTGGGATTTGGATAATTCTTGGGATTATGATAATTATTGGGATAATTAGAAGAATTTTGGGTGTTCAAAGGATTATTGGGATCAATTTCACTTAAAAAAAGACTAAAACTTCAAGATTAACACTAATAAAAAGATTAAGATAGTGAAAAAATGCGTTTTTTTTTCTGTGTCCAAATGAAATGAACCAAGTCTCTATTTATAGAGGAAAAAAAATCACGAATTTTGGTAAAAAAATAAAAAAATAATTTTCAATGAGATAATTGAGTTTAAAGATAAAAATCAAAAAAATCCGCCGGCACAATCACAGACAGCCACTTGGCTGCCTTTATCCATAACCTATCTTCTCTCTCCACGTGCTCTGCCATTCACGCGTCCTGTCTGCGCGTGTGGTACACGCGCCAGGCTGCGCGAACAAGAACGTGCCACGCGTCCCCCCGTGTTCAGATTAAACATGTTGAACTTGTTCAACACTTCCCTCCTCCACATCATCTTCAACACCACCATTACACCACATTCAACACTTCCAACACCCATTCAACACCACTACACATAGTCTAACATGTATATATTATTGAGTTATTTATTTGATCATGGTTCATATAAAAAATTAAACTTGATTATTTTCTCATGATTTTTATTTGAAATTGTAAAGTTATTTGATTACTTATTTATATTTTTTATTTATAAAATTCAAAGTATTACAAAATAATTTTAAAAAAATAACAATTTTTTTACAAGAGTAACTTTATCATTTAAATTGTTATATATCTTATCATATTATTATGAGCAAATATGTATTAAGAACAAGATATAATAGTTATCATCTTTGTTATCATGTGCGCACCAAACACGGGATATGATAACTGAGGATAACAATTATTCTACTGATATCCTATCCTATCATTATCCTGTCGTATATCCTATCCTGTCACTATCCTATCATGCGCACCAAACGGGCCCTTAGTAGTTACTATTATTAGTATTTATGAGACTGATCAAATTGGAGGTGAGGATTGCCCTCACTGATATGGTCGAGCAAATCGTGGAGAAAGTTCCGATACCATTTTAAAATTGAGAGTTCGACATAATTCAATCATATAAAATTGACTTGTAAGGTGAAAATTGTTCTCATCTATAAACATATTTCAGATCATCTCGCATTTGATGTGATAATTAAGTGTAATAACGTCACACAATTTAAGTGTCACATAATCAACAATCAACTTAAAATCATGATTATTTGATATACAAATTGGTAAAGATAGAAACTAATTTGGCGACAAATTAAAAATGTCGGAGATTATTTTGATTGAAAATAGATGAAGACAAATATTTATTTGACAGTAAGTGAAACAAATGTTCACAGAGGGACTAAATTGAGAAACATTTGACAAAGACTAATTTGACGTATTTAAAGAACCAGAAATCTATTTGAGATTAAGTTTCATAGGACCAAAACCACTAGGTTTGGTCTAGTGTTGAGAGGTTTGAGTAGTATGCCAGAGGTTCCAGATTTGATCCTCAACTCCTTTGTAAACCAAAAAAAAATCATAGGACCAATTTGATGGTTTACTCTATTTATGGATATTGCTATAAGAAATTTAATTTACTACTTTTTTTTGGGGACAAAGTTATATCAACTTCTTTGCTAGTCCAAATTATGTGCCTTAAAATTGCGGTGACAACTTACAAGAACATTCTCAAGCCAGTATTTAAGAGATTTTGAAGGTGCGTGGGAGAAAAAACAAGAAGGGGGGTTGAATTGTGTTTTAGATTTTAAAAACTTTTCCAGATAATAGTATCTATCAGAGTCTTTAAGCACAGCGGAATACTTAACACAAACAACTTGAATCTAAAAGAATGATGGAAGAGTAAATAAGAGATTGAGAGAGAGAGAGAGAGAGAGACACAAGAATTTATACTGGTTCCCCTCACAAAACGAGAGTACTTCAGTCCCCTTGCACTTCCAAGGCATTTCACTATAATCACAAAGATTACAATTCTAGTGCTCAAGCACACAAGCAAGTGACTTCTTTGCTCTAAGTCACACAAGACAGAGAGACTTCCTTGCTCAAAGTCACACAAGACTAAGAGACTTCTTTGCTCAAAGTCACACAAGACTAAGAGACTTCTTTGCTCAGAGTGACACAAGACTAAGAGACTTCTTTGCTCAAAGTCACACAAGACTAAGAGACTTCTTTGCTCTAATCACTAAGATTGAGACTTTTCCAAATTACTCACACAGGAGTAAATACTAACTTCTAAGCTTAAAACTATTACAAGATAATAACTTCAGAGGCTTTAGCTAGTTAACAACTTCTCACTCAATTCTGAGAGTATAAGTATATGAAAATCGGTTGTTGTTCCTTAGTTCCTTAGTCATCAACTTCTTTCTTTCTGATATATATATGAGCGAAGAAAGATATTGAGACGTTGTAGAATCCCGTTGTAAATGGACAACTGTAACTTTTGAATTTACTCTAAGCAGAGCACTTCTTCTTCACAGTTAAGCTCACGTTTTACTGTCTGTCCAAATACAGTAATAAGGTACAACTAGCTCCTAGAGAGGATAGGATCACATCCTTTATGACCGTTGTAATTAGTTGTCCTTAAGAGATCATCAGGCTTAGTAAGACTTGGTGATGTAGCCTTTCTGATGACCATTGGAATTCACTTTACTTCTGATGAACCTTGATATCTTGAAGTCTGGTTGGTCTTGAATTTTTGGCCTCTGATAGTTTGAATATTTAGCCTCTGATAGTCCTTCGTAATTCAGCTTCTGAACGTCTTCATCTTCTGAATAACTCTTGACTAACACCAAATAGCTTCTGAACTTTTGTAGGCATCTGAATGTCTCTGAGCTTCTGAACTTCTCTTAAGCTTCTGAACTCTTGTAGACATCCTGATCCTTTTTGAGCTTCTGACCACGTTTTAGCTTCTGAACTCTTTCAGAGTGTAAATGATTCAGACTTTCATAGGTTCCTTCAGAGCATAAATCAAGTGTTTAAGAATTACTTTATTATATGACTTAAATTATTCATATTTTACTATGCAGAGAATAAGGTTTGTAAGCTTCTTCTTTTCATAGTGTAATAATCTTTGAATAAAGTTGCACCCTTACTCAAAAACTATCTATGAATAATAAACTTCAATTAATAAATATATTCTCCTTAAAATTATGCGCTTATTTAAAATGCCAGATGAATTAGACAAAATATTTAAATGAATTACAATAGGATCAGAGGCACTAGAAACATATACACACACAAGGTTCAGAGGTTGACATGATAAACAGTTTCAGAGTTCAAAATATAATATATTTCAAACAGCTTTAAAATAATATTTTGCAAAACAGTTCAGAGCTTAAAAAAAATACACACATTTTGAAATCCTCAAGATCATATTGTCATTACAATGCATGTAACTCATGCCACTAAATTGACCACTCTCCTACGTTCTCTTCCTGAAGCACTACAAAGCCCTAAAAAGCAAAGTAATTTCGCTTCTTTCAACAATTGATTTATCATTATTCTTTCTCCCCCTTTTGTCATTATCAAAAAGGTAGTATAAGCAATTAATAACAATTGCAATGTCCAATGCAGTCAAGTCAGGAGTGGTTGAACACATTTATGACATTGGCGTGTGAAATGAGCTTATAAAAACGAGAGAAACCTAGTCATTTTATTCACACAGAATAATCTTAGGTTGTGATAGAACAATTGAGAGAAAAAATGAAACGCTCAGAAAAGAAGAAGGTATATTCAAAGAGAGTTAGTCAAGATAGGAGAAAACATACGAAGAAATCAAGAGAAACAAAGCCAGCGTCTGAACAAGAGAAACACAGTTCTGAGTCTGAAGAAAAAGATTGGGACTCTGACTGGTTTGAGTTTCTAAAGACATATCCTCCTGAAGAAAAATAATCTGATATCCAAGGCTCTAGAGGGGCTAGAATCTTCTCCTGAAGAAAAACAATCTTCTCCTGAAGAAAAACAATCTGATGCATTAGAATTTGTTTCTTCAAGTAAGATGATCTAACAGTTGGATAACCCAACTCCCCTCTTCAAAGGTCATATCAAGGCTGTTGCCACAATATGTCCTTTGGAGCATCCAAAAAATAGTCTTTAGGAATTTTTATATGTAATCAGTAACCCATGTTCTCAATAAAATTAAATTTCTTTGGCTTGTTTAATTTGATTTTCTTATTATGTTTCTTCTCTTGTTATGCAATTTGATTCTTTAAGAATGACCAAATATTGTACTAATTGAAAAACAATTTTAAATGGAATAAACTTTTAACAGAAGGTTTTGAAAGTCAATTGAAGAATAAAAAAAATGATCATAAATGATTAATTCTCAATGGAAATAAAAACTATCAAAAGTTTAAAGAAACAGAAAAGAAATAAAAGCATCCAGATTAAAACATAGTGAATAAATATTTCAGAATAGCACAAAGAAGTCAAAATATACAAAAGTATAGAGTTAATCCTATCAATGTGCTTAACAAAATATTAATCAGCAGTTAAACAATTAAGCATTCAAAGAAATCCTAGGGTTTTATTGTGGACGATTACAGAGAAAAGCTTGGGTTTTCATGATCTCCTTTTGATTTCCATTAACTTCCTCCATCAGTCCAATGTACTTTTCCACCTTGGCTTCAATCCTCTCAATATCAGCCTCATAAGCTGGATTCCTCAGGTGCTCTTGGTTGCTTGGGTTAGCTCCCAGAGTGTCTTGAATTAGTTCATTCAGATCTTGTTCAATTAAAGCTAACCTATCCCTTGTCGAACTTCTTCTGCTCATCAACATCTGCCTCCTGAAGACTATACAGCTCTTTCACCAAACTCTCAGTCAGACTCACCCATTGAGCAGCATACTCAGATGAAGGCATATCACATTGCCTTAGATCATGAAGACCATGTATCTGCCTAAACAAGTTGTTGCATTTACTCAAGATATCAGGGTCATTTGAGTTGGTTGGGTGATGATCAGAGGTTGAGGGTGTAATGGTGTGTTGAGGTGATGTTTGTGATTGAGAGTCAGTTTGAGTAGCAACACAGTCAGATGCTGTAGATGTCCCAACCTCTTGGGTTTTCTTAGCAACATGACAGTATTGGGGTGGTATTTGTTGTTGTAGGTTTTGATCAGGTTGACTAATGAACTTAACTGTGTATCAGACGTAGTTAGTTCTTTAATCATTTCATCGACCTGATCTCTGGTTGGTGAGTTGAGGGTTTCATCAATTTGGAGTACTTCAGTGTGTACTGACTCATTAGAATCAGTTGCAATCACTTCAGTATGTGTACTGGTTTGTTGTTCAAGTCCAATTTGATGTTCAGATTGTGTTTGTTGTTTAGGAGATGTTTGAGGTTCTGGGTTTGTATGAACATGTTCAGGTGAGGTATATGGTTTAGGTTGTGGTTGAGCATGTTCAGGTTCAGAGGGTATATTTGGTTCAGATGGGATTATCTCAGGTGTATGGGATTTTGAATGAACAGGTTCTGAGACAAGTTGTTTTAATGTGAGATTGTCTACAGGACTTGATGGAATGGGATTCTGAATCTGTTCAGAGATTGGGTGGATGGATGGGTTCTGAACAAGGTTAGATAATTCACCACCTAAATGCTGTTCAAGGAATTGTAAGGGTGAATTTCTGGGTTGGGTTGATGATGGGGTTGGTTGAGTATCTTGAGTATTTACAACAGCAGGTTTAGACAGAGATACATTACCTGAGTTGTCTTGGGATGAGCCTTCAGCATTCCTTTTCTTGGGCTCCTTGACAAGCTTCTTCTGTCTGACACTTAGTGGTTCATCATCATCTTCACTTTCTACATATTGAACCACTACCACTTTTGAACCCCCAGCCTTTGTCTTTGTCTTGCCTTTGCTTTCACCCTTTTCAGTCTCAACTTTAGCCTTTACCAATCTCTTTCTTTTCCTTTTCACATCCTCTGGTTCAATCTCAAAAGGTTCTCCTTGGCTTTCCAGTAGTTGTATGTACTGGTTAACAATACCTTTAGCAACAAAAGGTATGTTAATCTTGAATGTTGCTACCATAGAAGGTCCAGAATGTGGGAGCTGTTCCAAAGGCTCTGAAAACTTCAAAGTTTGTCCTGGTAGGAAGTACATGTTGGACAAAGTGTTTACTAAGATAACAGAGGCTCTCAGTTCTCTTAACAAGTTATCTTGACCAGCAGCCTTGATCACGTCAATCACACCACACTGGTAGAAAATCTCACGTAGAATCCTTGGGTAAATGACATGAACATTGGGCTTTGTTTGCCTTTGAATAGCATTAACAGCCTTGCACAGGTGATTGAAGATATACTTAGCCCAGTTTAGTTGATATCCTCTAGTGAGAAAATAGATAAAGTATCTATGATCCCAAGAGAGTTGACCAGAGCTTCCACTCCTTGGAAAGATTGATCCTAGCAAAATTCTGGCTAGTAATTTCTGCGTTGGTTTCAAATCACCACTCTTGTTGCTTTCACAGGTTTTCCCTTTTTCATAACACCTCTTTGTCATATCATTCAGACACCCAGTGTTCTTGGCTTCAGTTGCGCTGAAGGCATTGAATTTTCCTTCATTGGGAATATGTAGAATGCTTGCCAAATTTGATTGGGTCAGAACCACTTCAAATCCGCACACAACCGACCTGATTTCTTCCTCCTTGACTTCTCTTAGACCCAGTTCAGCTAGAGTCTTATCCTTGTTTTCAGGCTTTGAGTTCCTTAAGGTAGCCAATTCCTTGTCGTAGTCTTCCACTGTTACAACCTTGCTCCTAATCCAAAAATCTTTTACCAGCGTAGGGTATATTGGACCATTCATTAATTTCATGTATCTTAATCCTCCATCTTGATCAGTGAAGAACTTTTCAATGTCATGTTGATTCAATCTAAGACTTTCAAAATCAACTGGTTGTTCCATAACCAAGTTGAGTGATTTCCCTTCCATTTCTAGCGATTTCTCTCTGCTAAATAATTTTGTGCAATTGATGATGTTGACTGGTAAATCCTTTGGGAACGATAAAGCTGTAGTAGAAGCTGATGAGGTAGATGCTGCCATTTCTGAAGTTAGGGTTTTGGGTTTTGTTAATTTGAGAGAGGAAGAAATTGCTCTGTGGTGTTGAAGAAGAAATTGTATGTAGTGAAGGTGTAAAGTGTGCAAGTGATTAAGTGATTTTGTTTAAAAACAAAGTAAAACATACAATAAATTAAATCAAAAAGAAAAGAACCATCATTAATTGTTTCAAACCAATCAGAACGTGCGTACGTGTTGACCATTTAGCGCCAAAACGTTTCAGTAAAAAAAAATACTTAAACGTTTGCAATTCATTTCCTATTCAGAGGCTTAACCTTCAGAGGTTGAAAGTTTCTCAGAGTCTGAACTACTTCAGATGCTGAAATCTAAAGTACTTCAGAGTCTAAAAATGAATTTTTCAGGACATTTAAAATATATGTTCAGACAAGATTTTTCAAGGTTTTATTTCTGAACATTTTGTTTAAATAAATCAAATATCCTTAAAAACATTTTTAACCTTGAATGTTATTCCTCTGACTTGTCATTCAGGAGTTGAGAGTTACTTACCTGATTTTGAAGCTTTGTTGTTTTGATGACATTTTGTTCAACTGTAAGCCTTTTATTTATGTACACTTTAGGATTTTCTTGTCAATCTCTTTCAAGGTCAAATTCAGAGCATTCATCCCACCATAGAGAGTTGCTATCCTCATAGTCTTCTTCAAAACAACCTTCAAATTCTTCATACTCTCTCCTGTTCCTTATGTAATCCAATTCATCTTCTTCTCCATCTGACTCATCCAAAATGTTCCTTCTATGCACAATTGTTCTCCTTCCATTCACATTCACATGCATCCATGTGATTGGAACGTCCAGAGTCCTTGTTTGACCTGCATTTAAGTAAATAATTATGTCTCTTGGTACCCACTTGTTTGAGGGTCCTAGACTGTTAGTTGCCAAATCTTTATCCTTCATTTGTTCCATCTGAGTACTATCAGGTACAAATGTAGTATAAAGATTATGGAGTGAAGAGCTTCCACCAATAGCTGATGAGCTTGGTTCCTCTAGTGTTTTATCACCAGAGTATCCAATCCCATTAGTATTGTTGGTGCTAATGTTGCAAAGCATAGAAACAATTTTATTTTGATCAGCATTTGTGTTGCAATACTCTTTGAAAGCAAGAGAGTGCTCATTATAGGGTTTGCAACACATAGCATAACCTCTCTCAAGATCTCTTGTTTTGTTAGAATCTTTTTGTAAAAGATCTTCAGAGTGATTTGCTTGCTTATTTAAATTCTCATAGTCAGCTTTAAGCTTTTTATACTTCTGCTGACTATTAAAGGATTTAAGTAAAGCTTTTTCAAGATGCTTGATCAATTTGGCTTTGGAGAGACGAGAGTATACCTGATTTAATCTTCCTTTGATGTGATCTAAGTTATCAGATTCTGACTCTCCATCAGAGCTTGAATCTTCAGAGTCTGACCCATCTTCAGAGCTTGATTCTTCAGCTCCTAGGGCTCTTTCAGATAACACTTGCTCTTCAGGTCCTGAGAGCTTGATTTCCTTCTCTCCTTCAGATTCACCTTCAGAGAAGTTGTCTAGCTCATCCCAGGTTGTCATTCCTTTTGCCATTGCTCCTCCATTCCTCTTGAAGTTGGACCATCTTTGAAGTTTCCTTGAAAACCTTTCAAGATACTCTTCATCAGATTCTTCATCAAGATCTTCATGCATGTTCCATTGCTTGCTTTCCTTTCCTTGCTGCTTCTTCACTTTTCAATTCTTCTTTATCCCTCAGAGCCAATTCATGGTCTCTGAGTAATTCAATCAATGATTCAGGACTCATTGAATTTATGTCTTTAGTTTCCTCTATTGTATTTGCAATTACATTCCAATCTAGAGGCAAACTTCTCAGCATCTTGCTTACAAGCTCTTTGTTGCTGAGTTTGTTGTTAAAGGCTTCAAGCTTGCTTGTGATAGCTTGAAATCTTTAGCTCATTTCTCCAATGCTCTCATTTTCTTCCATTCTAAACTCTTCATATTGATCTAACAGACCATTTACTCTTGCTCTCTGAATGCTTTCATTATCATCACTGATGAGGCAAGCAGTAGCGGTTGTAGATTCCATATTGGAAGTTTGTTCAGCTCCTAATGTGAAAGGATTTTGATTGTTGCTTAGATCTTCATTTAGATTTAGTCCATCTTCAACTTCCTTGATAAAAAGATCAGCAACTTGTTGATATATCCTCTGCTTCCAATCATTGAATAGCTGAGCCATGGTGTTTTTCTCCTAAGGATCTTGACTGTCTCACTGTTAAGTGATTTTCCAACAGAACCAGGCTCTGATACCAACTGAAGGTATGTGGGAGAAAACACAAGAAGGGGGGTTGAATGTTGAATTGTGTTTTAAGTTTTTAAAATCTTTTCCAGATAATATTATCTATCAAAGTCTTTAAGCACAGCGGAATACTTAACACAAACAACTTGAATCTGAAAGAATGATGGAAGAGTAAATAAGAGAGTGAGAGAGAGACATACACAAGAATTTATACTGGTTCCCCTCACAAAACGAGAGTACTCCAGTCCCCTTGCGCTTCCAAATGATTTCACTATAATCACAAAGATTACAATTCTAGTGCTCAAGCACACAAGCAAGAGACTTCTTTGCTCTAAGTAACACAAGAAAAAGAGACTTCCTTGCTCTAAGTCACACAAGACAAAGAGACTTCCTTGCTCTAATCACTAAGATTGAGACTTTTCCAAATTACTCACGCAGGAGTAAATACTAACTTCTAAGCTTAAAACTATTACAAGATAATAACTTCAGAGGCTTTAGTTAGTTATCAATTTCTCACTTAATTCTGAGAGATAAAATATTTGAAGATCAGTTGTCATCAATTTCTTTCTTTCACATATATATATGAGTGAGGAAAGATATTGAGACTTGTAGAATCCCGTTGGAAATGGACAGCTGTATCTTTTGAATATACTCTAAACATAGCCGCGTCTTCTTCACAGTTAAGCTCACGTTTTACTGTTTGTCCAAATACAGTAATAAGGTACAACTAGCTCCTAAAGAGGATAGGATCACATCCTTTATGACCGTTGTAATTAGTTGTCCTTATAGATATCATCAGGCTTAGTAAGAGTGAGTGATGTAGCCTTTCTGATGATCAATGGAATTCTCTTTGCTTCTGATGAACCTTTATCTCTTGAAGTCTGATTGGTCTTGAATATTTGGCCTCTGATAGTCCTTCGTAATTCAGCTTATGAACGTCTTCATCTTCTGAATAACTCTTGACTAACACCAAATAGCTTCTGAACTCTTGTAGGCATCTGAATGTCTGAGCTTCTGAACTTCTCTTACGCTTCTGAACTTTTGTAGACATCCTGATCCTTTTTGAGCTTCTGAACTCATTTAGCTTCTGACCACTTTTTAGCTTCTGAACTCTTTCAGAGTGTAATGTTCAGACTTTCATAAGGTTCCTTCAGAGCATAAATCAAGTGTGCTCTTGTATAAACTTAATATTTTCCTGCACACTTAATTTAATCATTAGTAATATCAATTGTCCATTTAATACTTTGTTATCATCAAAACTAAGGGTGTGTACCAAAACACATTTTGTTCCAACACAGTTGTCATGTTGTTATTCCACCGAAACTTAGCACTACATTAAATCAATGAAACAAAACAAAACTATGCAGAAAGTTTGGTTAATCAAGAAAATGAAAGCATAAACACCTTATTTGTTCAAAGAATAATTTATTCAAATAAAACTCTAAACTCAACCTTAAATAGAAAGAAATAGACTAAATAATTGACTCAAAAGACTCTAAAAATGACATTTGATGAGAAGTCATCGGTGATCGTATCTGAACCAATCCAAAAGTAAAACTGCAAACCGAACCAATCCAAACCGAAATCGCAAAAAACTGCATTTATTTTAAACCGCGCGGATCATTTTTCTTCTAAACCGCGCAGTTTGGCTTGGTTTACGGTTTTCATTTTAGAAAACCAAACCGAACCAAACCGCAATACATAACTTAACTCTATCAACTAGTAGCAATCAACCTATTACATAGTCAAACTTAGCAAACCCAACCCAAATTAATTCCATAAAACAGTAGGCTGTCAAAACATATCATTTAACGCGATCTAAAACTATACTATTGGTATTAAAAATAAGTTCTTATGTATATGAAATTTATGTTTACGCATATTATATCATGTAAACAATAAAAAAATTAAAAGTTCCTATGTTTATTTTGTAACAAGTTGGTAATATCGTCATATTTTTTATATCGTGATAAACCGCACAAACCCTAACCGCATTGGTTTGGTTTGGATGACTTTTTAAAAACCAACCGAACCAAATCGAACCGCATACATTTTTATCTCGCGGTTAGGATGACTATTATGCTCAAAACCAAACCGAACGGCACCGCGAGCACCCCTAATATTGTTAACTCAGTTTGGTGCAACGTCACCTACTCTGGGGGCTACCAAGCCATGAAGAAATTCCACTATAGTAGTGTTAGTTCAAAGACTCCAGCAAACACCTCAGTTTACGTCTTCTCACCTAATCACTACCCTTGCTAATTTCTACCTAGGAACTCCTAGATATGAGACCCCTCTCACTTCCCCTCTACCTCATAACTAGTGAGGATTCAATAACAAGCACAAAGATGAAGACACACTTCAAATAAATATAGTCTACTCTCGCTTAAAAGCTCTTGAGTAAATCACAAATACAACTCAACTAAATAGTCCAGCTCTTAGTATCAAAGTGATACAAAAGCGGCTCACAAATAAAGCACAAGGCTTAACAACGAAACTCTAAAAGACTAAATTCAATAATATTGATTTCGTGATTGAAACTACGTTTTGAGTCTTCCTTATATAGCCTGAGCAACATGGGCTTTTTTAAAAAAAATACTTCAGATCCAAGCATCTTCAGTATTATATTTCCGAACCAAATCTTTTATTTCCTTAATGTTGTAACATCTTAAGGAACAAGTAATGTTTAAAACTCCTTTATGTTGGTTCTAGAAAACACGTGCATCTTGGTGCACAAGTGTCATACCCTATTTTTGACCTAAAATTTTACAATTTTATCAGTCATATTTTTAATTCTGAATAATCGCTAGTTTTGCAAGAAATTTCGACATATGAGTATTCTTCTTAAATGCTTCGTTTGTTAGGAGATTCGAGTAAAATTTCGGCAGGGAGATATTTTAAAATACCTCATTTTTTTCTTTTGTATTTATCTTCCCATTATTAATACTATTATTATTATTATTATTATTAAAACAAAAAAAATAAACAAATTGAAAAAGAAGCAGCACGTGCTACATCTTTCCCAGTCCCCTTTTTAATTTCTTTTATTTTGTTTTATTATTATTTTTATTTATTTATTTATTTAGGTTTTTTTTTCTTTTTTTTTTCTTTTCTTTTTTTTAAATTAAAAAATAAGAAAAAAAAAACTTTCACAGTACACGCATCTTCCTTGTCAGTCTCCTTTTTTTTGCCAAAAAACACAATTTGTCCAGATGATTGCAAAATCCAGTGGATATTCAAACCCTGATTTTGTGTATATAGTTAACAGAGGAGAAAAACTTTTATCAGCCGCGGATCACAAAGAAAACCCTAAACCTCATTTTTTTTCTCAATAACAGTATCATCATCACCAAATCACCATCAAGATCGAAAACCATCACAAAATCCAGAATCCATAACCAAAAACCATAAAACATCAATAACATCCGAATCACATCATCATCACCAAGAACAAAAACATCAAACAAACCCTCATCAATCTTTTTCGATCCAGCAACCCCAAAAAACAAACACAAAAATTCTTTTGTTTTCTTTAAACAAAAATAAACAAACATCAAACACCCTTTTTTTTAAACAACATCAGAACATCAAGAAACAAAACAAAACTTCCTTTTTTTTTTCTTTCAAAACAAAAAAATCCAGAAAACAAACAAAAAACGAAGGAGAAGAAGAGAATCATAATGGATTGAACACATAAAGGTTGAACTTTTACCCTTTTTGTTTTTTTTTCCGATCTAGGGGTTTTGGTTGAGATTTATAATTTTTTTGGCTTCGGATTCGGGTTTAGGATAAGAAGGGGAAGAGTTTTGTTAAAGAAAGTTTTGATTTTTCGAATTTTTTTTGTTTTGGCCGGCGGAGCCGCCGCCGGAATCGCTCCGGCACGGCAGACTCTCGCCGGCAACGATGAGCATTCATCGTTGTTCATCAGAGAAGATGAACATGATAGAGAAGAGGGAGCAACGGCCAAAGAGAGAGAAGAAAGAATGAAAAATGTGATTTTTTTAGGGTTTGGGGTATATATACCCTGACCCAATCCTGTGCGTGCCAGTCTATGGCCATATCGTGCACCAGCGCACCTAGAACCTTCCAGATCTGATCAAACGTCCCATATGTCATCATCTGATCTTCTTCACGTGCCCCCTAGGGCCTGCACCCCCCACAGTCTAGGCTTGGACCTCAGTACTGCTATTCGCACCCCCTTTTTATTTCGTTTTAATATTCGCACCCCCTCTCTGTTTTAATTTTATTTTTCGAGCTTATGAAATAAGTGCTTTTAGCATAAGCTTATTTTTAAGCTATTTTAGCCAATCAAGCATGAAGTTGAGGCTTATTTCATTTTCCTATTTATTTGATATTTAGATGTTGTTAATATTATTTAATGTCTTTATTTATTCTAAGTTAATTTTATTTTTGAGCTTATGAAATAAGTGTTTTTGGCATAAGCTTATTTTTAAGCTATTTTAGCCAATCAAGCATGAAGTTGAGGCTTATTTCATTTTCCTATTTATTTGATATTTAGATGTTGTTAATATTATTTAATGTCTTTATTTATTCTAAGTTAATTTTATTTTTGAGCTTGTGAAATAAGTGTTTTTGGCATAAGTTTATTTTAAGCTATTTTAGCCATTCAAGCATGAAGTTGAGGCTAATTTCATTTTCCTATATATTTGTTATTTAGTTGTTGATAATATAATTTAATGTCTTTATTTATTTTGTTAGTTAATTTTGTTTTGAGCTTATGAAATAAGTGTTTTTGGCATAAGTTTATTGTAAGCTATTTTAGCCAATTAAGCATGAGGTTGAAGCTTATTTATTTTTTCAAGTCTTTATTCATTTAATTATTAGTAAGTGTGATTAATGTTACTATTTCTTTAGTTCCTCGTAGTTTAATCTTTTATTTATGTTTATTTATTGCTATATCATACTCATCTCATCATATCCATTTATTTTTTTATTTTTTTTAGAATGTAATTAGGATTGGATGTAAATTATAAATGAGAATTGCATAGCATCGCCTCTCTTGCATCATTTCATGTTTATTTTCTTGCAAATATTTTAGAATGTAATTAGGAACAAATGTACTCCTAAATAAAAAATTGCATTTCATGCATATTTACTTTTTTATCGCTTTCTGCCAATGCGCGTAACGTTAAATTCCGAGGGAAAAGGCGTCACTTTGATCAAAATATCATTGTGAATTGTCTTCGTGCTTAGTTTAATTGTTAGGACATTTTAGGTTAGTGTCATTTTGCGCGTAACCATTACCTATTTTCTTCTCAAAAAATGAGGTCAAAACCTCTTTCAAAATACATAAGTATTTTCTTCTTCAAAAATATCGTGGAAACACAAAAAAATTCATCAAACAGTTCTATTAAAAACCTTGGACTTTAAACCAAGTGTTCTTTTTATCGCAAAAATCTTGGACTTTAAACCAAGTGTTCTTTTTCTATCAAAAACCTTGGAATTTAAACCAAGCGTTCTTGATCCTTCGAGTACGTAGGCATGAGACTTGTCTCGGCAAATCAATAAAATCAATAAAAACATTTTTCTTCTTTTTTCATCACTTTAAACTTTTTCTCAATCATCACTCTAGTCTTAAATCCTAGACATTTTTTTACGAGAAATAAAAATAAAGCACTTAGATAGAATAGAAACAAGAGGTTCCTATAGGATACTATAGATACTTAGGGTGCTAGTATCTTCCCTTCGTATAACCAACCCCCGAACCTTTAATCTCTTTAAAAATAGGGTTTATTCTAATGTTTTAAAAGCCGGACCGGAGATCGAACCGTTCTGACCTCTGGTTCATGGTTCAATTGGTTGGACCGGTTCAACCGTTATTGAACCAGTTAATTAAACCGGATATTAAATAAATAGCCAAATAATTAAAAAGAAAGTTTATTCTACCATTATAAAAAAAAACTTTCTATTATTTAAAAAAAAAAAAAAATTCCTATTGTTGCTTGATTTTTACTTAAAATTCACATGATTTTTTTTTCTTTTTCAAAAAAATAAAAATCTTACTAATTTGCTTTGTTGAGTTTTTTTCCTCTTTTTTTAATCAAACTTAATTTTTATGGCCACTTATGGCCCAAACCCACTTATACCAATAACCCTAAAAACAAAAATTGTTATTTGATAGAAACAAGCAGCAAACACCGCCGCCGTCTTCTCAGTTGGTAGGAATATTACATTATATGTGTAGAGGATCGGAATTTGAACTCCGGTCATCCGACTTATCCACTTTAAAGCTGAAATTTCTAGCCACTAGAATACTTGACAAAAAAATCCTATAAAATTGTTTTTTAAGCAACAGATGACTTAGTTATCATCGATGATAAATTAAAAAAAAACACATAACAAATATTTATCACTCACACATAAAAGAAATTTAATAAATATTTGTAATTGATAATTATAGTTTATTAAAAAAAATCAAACACGGAGCATATATTTATCACAAATCAATAAGTTAAATTTATTAATTTTTTGATATCTTCTAAATAAATAAAAAATATTATTTCTCAATGTTTTAAAAATTGGACCGGTCATCGAACCGATGAGGGTACTGGGTCACTGGTTCATTTGTAAAAAAAAGACGTAATTTTGATTCGAAAAAAAAAAAGACACGCAATCAAACCACCGGTTTTTAGCGGTTCACTCTGGTCTAACTACATGCCCGGTCCAACATTTGAACCAGACCGAAGACCCCTCCGATTCGCGGTTCGACTGGTCTGACCAGCCGGTTCTTTCCGATTTTTAAAATACTGTTATTTCCAACACATTAAAAAATATAAAAGTTACATTTTTTTTCTTATAATTTGGAATATGAATAAATGATTATTTTTCTTATAATTTGGTGAAAAAACCGTTGGATTATAATACTCTAACAAACAGATATTTAACTATTGTTCTAGAGTACTATTTAGCATTACTCTTAAAAATATTAAAAAACAAAATAAATATTAAGTATAAGATAAATGTATGTAACTTGCATCTTAATTCTTGATTAAATGAACAACAATTTTTTATTTTTTGGTCAAGAAATGAACAACAAATTTATTATATAAAAAAAAAAAATAACAACAAATTTATATGAATTTATCATAGCACAGTACAAATCTCACACTTAAAAATTAAATTGTAGGATATGAAGAACTCTTGAGCTATTAATTTGTATTAAGGACCAAAGGAGACACATAACCTTAAAATACCAAACAAACTTTAAATAGATATACTATATGGAACTCCTTTTCCAGTAACTCCAGGTCCTGAAAATGGCTTTAATGATTCATAAGGCATTATTCCAGCACCATATCTATTCTTCAAATTCTTATTTGCATTTCTTGAGTCTATAATACCTTCAATCTCTTTCAATCTTCTATGAAACTTTTCAAAGGCTACTTTTATAGTTGGATTCTCACTCCAAGATGGCTCCATTTTTTGTCCAATGTACTCTTCATCTTGTGAATGTTCTGATAATATGTTTAAAATCACTGTAAATAAGGTTGCTTGAATTTGTGATGGAAAACATTCCAAAAGTGTTTGTTCTGGATTGTTCATAAATTTTTCCCATTGTTGTTTTGTAGGATCTTCTGTAGGCATTTTGTTTCTAGCAATTGTTGGTCTATTAGGAAAATAGCCTCCATATGCATATTGTGTAAAGTTCACAGCTGAATGATGTGCAGAAGTTATCCAAGCTATAGTGGTAATAATGTTAATAAGATCATTTTGTGTTTTAAGATTTGGCCACCATGCTTCTTCAGATTTGTCGCCGTGACCTTTTGTTCGAACTTCTGTCCACCATGCTTGAAGCTCTTGATCAGATTCTATGATACTTGGACTTGGATAGTAATGGTTGACATAATCTGTGATCCATTGTTTAATAGCATCCCATATTAGAAGACCATCATTTGCAAAAGGATAATCTTCAATAGTTAGCTTTAAGCCATGTTGTGCTTTAGAATCTACCACAGCCATTCCTCTAAAAAACAATTTTCGTAAGTTAGTGGTTTTGAAAATGTAGCACGAGACTTCAAATTGATGACATGTCTGCAGAGACACGTGTCACTGTCGAACACCAATACATGCGATTACATTCAATTACTTTTATTTTTCTAATTACTATCAGTGTCGACATGTCAATATCATTGTTGTGTTGGTATTTGTGTTTAGTTCTTTATAACATAATATTTGGCATCTATATAACATTACCTATTGATAAGGTCATTTGGTAGCGCCTGCGTATCAAATCGCCAAAGCTTATCATACACCACAGAGCTTAATTCCATTGTATACTTTTTAGGAAAGAATGATATTTCAAGGATTCCACCTGCATTAATAAGCACTTCACGAGCAACCTTATTGATTTCCAAGGTATATCTTAGATGTGGATGCAATAATCTATAAATTGGATGCATGGAACTAAGCTGTCTGTGTGTTGCAATTATAATAGGTTCCACAACACAGTGAGCTCTTAGCCTGCGGACACAATTAACATATCACTAAGTTAGAACTAATTATAATAAGCTTCACCACCAGTTTAATCTGGTTCGGGGGTTCAGCCCCCTCCCGATCACAGTTGCGGGGATCGAACCGTGGTCCTCCCTACCAAATTCAGCATCAATCACCACTGAACCAACTAATGATTCGTATATAAGCTTCACATAACATCTCATACAATACAACCTAATTGGTACTCACCAATGGCTTATAAGTTGATGATAACCGGTATCATGTGCAGCAACATGAGTTTTGGCATGCCTCCAAAGCCAGAGATTGGTGGAATGAGAAGCAGGTGTGAAAACTTGCTTCCATTGTGGCTTGCCATCAATAGGTGGTCTAGTGAGCTCAATAGCTAATGGCTTCAATATGCCTTGATTGGTGAGAAAGAATAGTGTTCTCGATCCATATAGTGTTGTTCCTTCAACCTCTCTTACTTTGCTTACATATGGTAAGTATAAATCATGATAATCAAGCATGAACAACTTCTTTTCTTTAATAGCCTGTATGTATTAAAATTGATTAATTTTTAAGCACTATACATTGTTAATTTAGTAAAAAATATCATTGATGTTTTTGGTACCTCTTCAAATGTGCTATAAGTGATTATTTGTGATTCAATGATTTCTTTAGTAATTGCAGATTCTGGTGGACCATAGACTTTTGCATCTAATTTACTTTTCAAAGGCCATTCCTATAAATTGAACAAAAACAGAAAAGAAAAAACAAACTTTGAAAATTATTCCATATATATAAATATAGTGAAATGAGTATTAATTTGTAGCAATATAATTAACCATGCCTTAACCAATTGAATGCTATATGGATTGGCACCAGCCAAAGTTTCTCTAGCAAACTCCACATCTGAAAACCAAAAGAATCTATCTCCTGCAATTCAAAGAACATATTTATATCAATAAGAAACTAGGAGAAATCTTTTATAACTTATTTATATGATTAAATTGAACTTACTTTTGAATGGTTCCGGGGCATCAAATCGCAAAAGATTTTGGCTATCATTAACAACTTGGATCAACTTTGGAATGACTTTTTGAAGAAATGTTAAGTCATTGGATTTAAAAGGTGGTAATTGAAATCCTTCTTTGTAAATATTTTCTATGTCTTCAAAGCTTGAAAATCCAAGATTTGGATCAGTGAGAATTGTGTCTAAGGATTGAATAACTGCAGTTATCCCTAAGGATATGGTAGAAGTATTGAATTGTGTTTGCTTTGTTTCAGAAAATGATTCATCACGTGGAACATAGATGTTTAGAATACTCCTTGTTTCATACCTTGGATCTGCATAAATAAATTGTGTTATAATTAAACATATATTACTACCAACTTTTAGTAATTTCGTACATAATTTTTAATTTGCAAATGTTATATAAATTTGTAATAAAATTAAATGGTAAAATATTATTTTTAGTTTCACCCCTCAATTTAGATAAAATATTTCTTACTTACCATATATATATATATATATATATATATATATATATATATATATATATATATATATATATATATATATTACAAATTACTAATTAAAATTAAATGGCAAAATATTGTTTCTTAATTTCACCCCTCAATTTAGATGGCATATTTATCAGTCACTCTTAAGATTTAACAGAAGTATGTAGTACAAATAACTATATTCAATCAAATGACAAAAAAAATTCCTTCCGGGATAAAAGAAGTAAATAATGTATGAACATCGAGAATAGATAACCTAACATCGAGAATAGATAACCTGCATCAGAATGTTTTCGACCAGTGCGACACCGTCTTGGATATGGATATTGTTTGGAGCCACCAAGAATAGGTCTTTTGAGTTCAATGTTGGTGTCAGGATCACCAAGATCATTGTAGACATCATAGTCATAGATTCTGTCTGAGTCTTTTCTTTCTCCTTCTCCATTTCCTCTAAGTAAAACTAGCTCTTGTTTTCTCAATCTTTGTAACCCTCTTGGTGTTTGAGATGGCAAATATGACTATTACATTACAAACATAAATTGGTTAACCATAGGAATGTGTATAAGATTTTTCTCTAAGGATATATACGAGACTATCGCGATAAACCATTACTATTATTAAGAAATGAAATGACTAAAATTATATCGTCTGAAAATATACTATAGAAACATGTGTGATTTTTAAAAATGCGGAAATGAAACGTCCCTTTAGTGTAAAACTATTTTCTATCATCCGTACCTTGTCGGTGAAGAAAACTCTCTTCTCATCGGGACTATCATTCTTCGGTTGAATCCAAGAATTGCAAGTGAAATTGAGAGGACCATCAGGGAAGCCATGAAGGACTATAGTCTTTAGAAACACCTCCTTGTATTGCTCATTCTCAATTAGAATAGCAGCAACCTTTCCAAAATCTTTGTATAACTCAAATTCTGCCTCATACCGCTCTTCGTCATCTTTTTCTTCTATACATTGAGCCGAGCCTTTTACAGTTTCCTTCTCCGAGTTCGCTTCTACATTTAGACAGACATCAGATAAACTTTTACATTGTGCTCAAATTGAAATAGACACATCAAATTACACTGATATAATATTTTAGAACGGTCACACTATTATTAAACTAATTAAAATAAAAGTATATATAAAATTTGAAGTAACCTTGATCAAGTTCATTGCTAACAAGCTCCAAGACAAGTGTTTTTCCAACTAATTCTTCAATCTTTTGGAGCCCATCTTCTACAAGATTTGGTAGAAGTCCATCATCACTATGTTTCAAAGTGATAATAGCTTTCACTTTGATCAAATTATTATGAGATTTTGTGTCATTGTTGGCACTGCCACATACCAATACTGCCTTCACACATTGAGCAACACAGTCCATTGTGAAACGTAGTCTTTTAATTTCTGATCAGTGTTTAAGAGAGTTGTTCAATTGCACTAATTATTATGATTATATATATATATATATATATATATATATATATATGTGTGTGTGTTGTATTTATAGGGGAGATAAATGTACTTTAGCTAGAGATTAAGATTGTTGACCTATGCATGTGAATTAATTAGTCAATGTCGTGCATCGCAATGGTGTTTGGTTAATTTCTTCTAATCACAATATCAATATTACACTCAAATAAGGTAGAGATTTTCCGTGGTTATTTTTATATATACGTATGATCTATATTGAGGAAAGATGAAAGAACCACATGGTGCACCTTTTTTAAGAAAAAACCAAAACGTTTTGCTAAATACAAATATTAGTGATACAACATAAACTATATTAGCTTAAGAAACTCTTCAATTTTGTTTGAAAATCCCTTGGGGCAAATATGTTTGCAAGGATTAAGGATTTACTTACTTCTTCCGACAATAATTGTGGCTATTGACAATTTTACACAAATTAAGAAAAGATAATTAATAAAAGTAAAACAATGATAATTTTACTAATTTACCCTTATTAAATTGTGTATTTCCTAGAACAATTTATGCAAACTAAATTGTCAAAAAAAAAAATGCAAACTAAAAAAATAATAACTTTATATTTGTGGAAGTGGCTAATTATGTTATACTCCTTGTAAGCCTTTGCAGCATATTTATAATTTATTGGATAGTGCAGTCAAGATATCTAACGGAGTGGCAGGATCGATGCGGCGGAGTTATTCGAGTTGAGCATGGCTGATGGATAGTAGGGTTTACGAAGTATCTTGGAAGTACAAGTGCAAATATGGCTGAACTGTGGGGGTTTCATCAAGGATTATGTTTAGCTAGAAGAAACGGAATGAGTAAGCTCGAGGTTCATATGGATTCCATTGTGGTTGTGCAAGGCATACAGTAGAGTAGAGAAGGTAGTGTCAATGGCTGGAACATTATAAGAAGGAATAGAAATTTCTTTGCGGCCGATTGGGAGGTTAATATTTATCACATTTATCCGGAGGTCAATTGATGTGCTGATGTTAAAAGTTAACATGGTATGCAATGATAGCACAGGAGATATGATATTTGATGAACCGCCTTGTAAAGTAGATTCGGTGCTAAGTGATGATTGTAGGAAAATTTCATTTGTTAAAGTAATTTATTATAGTTGTTATTTTTGGGGGCGAACTTAGGCCTTTTATTTATCAAAAAAATAATAATAATTTGTGAGTGGTGTAAATTGTATTAATTAAAGAATACAATTAAAAAAATTATTAGTTACATTCACGATCTTTTTTAAACAACCATTATTTATATTTTTGCAAATGTAACAATTATTATGAGATAAAATGATTAACATCTATCATTTTGCAGTGTATATGAGTGTTACTAAGTTGGATTCAGGGTACTTTAACAACTAATTAAGAATAATTTTTTATATAAAAAAAAAAAAAGAATAATTTTCTTGTAAGAAATCTCCAATTAAATATGACAATAAAGCTTCACCTATTTATGCTTGCTTTTAAACGTACTATTGTTTGCCAATTGTCATTGGCAAAAAAGTCAAAACAATTTAATTGAATAATACCCGCAAGATATATACTTCTTTGCCCAATAAAGACATGATGATTGATGATTAAAGAGGCCCCCCTTGGCAAGTCTCCACTCAAAAAAGTATATCATGTTGTGGAACCAAGCGATCATATGACAAATCACAATGATAAATTGATAACAAACATATACATAATCTAAAGATTGTCAAATAGTTTAGTGGTTAGAATTTTATTTTATTTTTACCGTGAATAAATAGAAGTACTAGAGTTAGTATCTCGTCCCTGCTAATATACAATGTCCCTATCTAAAATATGGTTAATGAAGCTTGTATCCACATTCTTTAAATTTTGCTTTCGTGCTATTAAGTACTTGTCTTTATTATAGTTTTGTTATAAGATATACTTTCCATTTTTAGGCTTATAAGATAAACTTAAATTGGCTATTCCAAACGGGTGGATTAATGTAATGTAATGACGTAAAAATTGAGTAATTGTGCCAACTAGCTAACTAGTATTATCGTGAGGTTTTGCAATAAGCAAAAACTTGTGAAGACAATGACATAACTCTCTTCAAAATATGGCAGTGTGATAGCTGTTCTTCCCCCCAAATGTAGATGTTTAGATAGAGACCCATTATAAATGCAATTTATAGATTAATTGTAACCAACAATAATTTTTTTTTTGCTAATACTATTATTCTACTATGTTACATACTATTTTAGGACAACTTTTCCCACCCCGGTCATCAATGCATTCAAAAAAATTACCAATTTTTTTCCGTCTAGATGCGTACTTACAAATAACTGGTCCGATGGCAGAGAAAGCGGCGCTCACACCGATTGTTTACCTTGATTAGGCCCAAATTCCTAAACCCTATGGGGTGGGCATTGTACCAAAATAAAGCCGAATGATACATATCTAAAACAAAGCTACTGCCTAGGATATACCTGTATGTGTTAGAAAACAAACAGAGAAAGAACCCAAGCACACTAAAATAAACACTACAACTTCTAAGTTTTTTCTGCTCTTTGTACTTAGTGGTCATTGCACTTCCATTTAGAAGATAAGCAGCCACACCACCTGGTTATGAAATGAAAATCTGATGCTTTACTTCCTATGCTTTTTCAATAGAGGTTCTGAATGTGCATCGCCCTGCCAAATTTTAACATTTAAATGAGTATTAAGATCAACAAAGAAAATAATCCCACAGTGACAGATTTTCGGCTAAATTAATGGAAATTGAACTCAGAAAATGAATCCATACCAAGTGAATCAATTGCAATGCATATTTGTCACATACAATTATACGCATTGAAACCTTTTAACACATAACACAATTATTAAATCAGCATACTGAAAACTACCTGTTTGTTATAAAGGTGGATGGTTAATACTATATTGTTAAGAAAGTATTAGTTTGTCCTAGTTTGCAGTCAAAGATATTTCAGAGGCACTATTCTTTTCAACTGGGACTGCAAAAAAACCTCAACGCAATCTTAAGTTCAAGCTGAGGAGTAAATTGCCCATGGAGTTGAAGAGATTCAGGTAATAGCCCATCCCAAACTCATGTTTGTGTTATTCAGAAAGCCACTTTCATAAAATAAGCATTGGCAGACAATTTGAACCTCCAATTTTACGTACTGAAAAACTAGTTCCTAAATCGAAGGTCAACAGTCAGTTTTCTTTGTTTTTGTTTTGAAAAAGTCGCCAATCAATTCAGTCTCTCTTTCCATTGATCTCTATTTTGCAATCTAGTTCATCAAACATGATTGAATTGATTGAGTGAAAGAGACTAAATTGATTGTCAGTCTTCAATTTCAAGAAATAAACTGACATTTTGTAAATTTGAGAATCCAAATTGCTCGACGCATACAATTTTGAAAACCAAAATAATGATTCGCTCATTAAAATAATTTTATGACCCATGAATCATGTGCAAAGAGGTAACATTAACAAAACAAACTCCTTTCCAAAAAAAAAAAAAAAAAACTTACAACATGAGATAGTTGTTCACGGATATAGGCCATTGATCGTAGCATGGCACCCAATGTATCCTTGGACACCTGAAACTTAACTTCCGACTCACCCAAATTTGTGTCCGCATCTTGAAGCTGAAACATTTACACGATTTAATCCAAAAAGCAGGTCAAAGTCAAGGGACAGAAAATTAATTAATAAATAATATCACATAATATTATAATAATGCTACAACAAGAGCGTGAGTCATGATATATTTAGCATTTATTTTTATCAATGTCTTTCTTTTCTTATCAATTATGCTACGGTTCTAATTCATACTCATTGCATTGTGCATTGGATCTAGTTGTATGATTCAAATTGAGAATCATACAATTTTGATAACTTCATATAGCCGACAGTTTACTCAAAACATATTTGACTTTTTCCTCAAAGAATTATCCAAACAAATAAAATAAGTAACATAGCCATGTTATATAAAGTTACTACTCCATGAGTCCATGTAGGCTGGCTATAGCCGACAGTTTACTCAAAATATGGCTTCAGAGTAAAAATGACACCTCCCACTTGACCATGAGATACTAAGGAATGGAACACTTTACCAACTGTATTTTTTTGTTTAAAACAAATTTGATAAAAACAATTATAGGATATTAATATAAAAAAGATCATGCTTTGTGTCTAAGAAGATATTAAAATTGAGTACTAAATATTTTTTTAGTCCCGATAATATAATCTCCTAATTTTTCTATAATGTTTTGTCCTCCACTTATTCTCCGTTTTCAACTTTAGTCTTTGTCATTTGATTTTTGATGAATCAACAAACAGAACTTCACATCAGCCTGCCAGTGGACATTTTAACAGATGTGGCATCCACGTGGCAAATGAATAAGCAATTATATTATTAATAATCATATTTTAATTAAGTAATAGTTAAAATAAAATTAATTCTTAAAAACAAAACCAAATCCTAATCTCTAATAAAACCCTTCTTCTACCGTTGAAAACTCTCAGCAGCCACCTACCCTTACCCCCTCCGTCCCAAAGGCACCGCCCCCATCCCTGCACAACGCAGCCATGCTGGCACCACAGCCACTGGTGAAACCCACTACTTCCCTATTGATATACATTGTTGAGAGACACGCATTGGATTAGATATAGTCAAACAATGTGTTTATAAGTGGCGAGTACATCACCTTGCAAGCTGATTTTGTACGAGTTGAGTAAGGTGCCCAACCCAAATTCTAAAACGGTATCAGAACCTATCAAATATTTGTTGGTCCACCTGCTATCGGGTCATTCGAATCACGCTTTAGATGTCCAAATCTTCGGCGTGAGGGGTGTGTGCTAAGAGTCTCACAATAAATTAGATGTGATCTAACAATGTATTTATAAGTGATTAGTAGTCATCACCTTACAAGCCGGTTAAATAGGGGTTGAGTTAGGTCCAAGTGTCTAACCCAAATTCTAAAAATTATGGGCCTGTTTGTTTCAGCTTTAAAAAAATAGATTTTTTCTTTGTATTTTTGAAAATAGATTTTGTAAAACCGTTTTTCAAAATATTACAAGTTTTTTTGTATTCTTTTTTTCTAAATTGAAAAACTAATTTTGACATCATATAACATAAATGTACATTATTGAAGTTCAAAACATAGTCAAAATCGCAATTTTTTTAAAAAGTTGTATTTCAAAAATGATTTTTGTGAAAATCAATTTGAAATAGCTTCAAAATTAAGTGATTTTTTGAAATTTTGATATCCAAATTTTTTTTCAATAAAATGATGAAATACCTAAAATAACATTTTAAGAATAACTATTCAAACAAAATTTTCATTTGAAGCTTTTATAAAAAATTTCTTTGTAAATTTTTTTTATACAAAATCTATTTTCAAAAAAATCCAAAACAAACGGGCCCTATATTATCTTCTTCAACAACAGAATCCATTTCAGGGACACCTCAATCATAAATACTATATAAATAGTAAATTAACACAAGTACATCTTCCTTAACCCCTACAGTAACTTAATATCAAGAGCATTTCTTCAAAGGAAGTTTGACCACAGATGTTTAAAGATGCATTGGAATCTGCTTTTCTAGTACTAGAACAGCCGTGCAACTTATTATAAAAAATATTTAGGACAGATCTAGAAAATAAAATCACATACGTTGAGATTTATTACAGCAATCTTATTTGCTGGTCTTGAGAGTTGTTCACTAATGCTGGCCATAGACTTGAGCATTGGTTCCAAAGAAACTTTTGAGAGCTGAAACTTAACCTCAAATTCTGTTGATGGAGTCCTACTATAATCTTGCAGCTGCAATATGGTGCTTGAAATATGTTAAAGGACTAAATCTCCTTAATGGTTATCAAATATGATATGAGAGGGAAAAGGCAAAGTACTTTTCCAACTGAAAGGCTACAAAAGATATCCATAAACATACAAGTAAAGCACTGAAATCTGGACCAACTTTAAAGCTATGCTAAAATAAACTAAAGAATATTTTACTTTTCCTTAGTAGAGGATAATATGAGCATACCTTCAGATTGATAACAGCTACTTTATTCCCTAGACTTGAGTTTTTGTTCTCCATTACCCATGTCATTGCTTTTAGGCATGGAAGAACCACCTATATGACAGAAAACATGGATCAAATTAATTCCATGGAGTCCTATTCCATTAAACAATAGAAACAGATGGAAAATGGATCTTTTTCTGAGTACCATGTTTCCAGATGGACCACCATCTCGATGAACAGACACTGGGGTCATTCGTGGCAAATTTAGGTCAGCGACTGATTGAACCGGACCACCAGAATCATTGAGATTAAACCTCCCTGATATTTCATCTTGTCGAGGCCACAAAAGAGGAGTTAAATCTGAAGTTGAACTCGTGGTAGTTTTCTTGTTATTATTAGTCCCACTGGCTTGATTGTTAGGAGGTGTAGCTTTTGCAACACTTTTTTTCATCGCAGTAACCTTCTTTCCACCTTCTTTAAGACCAGTCACAGCAACATTATAAGTTTCCACAGTTACTGCCCCTTCCTCAGCATATCTAATGGCTTCCCGACATAGATTACTGTACCTCGATGTCAGGGACTCCTTTCCATGTAATTCACCAGTACATTCATCCGATCCAGCACTACTTTTTGCATTTTTTGTCCACCTTTTTAAGATGTAATGAGATGGTAATGTAAGAACATTTGACATCGTGAAAACAGTTAAAATGTGCCTGCAAAGAATGCCTGAATACTCAAACATTTGGCAACTACAGTTAGCTCTCAATTCTGCATGGTTGAATGCAACAGTATATGCCTTGTCGACATCCTCAAATTTTGCAACCTTGAATGTACTGTTTACATCATCTCCTTCAATTATATTTGCAGTATAAACAAAAGTTTCAACTAGTTCATCCTGAAACTTCAAAAATACTTTTCTTGTATATAGGTTAGCAGCCTGTTTCTCCATTGGTGAAGGAGTCTTCAGAACTGGTGTTGTACAAATTGTTTCATAGTCTGCTTCTATTTCCTTTTCAATCCAGCTTTCTAAAGCTCTTTCATACTGCCTAAAGAATAATGGCAATGTCATCTGTTGGTTGACGAAACCTTCAAAAAAAGAACCACCAAATCCTTGATTAGGAGATATTGCAGCAAAAAATGAATCATGGAAGTACGCTGGAACCCATTGAGCACGGGCATTATACAGCGACTGAAGCCAATCATTTCTTCTAAGTTCGTATTTATCAAGGATAGAATTCCAAGATGACTCAAACTCCTCAATGGTTTCTGTCCGGTTAATACAATTATAAAGTTCACCCTGAAAATTTGGATGCGCTAGACATACATGGGCCAACTTTTCCTGGCCTTCTCTCAAGACATGCCACTTGTTAATACAGTGACGAGCTTGTGGGAAAACTTGTGAAACTGCTGCCTGTATGGCTATGTCTTGATCGGTAATTATGGAGACAGGTTGTTGTTCATTCATTGCTGTGAGAAATGTCTTAAAGAGCCACAAAAAAGAAGCCTCAGAGTCGTCAAAAAGGAGTGCACAACCAAACAAAACTAACTGACCATGATTGTTTACTCCAGTAAAAGGAGCAAATGGCACGCTGTACTGGTTAACTGTGCATGTGGTGTCCAGATGAACTGCATCACCAAAATGACTGTAAGCTGTCCTGGAACGGGTATCTGCCCAAAAGACATTAGACATATGATTGTCTTCATCCAGTTGTATAGCATAGAAGAAACCAGGGTTCTCACCCTGCATTTTCTTAAAATACTCCAGTAGATTATGGCCATCCTTCCCTAATGTCCTATTTTGAGAAGGTGGCCTAGCAGTATAATTCATCAATGTGGCATTTTTAACAGGGTGACTTGGATCAGCGGCAGTGGAAGCGTGAATATTCAACACCGCACAAGTATTCTGATTAGAAATGTGATTCCCATCTGTAGATACATACATGACACCACTTGGAACAAGTCCAACTCCTTGATAAGTTTCAGGCATAGTCCTTCCAACACTGGAAAAATGCTTACGTGGATGCGGGTTTTGTGTCTCGCTGGAACTTTCAGCATTATTAATTTCACCGTCACTAGTTTCTGCATCCCTGTCATCTGCAGCTTGATGATCACTTTCATCTTCAACATTTATCACATGAACATCCATTTGAAATAATTTATACCAATATGTTACTCTGTATCTAAATCATGAGCAAATGTATTGTATACCCTAACCCTGTAAAATAAAAAGTAGGTGTTGTCTAAGTTACCTGAACTCCAAGAGTAAATTCAAAATGCAATACATGAAGTAAAAAAATGATCCCCAAGATAACTCAAAATTTCTTTATATAAACGCCACTATTACACATTTTGTGAATGTGTTCAATCATTTTATCCTTGTATATTCTCAATAATAACATAGAACAAAACAAATAAAAACAACTTCTGAATAAACCAAAAAAAAAAGAAAAAACTTGTTCAGATAAAAAACTTACCAAATTAAGCTTATATAAGAAACTACATCAATCACACATAGTGCCCAAACTATGCAACTAACATGACATGATCAAGTAAGTGTAAAATATATAACAATTCATAACTAAGCTATAAATAAAATCTTCACTAAATAGAAGGGGTAAAAATTCCAATTAAAAAATGTATAAAAATCAACAAAGCTTCTAATACACATGAATTTGACCTTCAATAAGAAGATTGAAGCTTAACTTGCAGAAAAAATGATAAGCTCCAGAAGAAACGAATTTGGACAAGTTAAATTGACATGAAGAATTAGGAACCCTAACTTACAGAAAAAATGATAAGCTCCAGGAATTGATTCACGAATTCACGGTAGTGAAACGTGCGTGAACAGGGAAGCTCGGAAAACGAAACGACGGTGTTTAGGGTTTGTCGACGACCGGAGAGTTGCAGGAGAGAGAGGGGGGAGGAGAGAGAATGTGAGTGCGTGTCACAGATTCAACGTGACATAAGTACACACGCGTGATGAATGCCGTTAGATTTAGATCGAACGGTTAAAGTTGGGTTAGGGCAAACCACTTTCCCTTTTAACAGAATTGGATCTGAGATAAAGCTGTGTGTTTTGTGGTGGGATTTGCCAAGTGCATGACCAATGTTGTGGGTACAATACTTTGCATGTTTCTGTTTTTATATTTTGTACAATATTTTTTTTTATTTTCTTTTGCCATTTTTTACTATTGTTATTTTTCAACTTAATTTTTTATAAACAATTTGAACAAAAGGCAGCAATGCCTCATTAAAATTAAGCAAAAGAATTTTTTTTAGTACATATGACATAGACATTGACAAAAACAATTTTTTAAGCAAAAGAAAAAGAAAAAGAGAATGATACAAGCTCAAAATTAGGGTTGAGCACGGAGATGTGACAACTCGAAACCGATATAACCGATAAATATTAAAGTATTTAGAATGTAGGTTGGGTCTTAGGTCAATCATTGCGAAAAATCGGAACGAAGTTGCATAGGGTGGGTGATGTCTCTAAAATTATATCTCTCGGTAACTTGAAACGATCGATTGAATTTTTTTTTTTTTCTTTCTTTCTTCTCTCCCTCTCTCAATCTCATATTCTCTTCGCTCGGTTATTTTTATCCATCTTTAATAGAGGAGATAAATGTTATATTTTACAAGCTTATAATATGTTTGATGAAGGAGGTACGAAAAATATCTAATATACTCCCTATAGTCCTATATATAAGAGAAAGTTTATTTTATATTCATTATTTAAGAATCTAATGTATATAATTGATATTATGGATCATATACATTATATTTTTAATGAATATAAAAGGTAAAATTTCTCTTATATATAGGATCAGAAAATCGTATTCTATATTTATTTTAATTTATACTTTTGTTATACATGGTATATTATTGTCTTTAGATTTACACATTTGAAGCAAACTAAATGCATCTCACCTTTTTTGTTTTTTCATTTAGTTCTTTTATTATTTGTTGCTTTGTGTACGAGGTATTGAACTATGTGAAAAATATGATTTTTGGATAATGAAATTTTAAATGTAAATAAAATTTCAATTTAACCCGTAATAACCGACCAGTTCTACCCACCACTCGAATGGCTCGACACACTAACAAACCGAAGTTGTAGACGGTCAAAATTGGATCAAAATTAAAATGTTGCGGTTTTTATCAATTTGTTGATTTTCGTCTCGAACCCGACTCTTGCTCAGTTCTACTCAAAACTCAAGATAAACATGGTCAATGGCATAGACAATTATTTTCTTGGTCTCAATATATGAGACATATTTCACAAAAGCACAAGAATTAAGAAAATTAACTTTTGCATTAAAGTTGTCAACAGTATACCTTCTTTTTCGAAAATTACCCTTCAATTATTAAGAGAGAGAAATAACCATCTTTTACTTCTCTTTATTTAATTAGGGGGGGTATTTTTGTGAAAATTTAATTAATGCACCTTAAACTTTGAAAATTGTCTTATAAAATGGAACAACAACATATTGCTAAAATGTCTTATATATTGGGACAAAGGGAGTATTTGTCTAAGGAAAATGTTAAACCGTGCTCCCGGGATACTAGTTAAGCATATAAATATAGAAATTTTGTCTTGAAATTTATACATTTAATATCTTAAAAGTGTAAAATGATATCTTATAAACATTAATTTTATCTTTTCTTTCGTTTTTTGGTATGTTTAACAAGTAGGGATGTCAACGGAACAAGGATTGAGCGGGTGATATTTTACAACCCCTTGTCCCACCATCTAACATGCCCCCCATCCCCGTCTCATTCCCCGCTTCAGGGAGTATAATTCATTCATCTCCATCCCTGCTGTCATACCCCATTTTTTGACCAATCGCTTTTATGCGTCTTTTTACGACGATTTTTTCCTTTGTTCATTTCTGACGAAATTTCGGCAGAGAGGTATTTTAAAATACCTCATTTATTTGATTTTATTTGATTTTATTTTTGTTATTATTTTTACTTCTTTATTTTTCATTTTTATCATTATTATTATTATTAATTTTCGTATTTATTATTATTATTAATATATATTATTTTTTATTTTAGTTTTTATTTGTGTATTTTTTTCCTTTTTGGTGTTTTTGTCAATTTTTCAAAGAGATCCAGATCAGGTGCTTTTGTCCAGGCCCAAAAGGGGCAATTTTGTCCAAATGTGGTATTTTTCATCTGCCAAACCCTAGGTCTGACACAGTACAAATAACACAGTTCCCAAGGAGGAAAGGGGATCAGCCTCAGCCGCAGAAAATAAACCAAAAAACAGAAAAGAACAAAAATAATCAGATTATCATCATCTTCATCCATTCTTCATCGCAAAATCCAGCGAACCCAGAAAATTAACAGAACGAAAATCACCATTTTCATTCATCATCACTACTATTCATCATCACAGAACACAAAACCAATATCATCACCTAGAAATCCTCATCTTCGCAAATCATCATCATCACCAACAAAAATTCAGAAACACAAGTTCATCACCATCACTCTCATTCCGTCCAAAACCCAGAAAACGCGAACCACTATCACCATCGATCATTCATCACTGTTCATCTATAGAAACCAACAACAAACCCTCGATTTCCAAATCCAAATCCAAATCCGGATCCAAATTCAAACCCAGATCGAAACAAATCAAAACAAAACGGAAGCAAACGCGAAGAAGAAGAAGAAGAATCAGATCAACGAAAACAGAAACAAAAGCACCAAGGTTGAATCGTTTATTTCCATTTCCGTTTTGTTTTTTTGGTTCGATCTAATCTATTGGGGTTTTGGTTGTTTATTTTTGAGTTGTGATTTGAATTTATGAGATGTTTGTATGTATACTTGATGTTTGTTTTGTTTTGAAAAATGGAGTTTAAATTTTGAAACGAAAATGGCCGTGAAGAAGAAAGGGAAGAACAGAGAGATGAGAAAGAAGAGTAGCAGCGGCGGAGAAGAAGAGAGGAGAGAAGAAGAATTTCTGTTCTTTTTTTTTTTAGGGTTTTGTATATATATCCTGCTTATAATCCTGTGCGCGCAGGTGCACAGCCTTATCGTGCACCTGCGCGCCTATTGACCTTCGGATCATAATCCTACGCCTCAGATTCTTCTTCCTCTTTATTTAGATCAGGGCCGTCTGATCTATCAGACGGCCATGATTGTTCCTGCGATTTTTTTTGGGTGTTTTTGCACAGATGGGCCCTTTTGGGCTGGGCCTTGCTCTGTTTTACTTTTTGCACCCCTTTTATTCTCTGTTTTACTATTTGCCCCCCCCTTTTGTTTTTTTAATTTTATTTTTGCATAATTAATTATTTATTTATTGCATTGTAAAGACATTAGATTGTATTTTTTAGGACTTGATGTAAATTTAAATTAAATTGCATAGCATCATGTTGCATTCATTTCATATTTATTTTTCTCGCAAATACTTTAGAATGTGATTAGGAATAAATGTACACTATAAATGAAAAATCGCATCTCATGCATATTTATTTATCGCTTTCCGCAAAGTCGTTAGCATATTTAATTCCGAGGGAAAGACACCGTTTTGATCAAAATATCATTACGGATCGTCTTCGCGCTTATTTTTGCCTATTGCGACGTTATTAATTTTAGCGCTACCTTTTTTATTTTAACCCAACATACCAATCAAATAGTTAGTCATGTTATTCTCAAAAATGAGGTCAACACCTCTTCAAAAATAATCAATCATTTTATTCTCAAAAATGAGGTCAAAACCTCTTTCAAAAAATAGTCAACACAATTCATTTTCACATATCATCAAGCATAAAAAAATATTTTGTCATCATACACTTTTCAAACTTTGGACTTTAAACCAAACGTTTCTTTTACCGCGAAAACCTCGGATTTTAACCCGAGTGCTTTTTTTACCGCGAACTTGGATTTTAAACCAAGTGCCTTGGAATTTAAACCAATGGCGTCTTTTATCGTGAAAACCTTGGATTTTAACCCAAGTGTCCTTTTTTTTTATCGCGAACTTGGATTTTAAACCAAGTGCCTTGGACTTTAAACCAACGGCTCCTTTTATCACTAAAACCTTGGACTTTAACCCAAGTGTCCTTTTTCTCGCCTAAAACCTTGGATTTTAAACCAAGTGCATTTGTCTCATTCATATATCACTAATCATGCATAAACCTTGGATTTTAAACCAAGTGTCTTTTATCACTCAAACATTTTCTCAACAAACCTTGGATTTTAAACCAAGTGTCCGCGTCTTATTTTCATAATCAAATTTCAATCAATCTAATCATACAGACTTTTTTTTCACAAATTAACATCAATCAAACTCACATTTTGCCATTTTTGGCTTTTGGTATTTTAAAACCATTTTCAAAACTTTAAAATCAAAACAAACAAATTGACTCGTCTTTTTATCCCGAACTACGGTGGTTTGATCCCTCGGGTACGTAGGCATGAGACTTGTCTCTCCAATCAATAAAATCAACAAAAAAAACATTTTTCTTCTTTATCATTCTTTAAGCATTTTTATCATCATTTTAATACTCACACTTATACATTTTTTACAAGCAAATAAAATTAAGCGCATAGATAGAAATAAAAACAAGAGGTTCCTATAGAGTACTATAGATACTTAGGGTGCTAATACCTTCCCTTCGTATAACCAACCCCCGAACCTTGTTCTCTTAAAATAGGGTTTTTTCGAACTTTTTCCCTTTCCCTCGGATAAATTAAAGATCGGTGGTGGAATATTAAATTGCGATTCGAAGTTAATTAATAACTCGATATCCAAAAATCACCGCGACAGAAATGGCGACTTCACTGGGGACAACCAAGCGGGTTGAACCTAACTTGTTTAAATTATTATCTTCGCGCTTCTTTTCTTTTTATTGTAAATATGTGTATATATTTGGGGTTTACTTTGAGTGGTGAGATAAGTCCCCCACCCGGACTTGAGGGACACAATAAGATAGGATGGGATGAAATCATAGTGACATGTCTTTAGATTATGAAGCACATGTGATATGATCCCGCTCGGTGGAGGTCTCACGACGGTAGTGCTCGTCGTCATGATAAGTCATGATGGTGTTATTACTTTCAATGTGAGTGTCCGGAGAAGCCGAGAACCTTTAGATTACCTTTAATCCATCTTGGCCTTTTTAGGGCGTAGTGCGGTGACTAATCAAGAGTAAGTCTTGAATTTAGTTGTCACGCGAGACTACACTCAAACGAGATCATTTTGTGAATATTATTGGAACGAGAGTAGTCACGTAATCCAGTGGTGTTCATGAGGCGGTTGATGACTTTGGGAACTTTGTAGAACCCGTCATGCAGGTACAAATAAACCCTAGTACATACCATTTGGGAGGGTTTCACCTTTGACTCCAACATTACACTTTAACCCCACCATGTTTTCCGCATCATGCATGCATGCACTCATTCATAAATTCTTTTTTCCTCATCCGATATCGAAGAACTTAAACAAATTTTTTGTAAACATTATAGAGAACATTCATTTCAAATGACACATAATAAATTTTCCTTTTTCTCCTTACAAAATCCATATCTAAATGTTTACAACCAATTTGGGATAAGTCCTTCGATAACAAAAAAACATTGTATATTTTAGCATAAACACATCATGCATCATACCACATTCATAAGTTTCCAAACTCAAGTCTCATATTTTCCTGTTCTCTCTACCTCAGTAAAAAGGTTGGCTCGGCGTATTCAGTACAAACCAACTCGTGTCTACAATACTCGGTTCAGGTTGAGAAACAAGATGGACAATTTTGAGGAAGAAAATCATATGCTCCGTGTACAGGTGACAACCATGCAAACAGAAATTGAGAAGTTGACTAGCATGGTGGCATCTTTGATGGCTACCCAGGATCAGGCGATAGCTTCGGTATCTCAGTCTAGCAGTACCTTTGTACCTCCTCCGGTTTCGTTTGCGCCTTTTAGTACTCCTCAGTATGTTATGCCCGAAGGTTATCCGTGGGGTATGCCAGTCGGCTTTCTTGGGGCAGAATCACGTCCTGTAATATCAGAGATTCCCCATGTCCAATCGACAGTGCCTATTCCTCAATTCGGCAACACACTTCCTCGGGTTACAGCATTTGTGTCTGCACCTCTGGTTCATACTACCCAGCAAACCCAGATGCCCATCTTTCATGCTGAAAGTGTAGGAGGTTATGATAGGATGGATGACTTACAGATCAAATATGATGAGATGCAAGAAGAGATGAGGGCTCTTAGAGGAAAAGACTTGTTCGGCCAGGATGCCCATGAACTCTGCTTGGTCCCTGATGTCGTGGTCCCACACAAGTTTAGGGTCCCAGATTTTGAGAAGTATAAAGGGAGTACTTGTCCCAAGGCTCACTTGATAATGTATGCTAGAAAGATGTCTACTCAAACAAGTAATGACAAGTTGTTGATCCATTATTTTCAAGACAGTCTGACCGGTGCAGCTTTGAGGTGGTATATGGACCTTGATAGGGCTAATGTCAGTTCATTTAATGATCTGGCTAGTGCTTTCATTCGGCAGTACAATTACAATTCATATCTGGCCCCTGATAGGGATGAGTTACGAGCATTGGCACAAAAGGAGAGGGAGTCTTTTAAGGAATATGCTCAAAGATGGAGGGAGCTTGCTGCTCAGATTCGTCCTCCAGTGGAAGAAAAAGAACTGTGTAAGTTGTTTCTGCATACTCTGAGCCCATTCTTCTATGAGAAAATGGTTGGTGTTGTATCAAGAAGCTTCACAGAAATGGTGGAAATGGGAATGTGTTTAGAAGAAGGAGTCCGTCAGGGACGGTTGACAAGGGAAAAAGCTCCGACTAATACTGCCAAGAGATATGGTAATAACTTTTCTGAGAAGAAAGAATCTGAAGTTGGCATGGAAGCCCAGGGAGGACATAATTCGAGCAACCCAGCTTATCCACATATTGCAGCCATAACACTACCACCACAATACCCACAATCTCATCATCTACCGTCTCCCCAACAATCATTCAATCATAATCGCATTCAGAAAAATCAACCATTTGACCCCATACCCGTGAAATATGCCGACCTGCTCCCTGCCTTACTTGCTAAAAAATTTGTTCAGACAAGGCCACCTCCACCTGTGCCAGCAGTATTACCTCCCTGGTACCGCAGTGATTTAACTTGTGCCTTCCATCAAGGGGCCCCGGGCCATGATGTAGAACGTTGCTACCCTCTCAAGAAAGCTGTTCAGGATCTAATCCGTAACAATGTGCTATCTTTCAAGGATGAGAACCCTAATGTTCAAGGTTCATCCTCTGCTTAATCATGGGTCCTCCGTCATATTCAAGATTATCAAGAAGTTTGTCCCTAGGATCACTAGGCCTTCTATGTTCCAATTGCAATTTCTTTCTTGCCAAGCATTTATTTACATTTTAAAGTTGTATCTTTTAATAAATATTTCTAAACAATGAGCATGCATATTTTGGAATCCATCCATTCGTATTCACTCTTTTCTTGTGCCATCATAAATGACAATATTTTCCATTGCACTTTTCCTGTTAACAAACTTGAGGGGAGAATGATGTAAAACTAAATGTTTAAAATTGCTGATATGTGCTGATATATGTTTTCATTAGTAAGACCCGGTTGATGATGTCAGGCATTGTTTCACTTCCCAAACACCGGAGACATAAGGAGATAATCCGTAGTCAACCCCTTTGAGCTAGAAGTTGGTGTTCTTTCTATACAAAAAAAACCCTTAATCTTGACCCGGGGCAGGGTAGTCTTTCAATTAATTCAATGATACATCCCAATACAAGAGGATCAATTAGTCTGAGATACAAGAAGTCTTGAGCAGACAAAATTCACAATAGCATGTGGCAGTCACAAACATCCTACACCAAAAAAAAACACAAACAAAAACAACAACAAAAAGCCCGCTAGGTAAAAGACTTAGGCAAAATTCAGGGCATCCCGATGGACCACAAAATCTAAAAGAATTAATCCATGCAAAAATAAGGGATTATGAGCAAAAATGTTGAAGACAAACTTGTGAATGAAAAAGTGACTGTCACTTCAAGAATCTCATCAAAGCTTCGACCAAAGTGTCAACCTCAAACATCATTGTCAAAAAATCCTCTTGTCAACCAAAGCGTGTCTGATGAATTAAATGAATGTAGGAATGAAGGACATCAAAGAAGTGGGTGGGTTAAAACAAAATTTTGAGCCTAATAATCTTTTTTTTCATAACCGTGAACCAGGCCACGTTATAACCCTCAAAAGACCTAATTGAAACTAGGTTTACTTTGAAAGCATAATCAGCAAAATTATTGTTAAAAACTGACTCCACCTGTTTGTTGAGTAACTATCTTTTACACACACCACATATGTTTCATATAAATTTTTGCGATTCCAAAACTTGCATGTACATTACATCAGAAACATTTTTCAAAAGAAACAATTTTGTCTGCAAATTTATATTTGGCATCAAAGAAATTCAATCAAATGGTCTAATCAAGGACGAATCAATTCAGAGCGGTCCTAACTTGGGGCAAATTATCTCAGGAACCTGCCAATCAGGGACACGTCTTTACATACAGGGGCATACACTTCAAAGATTCAAGGTCAATGTTTCACTCACTTGGGGCACCTGAAGTGGTTTCCAGGGGCAACCCAGATCTGCCAAGATAGTTGTTATGTTTCTTCCTCCTTGAGCCAATAATCATCGAGTAGATATTATGGGTTCCTATGGACATGTGTGTTACTACAATGTGTTGAGCATGTAATCCAATATTCCTCAATTGAATACTGAACTTGACTGTTCTCCGGTAATCTCCAGCAAGTGGTTATCTTCAAAAAGCTTATATGATCTCCTTTCCCCCAGTGAAAGAAAAAGCTGAGACCCGTTTGGGAGGCTCATTCAACAGCAAATGACATCTCTTTGAGAAGTTTGCATATCATCAGCAAATGGCATCTCTTTGAGAAGTTTGCATATCATCAGCAAATGGCATCTCTTGGAGAAGTTTGCGCATCAGCATATCGGTCTTGTTTCTTTCTGTCAAAAAAAAAAGAGAAGGAAAAAAAAGCAAAAGCAAAAAAAAAAAAAGCAAAAAAATATAGCAAAAAAACAGCTCGCTAAGTTGAAATCCCGAAAGGGCGGCTTAGGCAAAAATGGGCGTCCCGGTGGATTGAAAACCCGAAAGGGCGGTCCAGGCAGAAATTAGGGGCAAAACAAAAAAAGAAATATATTCCCGGTGGATTGAAAACCTGAAAGGGCGATCCAGGCAAAAGTTAGGGATTTTTTTAAAAAAAAAAAAGAGCAAAAAGCATGACTGTCGAAACAAGACCATGAGGAAATATTCGGTTTCAGTGTACAAAATGGCGACTTCTGCCAGATCTCTGACCAATGGGCTTTACCCCAAGAATCAATCATTCTTACTATGGATTGACATACTATGCCGGGTTTTACCCCGAGGATCTGATTTATTTCACCTGCAACGATACTGTCCCCAGCGGAGAATTACCGAGTGGTTGTACGGATATGTCGGCCCAATGCTCATCTTACCTAATCAAGTCTTTGTCTCATCCAGTCATGTGCAAATACCATTCAATCATACACATGCAATCATTCACATGTACATACATGCCATCATTCACATATACATAACATACATTCATACTTACACACAATCATTCACACATTCATAAATTCATACATACAATCATACATACATAACAATTATTCACATATGTGTACATACATTCATATTCACATGCAACACGCAAACAAAATCATTCATACATACCGCATTGACCATCATGTGTCTTGCTTCATACATCACAAAAAAGAGTCATCCCCAGTGTATCTGGTCCAGAGATGTCTCTATTCATCATAAATCACAAAAAGAGTCATCCCCAGTGAGTCTGGTCCTGAGATGTCTCCATCATCATAAATCACAAAAAAGGGTCATCCCCAGTGTATCTGGTCCAGAGATGTCTCCATCATATATATTTCAAAAAAAAAGAGTCATCCCCAGTGAGTCTGGTCCAGAGATGTCTCCATCATACATATTCAAAGTACCAGGTTTTGCAAACAATCAACTGCAAACTTACAGTTCATTTCCCCAAAAGAAGTCATCTCCAGTATGTCTGGTCCAAACAAATACATATTCTTGTCATGTCTCGCTCTCCCACAATGTCAGCAGACAATTTTTTTCCTCGGTGTGTCCTTACCATCCCACGATGTTGGTAGACACTGCCTTTACTTGTCCTTACCATCCCACAATGTTGGTGGACACTGTCTTTACTTATGTCCACACACAGGACTTTACTGCTTTCTGTCTTTACTTCTGTCCGTACACAGGACTTTACTGCTTATGTCCGCACACAGGACTTTACTGCTTTCTGTCTTTACTTCTGTCCGCACACAGGACTTTATCTGCTTATGTCCGCACACAGGACTTTATCGCTTTCAGTCTTTACTTCTGTCCATACACAGGACTTTATTTACTTCTGTCCGCACACAGGACTTTATCGCTTTCAGTCTTTACTTCTGTCCGTACACAGGACTTTACTGCTTATGTCCGCACACAGGACTTTATCGCTTTCTGTCTTTACTTCTGTCCGCACACAGGACTTTACTGCTTATGTCCGTACACAGGACTTTATCGCTTTCTGTCTTCATTACTCCTGTCAAATAATCTTCATTACATTCAAACACTTTGTGAATATAGCACTCATAAACATAACACTCATAAGCATAACATTCATAACATAACATCATATCATAGCATTTTATAGTTCAATCCGGTCAAAAAATGGTGTACTCTGTATTTAAGTCTCTCCCACCGTCGAACCAAAACAAAAATATCATCAAAAAAATCATCTTTTTCTTTTTATCTCCGATGGAAGAAACTTAAATAGGGGCATCTGTCATACCCCATTTTTTGACCAATCGCTTTTATGCGTCTTTTTACGACGATTTTTTCCTTTGTTCATTTCTGACGAAATTTCGGCAGAGAGGTATTTTAAAATACCTCATTTATTTGATTTTATTTGATTTTATTTTTGTTATTATTTTTACTTCTTTATTTTTCATTTTTATCATTATTATTATTATTAATTTTCGTATTTATTATTATTATTAATATATATTATTTTTTATTTTAGTTTTTATTTGTGTATTTTTTTCCTTTTTGGTGTTTTTGTCAATTTTTCAAAGAGATCCAGATCAGGTGCTTTTGTCCAGGCCCAAAAGGGGCAATTTTGTCCAAATGTGGTATTTTTCATCTGCCAAACCCTAGGTCTGACACAGTACAAATAACACAGTTCCCAAGGAGGAAAGGGGATCAGCCTCAGCCGCAGAAAATAAACCAAAAAACAGAAAAGAACAAAAATAATCAGATTATCATCATCTTCATCCATTCTTCATCGCAAAATCCAGCGAACCCAGAAAATTAACAGAACGAAAATCACCATTTTCATTCATCATCACTACTATTCATCATCACAGAACACAAAACCAATATCATCACCTAGAAATCCTCATCTTCGCAAATCATCATCATCACCAACAAAAATTCAGAAACACAAGTTCATCACCATCACTCTCATTCCGTCCAAAACCCAGAAAACGCGAACCACTATCACCATCGATCATTCATCACTGTTCATCTATAGAAACCAACAACAAACCCTCGATTTCCAAATCCAAATCCAAATCCGGATCCAAATTCAAACCCAGATCGAAACAAATCAAAACAAAACGGAAGCAAACGCGAAGAAGAAGAAGAAGAATCAGATCAACGAAAACAGAAACAAAAGCACCAAGGTTGAATCGTTTATTTCCATTTCCGTTTTGTTTTTTTGGTTCGATCTAATCTATTGGGGTTTTGGTTGTTTATTTTTGAGTTGTGATTTGAATTTATGAGATGTTTGTATGTATACTTGATGTTTGTTTTGTTTTGAAAAATGGAGTTTAAATTTTGAAACGAAAATGGCCGTGAAGAAGAAAGGGAAGAACAGAGAGATGAGAAAGAAGAGTAGCAGCGGCGGAGAAGAAGAGAGGAGAGAAGAAGAATTTCTGTTCTTTTTTTTTTTAGGGTTTTGTATATATATCCTGCTTATAATCCTGTGCGCGCAGGTGCACAGCCTTATCGTGCACCTGCGCGCCTATTGACCTTCGGATCATAATCCTACGCCTCAGATTCTTCTTCCTCTTTATTTAGATCAGGGCCGTCTGATCTATCAGACGGCCATGATTGTTCCTGCGATTTTTTTTGGGTGTTTTTGCACAGATGGGCCCTTTTGGGCTGGGCCTTGCTCTGTTTTACTTTTTGCACCCCTTTTATTCTCTGTTTTACTATTTGCCCCCCCCTTTTGTTTTTTTAATTTTATTTTTGCATAATTAATTATTTATTTATTGCATTGTAAAGACATTAGATTGTATTTTTTAGGACTTGATGTAAATTTAAATTAAATTGCATAGCATCATGTTGCATTCATTTCATATTTATTTTTCTCGCAAATACTTTAGAATGTGATTAGGAATAAATGTACACTATAAATGAAAAATCGCATCTCATGCATATTTATTTATCGCTTTCCGCAAAGTCGTTAGCATATTTAATTCCGAGGGAAAGACACCGTTTTGATCAAAATATCATTACGGATCGTCTTCGCGCTTATTTTTGCCTATTGCGACGTTATTAATTTTAGCGCTACCTTTTTTATTTTAACCCAACATACCAATCAAATAGTTAGTCATGTTATTCTCAAAAATGAGGTCAACACCTCTTCAAAAATAATCAATCATTTTATTCTCAAAAATGAGGTCAAAACCTCTTTCAAAAAATAGTCAACACAATTCATTTTCACATATCATCAAGCATAAAAAAATATTTTGTCATCATACACTTTTCAAACTTTGGACTTTAAACCAAACGTTTCTTTTACCGCGAAAACCTCGGATTTTAACCCGAGTGCTTTTTTTACCGCGAACTTGGATTTTAAACCAAGTGCCTTGGAATTTAAACCAATGGCGTCTTTTATCGTGAAAACCTTGGATTTTAACCCAAGTGTCCTTTTTTTTTATCGCGAACTTGGATTTTAAACCAAGTGCCTTGGACTTTAAACCAACGGCTCCTTTTATCACTAAAACCTTGGACTTTAACCCAAGTGTCCTTTTTCTCGCCTAAAACCTTGGATTTTAAACCAAGTGCATTTGTCTCATTCATATATCACTAATCATGCATAAACCTTGGATTTTAAACCAAGTGTCTTTTATCACTCAAACATTTTCTCAACAAACCTTGGATTTTAAACCAAGTGTCCGCGTCTTATTTTCATAATCAAATTTCAATCAATCTAATCATACAGACTTTTTTTTCACAAATTAACATCAATCAAACTCACATTTTGCCATTTTTGGCTTTTGGTATTTTAAAACCATTTTCAAAACTTTAAAATCAAAACAAACAAATTGACTCGTCTTTTTATCCCGAACTACGGTGGTTTGATCCCTCGGGTACGTAGGCATGAGACTTGTCTCTCCAATCAATAAAATCAACAAAAAAAACATTTTTCTTCTTTATCATTCTTTAAGCATTTTTATCATCATTTTAATACTCACACTTATACATTTTTTACAAGCAAATAAAATTAAGCGCATAGATAGAAATAAAAACAAGAGGTTCCTATAGAGTACTATAGATACTTAGGGTGCTAATACCTTCCCTTCGTATAACCAACCCCCGAACCTTGTTCTCTTAAAATAGGGTTTTTTCGAACTTTTTCCCTTTCCCTCGGATAAATTAAAGATCGGTGGTGGAATATTAAATTGCGATTCGAAGTTAATTAATAACTCGATATCCAAAAATCACCGCGACACCTGCGGATCCCTATAGTTCTCGCGGAGATCCATCAACCTTAAAAAAGTATAAAATTTCTATTATTTTTAATCAAACTAGTTGTAAAAGGAATCGTAAAATTTAACTATAAAACAAAATAAAAAAGTAAAATATTATTGTGAGTCTTGTGACAGTAATAAACATCCTATATAAACAAATTATACACATATATATTGTATGAAAATATAATTAAAAATAATTTATACTTACCTAAATATACATTTATAAATATTATTTTAATAATATTTTTGGTGGCGGGGTCTCTGTATGACTGAGGATAAAATCTCGTATCCAACCTCAAACCTCTCTTGGGGGGGCTAGCTTTGTCCTCCATCCCCACGAAGAAAAAAAATCTTCAAGAACTAAAAATAAATTTATGCAAAATTATAGAGACCAAAAACATATTTAACCCAAAATTATTTACCGTAACATGCGAAAAGATATCTTAGTTTACTAGGAGAAAAAATTATTGAAAATGAAACTTTAGAAAAGGTTTTGTCAAAAAAACAAGAAAAGGTCTAGAGGTCCGAGTTTGACTTTCCGGCCTGCTAATACTTTTTAAACTTTTTTATTTTTTATTTTGGACCGAGTCATCATCCTCAATTTTTTAGAAGGGTCATGTTAACATGTGTCATAAGGGCACATTATCAGCTATCTAAAAGTAGAAATTTTACATTTAATGATACAAAACATTTAATGTTTAAGTAGTTGATCAACACACAAGATGCAATAAATTTTTATCACATTTGTATTCTTAACATGTGCCCTTAAGCGCACGTACATGTTAACATTCTCCTTTTTTTTATAAAACATAAGACCATCCACAATGGTCAAAAACATTCAACACCCCATTTTCCCACTTTTTACACTCCACATCATTTTCTCTTTCTTCCACCTAATCATTCAACACTCATTGAACTTTTACCCTCTCCAATGGGTGAGTCTGACTGAGAGTTTGGTGAAAGAGCTGTATAGTCTTCAGGAGGCAGATGTTGAAGAGCAGAAGAAGTTCGACAAGGGAAAAGCTGCAAATGTTGAGGATGTCATTCAGACTCAAAAGGACACAGAAAGGGATCAACCTGAATCCTCTACTGTGAGAGAAAATGTTGAGCAAAACCTGAGGGATAGGTTAGCTTTAATTGAACAAGATCTGAATGAACCAATTCAAGACACTCTGGGAGCTAACCCAAGCAACCAAGAGCACCTGAGGAATCCAGCTTATGAGGCTGATATTGAGAGGATTGAAGCCAAGGTGGAAAAGTACATTGGACTGATGGAGGAAGTTAATGGAAATCAAAAGGAGATCATGAAAACCCTAGCTTTTCTCTGTAATCGTCCACAATAAAACCCTAGGATTTCTTTGAATGCTTAATTGTTTATCTGCTGATTAATATTTTGTTAAGCACATTGATAGGATTAACTCTATACTTTTGTATATTTTGACTTCTTTGTGCTATTCTGAAATATTTATTCACTATGTTTTAATCTGGATGCTTTTATTTCTTTTCTGTTTCTTTAAACTTTTGATAGTTTTTATTTCCATTGAGAATTAATCATTTATGATCATTTTTTTTATTCTTCAATTGACTTTCAAAACCTTCTTTTAAAAGTTTATTCCATTTAAAATTGTTTTTCAATTAGTACAATATTTGGTCATTCTTAAAGAATCAAATTGCATAACAAGAGAAGAAACATAATAAGAAAATCAAATTAAACAAGCCAAAGCAATTTAATTTTATTGAGAACATGGGTTACTGATTACATATAAAAATTCCTAAAGACTATTTTTTGGATGCTCCAAAGGACATATTGTGGCAGCAGCCTTGATATGACCTTTGAAGAGGGGAGTTGGGTTATCCAACTGTTAGATCATCTTCCTTGAAGAAACCAATTCTGATGCATCAGATTGTTATTCTTCAGGAGAAGATTCTAGCCCCTCTAGAGCCTTGGATATCAGATTATTTTTCTTCAGGAGGATATGTCTTTAGAAACTCAAACTAGTCAGAGTCCCAATCTTTTTCTTCAGACTCTGAACTGTGTTTCTCTTGTTCAGACGCTGGCTTTGTTTCTCTTGATTTCTTCGTATGTTTTCTCCTATCTTGACTAACTCTCTTTGAATCTACCTTCTTCTTTTCTGAGCGTTTCATTTTTTCTCTCAATTGTTCTATCACAACCTAAGATTATTCTGTGTGAATAAAATGACTAGGTTTCTCTCCTTTTTATAAGCTCATTTCACACGCCAATGTCATAAATGTGTTCAACCACTCCTGACTTGACTGCATTGGACATTGCAATTGTTATTAATTGCTTATACTACCTTTTTGATAATGACAAAAGGGGGAGAAAGAATAATGATAAATCAATTCTTGGAAGAAGCGAAATTACTTTGCTTTTTAGGGCTTTGTAGTGCTTCAGGAAGAGAACGTAGGAGAGCGGTCAATTTAGTGGCATGAGTTACATGCTTTGTAATGACAATCTGATCTTGAGGATTTCAAAATGTGTGTATTTTTTTTAAGCTCTGAACTGTTTTGCAAAATATTATTTTAAAGCTGTTTGAAATATATTATATTTTGAACTCTGAAACTGTTTATCATGTTAACCTCTGAACCTTGTGTGTGTATACGTTTCTAGTGCCTCTGATCCTATTGTCATTCAGTTAAATATTTTGTCTAATTCATCTGGCATTTTAAATAAGCGCATAATTTTAAGGAGAATATATTTATTAATTGAAGTTTATTATTCATAGATAGTTTTTGAGTAAGGGTGCAACTTTATTCAAAGATTATTACACTATGAAAAGAAGAAGCTTACAAACTTTGTTCTCTGCATAGTAAAATATGAATAATTTAAGTCATATAATAAAGTAATTCTTAAACTGATTAAAATTAACTATGGATACAAAATAGGGAGAGCTTACAAACCTAACCCTATGGACTGTCAGACTTAGGGGGAGCTTGCAAAACTCAGAAGCCTAATGTCAACATAGCTAAATTTTTATCAACAACAATTGTATTTAATACTTATATTTGTCATCATCAAAAAGGAGGAGATTGTTGGAACAAAATGTGTTTTGATACACACCCTTAGTTTTGATGATAACAAAGTATTAAATGGACAATTGATGTTACTAATGTTTAAATTAAGTGTGCAGGAAAATCTTAAGAATATACATGAGCACACTTGATTTATGCTCTGAAGGAACCTATGAAAGTCTGAATCATTTACACTCTGAAAGAGTTCAGAAGCTAAAACGTGGTCAGAAGCTCAAAAAGGATCAGGATGTCTACAAGAGTTCAGAAGCTTAAGAGAAGTTCAGAAGCTCAGAGACATTCAGATGCCTACAAAAGTTCAGAAGCTATTTGGTGTTAGTCAAGAGTTATTCAGAAGATGAAGACGTTCAGAAGCTGAATTACGAAGTACTATCAGAGGCCAAATATTCAAACTATCAGAGGCCAAATATTCAAGACCAACCAGACTTCAAGATATCAAGGTTCATCAGAAGTAAAGTGAATTCCAATGGTCATCAGAAAGGCTACATCACCAAGTCTTACTAAGCCTGATGATCTCTTAAGGACAACTAATTACAACGGTCATAAAGGATGTGATCCTGTCCTCTCTAGGAGCTAGTTGTACCTTATTACTGTATTTGGACAGACAGTAAAACGTGAGCTTAACTGTGAAGAAGAAGTGCTCTGCTTAGAGTAAATTCAAAAGTTACAGTTGTCCATTTACAACGGGATTCTACAACGTCTCAATATCTTTCTTCACTCATATATATATATCAGAAAGAAAGAAGTTGATGACTAAGGAACTAAGGAACAACAACCGATTTTCATATACTTATACTCTCAGAATTGAGTGAGAAGTTGTTAACTAGCTAAAGCCTCTGAAGTTATTATCTTGTAATAGTTTTAAGCTTAGAAGTTAGTATTTACTCCTGTGTGAGTAATTTGGAAAAGTCTCAATCTTAGTGATTAGAGCAAAGAAGTCTCTTAGTCTTGTGTGACTTTGAGCAAAGAAGTCTCTTAGTCCTGTGTCACTCTGAGCAAAGAAGTCTCTTAGTCTTGTGTGACTTTGAGCAAAGAAGTCTCTTAGTCTTGTGTGACTTTGAGCAAGGAAGTCTCTCTGTCTTGTGTGACTTAGAGCAAAGAAGTCTCTTGCTTGTGTGTTTGAGCACTAGAATTGTAATCTTTGTGATTATAGTGAAATCCCTTGGAAGTGCAAGGGGACTGGAGTACTCTCGTTTTGTGAGGGGAACCAGTATAAATTCTTGTGTCTCTCTCTCTCTCTCTCAATCTCTTATTTACTCTTCCATCATTCTTTTAGATTCAAGTTGTTTGTGTTAAGTATTCCGCTGTGCTTAAAGACTCTGATAGATACTATTATCTAGAAAAGTTTTTAAAATCTAAAACACAATTCAACCCCCCTTCTTGTTTTTTCTCCCACCCACCTTCAAAATCTCTTAAATACCGGCTTGAGAATGTTCTTGTAAGTTGTCACCGCAATGTTAAGGCACATAATTTGGACTAACAAAGAAGTTGATATAACTTTGTCCCCCAAAAAATGTAGTAAATTAAATTTCTTATAGCAATATCCATAAATAGAGTAAACCATCAAATTGGTCCTATGATTTTTTTTTTGGTTTACAAAGGAGCTGAGGATCAAATCTGGAACCTCTGGCATACTACTCAAACCTCTCAACACTAGACCAAACCTAGTGGTTTTGGTCCTATGAAACTTAATCTCAAATAGATTTCTGGTTCTTTAAATACGTCAAATTAGTCTTTGTCAAATGTTTCTCAATTTAGTCCCTCTGTGAACATTTGTTTCACTTACTGTCAAATAAATATTTGTCTTCATCTATTTTCAATCAAAATAATCTCCGACATTTTTAATTTGTCGCCAAATTAGTCTCTATCTTTACCAATTTGTTTATCAAATAATCATGATTTTAAGTTGATTGTTGATTATGTGACACTTAAATTGTGTGACGTTATTACACTTAATTCTCACATCAGTTGCGAGATGATCTTAAATATGTTTATAGATGAGAACAATTTTCACCTTACAAGTCAATTTTATATGATTGAATTATGTCGAACTCTCAATTTTAAAATGGTATCGGAACTTTCTCCACGATTTGCTCGACCATATCAGTGAGGGCAATCCTCACCTCCAATTTGATCAGTCTCATAAATACTAATAATAGTAACTACTAAGGGCCCGTTTGGTGCGCATGATAGGATAGTGACAAGATAGGATATAAGACAGGATAATGATATGATAGGATATCAGCAGAATAATTGTTATCCTCAGTTATCATATCCCGTGTTTGGTGCGCACATGATAACAAAGATGATAACTATTATATCTTGTTCTTAATACATATTTGCTCATAATAATATGATAAGATATATAACAATTTAAATGATAAAGTTACTCTTGTAAAACAATTGTTATTTTTTTAAAATTATTTTGTAATACTTTGAATTTTATAAATAAAAAATATAAATAAGTAATCAAATAACTTTACAATTTCAAATAAAAATCATGAGAAAATAATCAAGTTTAATTTTTTATATGAATCATGATCAAATAAATAACTCAATAATATATACATGTTAGATAAGCCAAATAAATTTATGATATATCTCATACGTAAATTTTAAAACTACTGTTGCAAAAGAATTATATTTAATTTTTTATAAAATTTAAATTTGTCCCTATTTTTCAATTTTTAAATAATTATTTTACTTTGAAATATTGTAATTTTAGTAAAATTTTGATTTTTTTAGAATATATTAATTACAAAATTACCACTGTGAGAAAATCACAATCTATTTAAAAATTAATTATTATATTATTTATATTTTATTGATTTTATTTTATTTATTTTAAAATATATTTTATAGAATAAATCAGTATTTTCTTTTCTTCTTCTTATCCTATCCTGTCGGTAACCCAGCTCAAATTCAAGATAAAAATTATAACTACAGAGACATGATAGGATAAGCTTCAAGATTAACTTATCTTATCCTGCTGTGTTACCAAACACTGGATTGCGACTGGATATGATACAGTTATCCTATCGTCTCACTTTTCCTGTGCACCAAACGGGCCCTAAGAGTAAATTACAAGCCATGGTTTGATTGGAGATAAAAAAAGCATATTTGTTATGGAGCCCACTTGGAAGATTGGCATGGACTTTACCTCAGTCTGAATGTCAATTACCAAGTAACATCCATGAGGCATCATCACTAATACATACATTACAATTTCCATTTAATTAATCCAACAATTGCAAACAAACTTCTAAGAAAGTGCAGTAAAGTTGAGTCTTTCGTCAACTTAGTAATTTCCATTTCCTTCATACACTATCGATTAAAATTAAATTAAAATAATACACTTAAAAAAATTTATTTAAATAATTTTTTTTTTATTTTCTTAATTTAAAATGCAATACATCACACAAATAACGTAATCAGTGCGATACAAATTAACTTAAAATACAATACAACACACAAGTAACGTAATTAATACGATGCAAATTAACTTAAAATACGAAACTTAAAATGCAATACAATACACAAGTAACGTAAATAATTGTTGGGATAATTGGAAGAATTATTGGGATCCATTTCACTAAAAAAAAATTAAAACTTCAAAAGAAAGTCTAATTAGAAAGATAATAATAGATTAAGATAGTGAAAAATTTGGTTTTTTTCTGTGTCCAAATGAAATGAACCAAGTTTCTATTTATAGAGAAAAAAAAATCACGAATTTTGGTAAAAAAAATAAAAAATAAAAAATAAATTTGCAATGAGATAATTGAGTTCAAACGATAAAAATCATAAAAATCCAGTGAACCAATCAGCAGCTGACAAGTGGCACCATTTATCCATGTTAAACATGTTGAATGTGTTCAACACTTCCCTCCTCCATATCACATTAAACACCTTCACTACAATGGTTTCAACACCAAAACCTTCATTCAACACCCCTCTTTCAACACCACTGCATATGGTCTAAGAAAATTGTCTTTATAAATTATAAAATTAAAATTGTTTTCGCATGTTTTTTTTTTTTTAATTCCTCTTGTCTCTTTTACTTTTAGCAGTATCAAACCACTAACCTCAAATCTCCGGTTGTCTTCCTTCCTCTCACTTTGTTTCATGAACCAAAGAAAGACTTAACTCTTAAGCTAAAAAGTCATACACTTTTTTTAATATTTTTTTTTGAACAAGCATACACTTTTTTTAATTGACTCATACTTCATCCTTTGTTATTGCTCTTTTTCTTTCTGTAATAGATTTCACACATTTTCACTGCAAGATTCTTCTTAAGCCACCACACTAATTTGTGTTCTTCAGACAGGTACTTCTACATTTCATTACTTTACCATACTTTTTAGTCTTTTGTTTTCTACACTTGCTAGTTTTATAATAATATCAAAAGGGTAATGAAAGAAATGGAGTTACAATTACAACAAAATAGTTTAATTCAAAGAGGGAATGAAAATAGAGATTTGATAATTCACATGGAAACCATGTTACAAACTGTTGAACTTCCCTTAGTCTCACGTTGTTGTATATACAAAGTACCTCAAAAAATCCGAAAACTTAATCAAGAAGCATATACTCCAACAATTGTTTCCATTGGCCCATTTCATTATGGTGACAAGAGGTTAGAATCAATGGAAGATCTTAAATTGAGGTACCTCAAGAGTTTCCTAGAAAGAACTCAAAAGGGTTTAGGTGATTTCATTGATTACATAAAAAAGTCAGAAGAAATCATTAGATGTTGTTACTCAGAAGCCATTCAACAAACTAGTGATGATTTTGTTAAGATTATTTTAACTGACGCTTGTTTTATAATCGAGTATTTTCTTCGGTCACTTGAGTGGCCGCAAGAAGATCCTTTATTATCAAAACCATGGTTAAGGTGTGATGTTAAGCTTGATCTAATATTACTTGAAAATCAGCTTCCTTGGTTTGTTCTTGAAGATTTGTTCAACTTAACTGAACCCAGTTGCTTCAATGGCGAGGTTTCTTCGTTTTTCGATGTTGCTTTTCACTATTTTAAGGTTCATTTCCTGCAGAGTATTTTGCCTAATGAGGCAAATAACAATAAGTTTACAGTCCACTATTTTCATGATCACTATCAGCAATATATAATGAAACCTGATCAAGTTAGTATGCAATTACATAACCTCACTGATTTGTTACGAGTATTTTACTTGCCGCCTGATATGTTACCAAAGAGGGAAAAACAAATAGTAAAGCATTTATATAGTGCAAGCCAATTAGTAGAAGCAGGTGTAAAACTCGATGTTGGTCAAGATTACCAAAGTTTACTTGAGTTAAAGTTTGCAAAAGGCGCACTTACGATACCAAGATTTGAAGTTTGTCACTGGACTGAGACACTTATAAGGAATGTGGTTGCGTTCGAGCAATGTCATTATCCGTTTCAGACTTACGTGACTGATTACACGATTCTCTTGGATTTCCTGATTGATACAAGCCAAGATGTTGATAAACTTGTTGACAAGGGAATAATGATTAACACATTGGGTGATAGCAATGCAGTTGCTAAAATGATTAACAATCTTTGCCTTAATGTTGTTCAGGAAAATATCAATGGAAGTTATATTTCGCTATGCAGAAAATTGAATTGCTTCTATGAGGATCCTTCTCATAAATATAAGGCGATATTCATACATGACTACTTCAGCACTCCTTGGAAAATAACATCTTTTGTAGCTGCAATTGTGTTACTTTTGCTTACTCTAATTCAAGCCACATGTTCTGTCATCTCATTATTTTAGGTTCAAATCTCTTGTATTATTCATTATTTTAAGCCATTTGTTTTAGATTTTGAGATGTCTCATTAGATTTAGTGATAGCAAGTTTTTATGTTTATAAAGTGTATTAAGAAGCATTTTTTCACTTGAGATCTAAAACTAACATGCTTCAAGTTATGATTCCTTTCTGATGTATCATCATTTTATGCAATAGCTTAAGATTTCAACAACTTTAATTATTCCCTTTTAGTTAACTGGCACTCATGTAATGTATAAGATAACTTGCTAATTTTTGTTGATAGTGAGCATGTAAACACATGACAGTTAGTAATGCAAAAATTTCTTAAAGTTATAGTAACATTATAATGGTAAAAGTGGTTAAAGTGTTGACAAAAGAAACTGAAGCAACTAGGGACCTGGATTGAGATGACTGGTATTATTTTTACATAATAATAATAATAATAATAATAATAATAATAATTACTATTATAATGATAAAGTAGTAGTGGAAAAAAAATATAAAATAAAATAAGAAAATAGTGGGGCAAATTTTTTACAGGACATTACTTATCACTCCCCTCATTTTTTTTCAATCCCAAAAAGAAAAACAACACACCCAAGTTTAGAGAGTTCCTTACTCCCCCTCTCTCTGTTTCTTAAACTCGTCTCCCTCACCTCTCATCTCTCCATTCTATCTTCATTTTGTTACAACCCTCCCCTAATTTCCATCATTCTTCTTATACTGTACACCCAGGTTCGACTAAGATGTATAAAGACCTGAAAGAAATTTATTGGTGGGAGGGAATGAAGAGAGATGTAGCGGAGTTTGTCTCTAAATGTTTGATATGTCAACAAGTTAAGGCTGAGCATCAGAGACCTGCAAGTTTATTTCGGAGGATTGAGATACCAGAGTGGAAATGGGAAAGGATCACTATGGATTTTGTGACAGGATTACCTAGAACCTTACGAGGTTTTGACTCGGCGTGGGTGATTGTGGATCGCTTAACAAAGTCTGCACACTTCTTACCCGTTAAAACTACCTATACAGCAGCTCAATATGCTAAGCTTTATGTCGAGAGAATAGTTTCTTTACATGGTGTACCATTATCTATAATATTTGATCGTGGACCCCAATTCACTGCTCATTTTTGGAGGTCATTTCAGGCAGCTTTAGGAACTCGGTTGGATTTGAGTACTGCTTTCCACCCCTAGACAGATGGTCAGTCTAAGAGGACAATACAAATTTTGGAAGATATGCTTCATGCTTGTGTGTTAGACCTGGGAGGAAGTTGGGATCAATACTTAGGGTCCGTTTGGCCTAGCTTTTTTAGCTCTTAGAAGCTATCTGAAATCTAAAAGTGAAATAAGAGCTTCCAAAAAAAGAGTAAAAGTTGTTTGGTAAAATATATTTTAAAAAAAAAAAGATTTGTACAAAAAAAATTAAAAAAAGATAATAACAACTAATAATATTTAAATGAAAAAATAATAAAAAGAGTTTTCAGCAGGATTCGAAGCGGGATCATTGCAAAAAAAGCTCGGATTTTTTTTCAAAAGTAGGTTTCAACCTCTTTTCCCAAAAGCTCATTTAATCCAATTTTGCACATAAACAAAAATCTGTTTTTTACGGTTAAGAGCTTTATTAAAAATGTGTTTGGCCCAACTTTTGATTAAAAAGAGAATTTAAAGCTAAAAAAGCCGAGCCAAACAGAGCCTTACCCTTGATGGAATTTGCTTATAATAACAGTTACCAATCCAGTATTCAGATGGCACCGTTTGAAGCCTTATATGGACGACGTTGCAGATCACCAATTGGTTGGTTTGAAGTTGGAGAGTCTAAACTTGAGGGTCCAGATATGGTTCAAGAAGCGATTGAGAAAGTTAGATTAATACAAGATCGGTTAGTTACTACTCAAAGCAGACAAAAATCTCATGCGGATAAAAAATGCCGACCTTTAGAGTTTGGTGTCGGAGATCATGTGTTCTTACGTGTCTCTCCGATGAAAGGTATTCTAAGATTTGGTAGGAAGGGAAAGTTAAGCCCCCCGATTCATTGGGCCGTTTGAGATTCTAGATAAAGTGGGGAAAGTGGCCTATCGTTTAGCTCTTCCACCAGACCTCTCAAGTGTTCATCCTGTTTTTCATGTATCCATGCTTTGGAAGTATGTCCGCGATCCTTCTCATGTTATTCAGCATCAAACAGTGCAACTTGATGAAAACCTTGGCTATATCGAACAACCACTAGCTATAGTAGATAGATGTGTGAAACGGTTACACTCTAAGGATGTTGCTTCGGTGAACGTGGCTTGGAAAGGGCCAAGTGGTGAAGAAATGACTTGGGAGCCAGAATCAATTATGCGCGAAAAATATCCTCACTTGTTTGAAACGCAAGGTTAATATGATTATGATAATTCGAGGACGAATTATATTAAAAGGGGGGGAGAATTAGATGACTGGTATTATTTTTACATAATAATAATAATAATAATAATATTAATTACTATTATAATGATAAAGTAGTAGTGGAAAAAAAATATAAAATAAAACAAGAAAATAGTGGGGCAAATTTTGTACGGGACATTACTTATCACTCCCCTCATTTTTTTTCAATCCCAAAAAGAAAAACAACACACCCAAGTTTAGAGAGTTCCTTAGTCCCTCTCTCTCTGTTTCTTAAACTCGTCTCCCTCACCTCTCATCTCTCCATTCTATCTTCATTTTGTTACAACCCTCCCCTAATTTCCATCATATGTTCTACGTTTGTTGTGCACTCAAGCTTGAAAGGGATATTAAGTGAGAAGTGGAGATACTCATTCATGGAAAGGTTGCTATTTGGTGTTCCTTGAGGTAAATGTTTATGATTTATGAAATTTAGAGATGATAATTAACTTGGATGAGTGGTGGAAACTAAAATAGATAGTGTAATTAGATTTTTATGAGTCTCTTTTTAAACCCTAAGTCTAACAAATTGGGGGTTTTGTCAAATTCTTGTATCTATCATTATTGTGGTCTCAAATAAGTTTCTTTTAAGTGTTGAAATTATTGTATGATATTCAGATTCGGTGGAAGTTGCTCCGGTGGCCGTTCCGGAAGGCGTTGCTAGGAACGGAGTTGCTTCTTCATAGTTGTGAGTAGATAATTTACCTTGTGGCTAGATTTCTAAGTTATTATTTTATGGGAGAAACAAATATTTTTTAAATAATAAGCTCATTTCATTCAAGAGTAGTTTCACAAATGTATTCATCTTAATGATTTGGTTTTAGTTATGGAAATTGTTTAAAACTTTTATTTTAAGCTTTATTTGGAATACAAAGTTTACCGTTTGCTGCAACGAAGAGAGAATGCAGCCTATGAACAAATTGTTCATAGTATAACCGTTCGCCACAACGAAGAGATAATGTAGTAAATACCGTTCACCACAACGAAGAGATAATGTGGTTTATGTGCGTGAAAACAAGTAATTTGATTTTTTACAAATTTTTAAGTTGTCTGAGGGTTTCAAAAAGTGACTTGCATTTTGTTTTACAAAGTGGATTTTATGTAACGTGGTTTATTTTCTTTTTTAAAATATTCGTGCGGTTATTGTTTCTCCTCCCTGATCACTTGGTATTTTATGCTCTCACTGAGTCTATGTGACTCACCCCAATTTTTTTTTTCTTTTCAGATTTACAAGTAGCAGCAGCATACATCGTTCTTGATAACCGTAGCTTCCAGCTAGTACTCTTTTTGGTAGGCTTCTATCTTTGGTGGAGGCCATTATTTTGTGACTTCAGTATGATGCAGCTATATTTTGATTAGAACTTGTTTAGTAGTCACTATGGTAGGTAGTAATGCAAGTTTGTAAGCGCTATATGTATAGTCACTATCCTTGTGAATATTTGAAGTTTTAGCATTTTAGTCTTGAACTGCTGTGGGAAAATATTTTGTTGTAAATATTCAATACAATGATAGTTTGGAATTGTTAGAAAAACAAGGGAAACTCTGCCAAATTTTTGGGTAGATTCTAGACCTATGAATATATATATATATATGTATGTGTGTGTGTGTGTGTGTGTGTGTGTGTGTGTGTGTGTGTGTGTGTGTGTGTGTGTGTGTGTATTTTATACTAGGCTTGCCGGGCTTATTTATTTTCTTTAGGAGCGGTTAGCCTGTGCGCCGGTCATGATTCTGAGAGGGTCATGACATGGATTTTGTGCATTCACAAATCAGTGACTGCATCCGATCAGCAGGTTTAAGACCGTCCAATCAAGATCGAATGATTGTGATTTCATCAAAATTTAAAATCAAACAAAAAATTATAAACAACCTTTAAATAGGAATCATCCAATCTTGATCAGACGGTCCTAATGTATTGACTGCAGCCAATTGACTGCATGAAGCAGTGACTGCAACTTAATCCGAATTCCAACTTTAGGCCCAACAACATCAACCCTCTGAACATGTTCAGATATAGTCTCAGGCACTAGGTTACTAAAATTGTATACTTGCAATTTGGAAGATATGTTGTGGAACCTGTCTTAGCCAAGGCCTTTGGAGTGAGATAAAGACTCCAACCTGCACTAGATCAGAATATAGTTGATGTAATTATTGAATCTAATGCGCATATTGCTGTTAAATGCTTTAAGTTCCAATTTTGCTCTTGCCACAATAGACACAGTAATTCAAGGTTGTAAAATCTGTTGGAACAAAATGTGTTTTGATACACACCCTTAGTTTTGATGATAACAAAGTATTAAATGGACAATTGATGTTACTAATGTTTAAATTAAGTGTGCAGGAAAATCTTAAGAATATACATGAGCACACTTGATTTATGCTCTGAAGGAACCTGTGAAAGTCTGAATCATTTACACTCTGAAAGAGTTCAGAAGCTAAAACGTGGTCAGAAGCTCAAAAAGGATCAGGATGTCTACAAGAGTTCAGAAGCTTAAGAGAAGTTCAGAAGCTCAGAGACATTCAGATGCCTACAAAAGTTCAGAAGCTATTTGGTGTTAGTCAAGAGTTATTCAGAAGATGAAGACGTTCAGAAGCTGAATTACGAAGGACTATCAGAGGCCAAATATTCAAACTATCAGAGGTCAAATATTCAAGACCATCCAGACTTCAAGATATCAAGGTTCATCAGAAGTAAAGTGAATTCCAATGATCATCAAAAAGGCTACATCACCAAGTCTTACTAAGCCTGATGATCTCTTAAGGACAACTAATTACAACGGTCATAAAGGATGTGATTCTATCCTCTCTAGGAGATAGTTGTACCTTATTACTGTATTTGGACAGACAGTAAAACGTGAGCTTAACTGTGAAGAAGAAGTGCTCTGCTTAGAGTAAATTCAAAAGTAACAGCTGTCCATTTACAACGGGATTCTACAACGTCTCAATATCTTTCTTCACTAATATATATATCAGAAAGAAAGAAGTTGATGAATAAGGAACTAAGGAACAACAACTGATCTTCATACTTATACTCTCAGAGCTCCGGTTCTGTTGGAAAATCACTTAACAGCGAAACAGTCTAGATCCTAAGGAGAAAAACATCACGGCTCAGCTATTCAATGATTTGAATGATTGGAAGCAGAGGTTATATCAACAAGTTGCTGATCTTATCAAGGAAGTTGAAGATGGACTAAATCTAAATGAAGATCTAAGCAACAATCAAAATCCTTCCACATCAGAAGCTGAACAAACCTCTAATATTGAATCTACAACCACTACTGCTTGCTTCATTAGTGATGATAATGAAAGCATTCAGAGAGCAAGAGTAAATGGTCTGTTAGATCAATATGAAGAATTTAGAATGGAAGAAAATGAGAGCATTGGAGAAATGAGCTCAAGATTTCAAGCTATCAAAAGCAAGCTTGAAGACTTTAACAACAAACACAGCAACAAAGAGCTTGTAAGCAAAATGCTGAGAAGTTTGCCTCTGGACTGGAATGTAATTGCAAATACAATAGAGGAAACTAAAGACATCAATTCAATGAGTCCTGAATCATTGATTGAATTACTCAGAGACCATGAATTGGCTATGAAGGATAAAGACGAGTTGAAAAGTGAAGAAGCACAAGCAGCAAGGAAAGGAAAGCAAGCAATGGAACATGAAGATCTTGATGAAGAACCTGATGAAGAGTATCTTGAAAGGTTTTCAAGGAAACTTCAAAGATGGTACAACTTCAAGAAGAATGGAGGAGCAATGGCAAAAGGAATGACAACCTGGGAAGAGCTAGACAACTTCTCTGAAGGTGAATCTTAAGGAGAGAAGGAAATCAAGCTCTCAGGACCTGAAGAGCAAATGGAATCTGAAAGAGCACTAGGAGCTGAAGAATCAAGCTCTGAAGATGGGTCAGACTTTGAAGATTCAAGCTCCGATGGAGAGTCAGATTCTGATAACTTAGATCACATCAAAGGAAGATTGAATCAGGTATACTCTCGTCTCTCCAAAGCCAAATTGATCAAGCATCTTGAAAAAGCTTTACTTAAATCCTTTAATAGTCAGCAAAAGTATAAAAAGCTTAAGGTAGACTATGAGAATTTAAATAAGGAAGCGAATCACTCTGAAGATCTCTTACAAAAAGATTTTAACAAAACAAGAGATATTGAGAGAGGTTATGCTATGTGTTGCAAACCCTATGAACACTCTCTTGCTTTCAAAGAGTATTGCAACATAAATGCTGATCAAGATAAAATTGTTTCTATGCTTTGCAACATTAGAATCAACAATACTAATGGGATTGGATACTCTGGTGATAAAACACTAGAGGAACCAAGCTCATCAGTTATTGCTGGAAGCTCTTCACTCCCTAATCTTTACACTACATTTGTATCTGATAGTACTCAGATGGAACAAATGAAGGATAAAGATTTGGAAACTAACAGTCTAGGACCCTCAAACAAGTGGGTACCAAGAGACAAAATTATTTACTTAAATACAGGTCAAACAAAGACTCTGGACGTTCCAATCACATGGATGCATGTGAATGTGAATGGAAGGAAAGCAATTGTGCATAGAAGGCACATTTTGGATGAGTCAGATGAAGTAGCAAAGTTTTTCACAAGAAAGGGGGGGTTTGAATTGTGAACCTTTAAAATATTCCCTATAAAAATTATCAAACACAATATACTTGAAGAAAATGATTAGATTGTTAGTTAAACCAATTAACCAAAAGTGTTGCAGTCTGGAGATCGATCTCCCAATCACTCTCTGACAGTATATATATAACTATTAAACTGTGATGTGTATGATTAGTGATTGCACAAATTAAATCAGAGTAAGGGAAGAGAATGCACACAATATTTTATCCTGGTTCACCCAAAATGCTTGGGCTAGTCCAGTCCCCACACTCCTTGTGAGATTGTCCACTAGGAGATGCTAATGATCTCAAATTACACTTCCTTTGATCTAGATCCAAGATCAAATAATCTTCTAAGCCCTACAAGCTTAATCTACCTCAGTCACACTGACTATGAAGGTGTCACTCAATTAGTAGTTACGTACTAACTTGAGCCAATGATTACAATGATGAAGGATTTTGGAATCAAACCTATTCACTCAATACTCTTATGAGAAGCTTTGAAAATGGATGGATAAACTCTCAAAACACTCACTGGATATTCTAATCCTAGATATATATGAATTACAGATTTGAGTGAGAGAGAAAAGAAGAGCTCATGATAAAACTTGTAATGCAAAAACAAGTGTTGAAGTTGTAGTGGAGACTCTTGCTCTTCAAAGTTGCCAAAGACCTCTATATATAGATGAGTGATGATCAGGGAGTCTTGGCCACGAAGTATATCCGTTGGAGGCTTGAAAATAACGGCTAGTTGCTCTGCAGATGACAGCTCATGAAATTTGAAGAAAACAGATCAGTCTGAGATTGATCTCCAAAGTTTCTTCTTCTGACTTTTAAGAGAGGAGCGTATTGCTAGCTGTTGTTGAGCTGTAATGTTGTTGTACGTTGCTTAACAAACAAGTATAGCCGTTGTGCAGCTTTTGGATAACCTTTAAACAGCTGTAGCAAGCTGGTGTCACTCCAAGTGATGATTTTCTCTTTCCAGCATTGGTCTGAGATCGATCTCCCAATTCTGGCGTGAGTGACATTCTTCTTTTTAGAGCAAAGGAGCTAGAGCACGAAAAGTCCAGCTGTTATAGATAAGAACAGCAGCTGGATGTTGTACTTGATGTTCCATAGTGTCCTTGATGCAAGTACCATTGTCATATGGAAAGAGAAGCTTTCATTGGAGAATGTTCCTTCTTTATTCTTTAAAGTACAAGTCAATTCTCCTAGACCAGAATGTGCTGTCTAATTCTCCATGGTCCATATGATATCAGTTCCATTTATTGAGTATAAAAATGTCCTTATGTCATATGCTCAATCTTCACATGTTTAAATCATAGAACTTGATAAAAGAAGTAAGTTCTCTATTCATGAGAGAGAACTTTGCCTTAAATGATCTCTTGTATGTGTAGATAATTCGTGAGAGAGGCCCAAGAGAAAAGTGATCATTTGTCTTGTACATAGTTGACTTATCCATAAGTCATTTTGCATTGATTGTGTGAAAATGATGTTTGCGTAGGTCTCAGAGACCAATCAGAGACCATTCTCCAAGCTTTAGTTTTTATCACAATAAAAACATGATATTTGATCTAAATAGCTCAATTGTTCCTAGCTTGATTAAAACACTCAAAAGCACTTGTTAGATACCAAAACAAGATTAGAATTACATTAAAAAAATAATTAAGAGGTTTGTTATCTTTAAAACATCAATTAGGGATTTTGCCTCAACATCAGATGGAGAAGAAGATGAAGTGGAGTACATAAGCAACAGGAGAGAGTATGAAGAATTTGAAGGTTGTTTTGAAGAAGACTTTGATGATAGCAACTCTTTATGGTGGGATGAATGCCCAGACTTTGACCTTGAAAGAGATTGACAAGAAAAGCCTAAAATGTACATAAATAAAAGGCTTACAGTTGAACAAAATGACATCAAAACAACAGAGCTTCAAAATCAGGTAAGTAACTCTAAACTCCTGAATGACAAGTCAGAGGAATAACATTCAAGGTTAAAAATGTTTTTGTGGGACACTTGATTTATTTTAACAAAATGTTCAGATTTAAAACCTTGAAAAATCTTATCTGAACATATATTTTAAATGTCCTGAAAAATTCATTTTTAGACTCTGAAGCACTTTAGATTTCAGCATCTGAAGTAGTTCAGACTCTGAAAAATTTTCAACCTCTGAAGGTTAAGCCTCTGAAAAGGAAATGAATTGCAAACGTTTAAGTATTTTTTACTGAAACGTTTTGGCGCTAAATGGTCAACACGTACACACGTTCTAATTGGTTTGAAACAGTTAGTGATGGTTCTTTTCTTTTTGATTTAATTTATTGTGTGTTTTACTTTGCTTTTAAGCAAAATCACTTGCACACTTTACACATTCACTACATACACTTTCTTCTTCAACACCACAGAGCAATTTCTTTCTCTCTCAAATTAGCAAAACCCAAAACCCTAACTTCAGAAATGGCAGCATCTACCTCATCAGCATCTACTACAGCCTTATCATTCCCAAAGGATTTACCAGTCGACATCATCAGTTGCACAGAGTTATTTAGCAGAGAGAAATCGCTAGATATGGAAGGGAAATCACTCAACTTGGTTATGGAACAACCAGTTGATTTTGAAAGTCTTAGATTGAATCAACACGACATTGAGAAGTTCTTCACTGATCAAGATGGAGGATTTAGATACATGAAATTACTGAATGGGCCAATCTACCCTACGCTGGTAAAGGATTTTTGGATTAGGAGCAAAGTAGTAACTGTGGAAGACTACGACAAGGAATTGGATACCTTAAGGAACTCAAAGCCTGAAAACAAGGACAAGACTCCAGCTGAATTGGGTCTAAGAGAAGTCAAGGAGGAAGAAATTAGGTCTGTTGTATGTGGATTTGAAGTGGTTCTGACCCAATCTAATTTGGCAAGCATTCTACATATTCCCAATGAAGGAAAATTCAATGCCTTCAGCGCAACTGAAGCTAAGAACACTGGGTGTCTGAATGATATGACAAAGAAGTGTTATGAAAAAGGGAAAACTTGTGAGAGCAACAAGAGTGGTGATTTGAAACCAACGCAGAAACTACTAGCCAGAATTTTGCTAGGATCAATCTTTCCAAGGAGTGGAAGCTCTGATCAACTCTCTTGGGATCATAGATACTTTATCTATTTTCTCACTAGAGGATATCAACTAAATTGGGCTAAGTATGTCTTCAATCACCTTTGCAAGGATGATAATGCTACTCAAAGGCAAACCAAGCCCAATGTTCATGTCATTTACCCAAGGATTCTTAGTGAGGTTTTCTATCAGTGTGGTGTGATTGACGTGATCAAGGCTACTGGTCAAGATAACTTGTTAAGAGAATTGAGAGCCTCTGTTATCTCAGTGCACACATTGTCCAACTTGTACTTCCTACCAGGAAAAACTTTGAAGTTTTCAGAGCCTTTGGAACAACTACCACATTCTGGACCCTCTAAAGTAACAACATTCAAGATTAACATACCTTCTGTAGCTAAAGGTATTGTTAACCAGTACATACAACTACTGGAAAGCCAAGGAGAACCGTTTGAGATTGAATCAGAGGATGTGAAGAGGAAAAGGAAGAGGCTTGTAAAAGTTAAGGTGGAAAAGAGTGAAGATACAAAGGAGGAGGAAAGGGAAAGATAAAGACAAAGGCTGGATGTTCAAAGGTGGTAGTGGTTCAAGATGTTGAAAGTAAAGATGATGGTGAACCACTAAGTGTCAGACAGAAGAAGCTTGTCAAGGAGCCCAAGAAAAAGAATGTTGAAGGCTCAATTAAAGACAACTCAGGTAATGTATCTATGTCTAAACCTGTTGTTGTAAATACTCAAGAGACTCAGCCAACCCCATCATCAACCCAACCTGGTAATTCACCTTTACAATTCCTTGAACAACATTTAGGTGGTGAATTATCAAACCAAACTGTAACCATAAATCTTGTTCAGAACCCATCCATCCACCCAATCTCTGAACAGACTCAGAACCCCATTCAAAACATCAACCAAATAAGTCCTGAAGACAATCTCACATTAAAACAACTTGTCTCAGAACCTCCCATACCAGAGACAATCCAATATGAACCAAATATACCCTCTGAACCTGAACATGCTCAACCACAACCTGAACCATATACCTAACCTGAACATGTTCATACACACCCTGAACCTCAAACATCACCTGACCAACAAACTCAACCTGGACATCAAATTGAACAACAAACCAATACACATACTAAAGTGATTGCTACTGATTCTAATGAGTCAGTACACACTGAAGTACTCCAAGTTGATGAAACCCCCAACTCACCAACCAGGGATCAAGTTGATGAAATGATTAAAGAACTAACTACCTCTGATACACAGTTAAATTCATTTAGTCAACCTGATCAAAACCAACAACAACAAATTACCAATCAACACTGTCAGACTGCTGAGAAAACCCAAGAGGTTGGGACATCTACAACATCTGACTGTGTTGCTATTCAAACATCTCCTCAACACACCACTACACCCTCAATCACTGAACCTCACCCAACAAACTCAAATGACCCTGATATCTTGAGTAAATGCAACAATTTGTTTAGGCAGATACATGGTCTTCATGATCTAAGGCAATGTGACATGCCTTCATCTGAGTATGTTGCTCAATGGGTGAGTTTAACTGAAAATTTAGTGAAGGAGCTGTATAGTCTTCAGGAGGCAGATGTTGAAGAGCAGAAGAAATTTGACAAGGGAAAAGCTGCAATTGTTGAAGAGGTCATTCAGACTCAAGAGTACACAGGGAGAGATCATCCTGAATCCTCTACTGTAAGAGAAAATGATGAGCAAAACCTGAGGGATAGGTTAGCCTCAATTGAACAAAGTCTGAATGAACCAATTCAAGACACTCTGGGAGCTAACCCAAGCAATCAAGAGCATATGAGGAATCCAGCTTATGAGGCTGATATTGAGGGGATTGAAGCCAAGGTGGACAAGTACATTGGACTAATGGAGGAAGTAAATGGAAATCAAAAGGAAATCATGAAAACCCTAGCTCTTCTCTGTAGTCGTCCACAATAAAACCCTAGGATTTCTTTGATTGCTTAATTGTTTATCTGCTGATTAATATTTTGCTAGGCACATTGATAGGATTAAGTCTATACTGTGTATAATTTTGACTTCTTTGTGCTATGTTGAAATATTTATTCACTTTGTTTAAATCTGGATGTTTCTATTTCCTTTATGATTCCTTAAACTTTTGATAGATGTGTTTTTCCATTGAGATTTAATCTTGTATGATTTTGTTTTTTACTCTTCAATTGGCTTTCAAAACTTTTTCTTTAAAGTTTATTTTATTTAAAAACAGTTTCTCAATTGTTTTTCAAACTTTTTTGGTTCTGTTCATAAAATTGTTTTTCAAATAGTACAATATTTGGTTATTCTTAAAGAATCAAAATGCATAACAAGAGAAGAAACATAATAAGAAAATCAAATTAACAAGCCAAAGCAATTAAATTTTATTTCATTGAGAACATAAGTTTCTGATTACATATAAAATTACTAAAGACTATTTTCTGGATGCTCCAAAGGACATATTGTGGTAGCAAGCCTCAATATGACCTTTGAAGAGGGGAGTTGGATGAGTCATCCAACTGGTTGGTTGTCTTCCTTGAAGAAACCAATTCTGATGCATCAGATTGTTTTTCTTCAGGAGAAGATTCTAGCCCCTCTAGAGCCTTGGATATCAGATTGTTTTTCTTCAGGAGGATATGTCTTCAGAAACTCAAACCAGTCAGAGTCCCAATCTTTTTCTTCAGACTCTGAACTGCGTTTCTCTTGTTCAGACGCTGGCTTTGTTTCTCTTGATTTCTTCGTATGTTTTCTCCTATCTTGACTAACTCTCTTTGAATCTACCTTCTTCTTTTTTGAGCGTTTCATTTTTCTCTCAATTGTTCTATCACAACCTAAGATTATTCTGTGTGAATAAAATGACTAGGTTTCTCTCCTTTTTATAAGCTCATTTCACACGCCAATGTCATAAATGTGTTCAACCACTCCTGACTTGACTGCATTGGACATTGCAATTGTTATTAATTGCTTATACTACCTTTTTGATAATGACAAAAGGGGGAGAAAGAATAATGATAAATCAATTGTTGGAAGAAGCGAAATTACTTTGCTTTTTAGGGTTTTGTAGTGCTTCAGGAAGAGAACGTAGGAGAGTGGTCAATTTAGTGGCATGACTTACATGCTTTGTAATGACAATCTGATCTTGAGGATTTCAAAATGTGTGTATTTTTTTTAAGCTCTGAACTGTTTTGCAAAATATTATTTTAAAACTGTTTGAAATATATTATATTTTGAACTCTGAAACTGTTTATCATGTTAACCTATGAACCTTGTGTGTTTATACGTTTCTAGTGCCTCTGATCCTATTGTCATTCATTTAAATATTTTGTCTAATTCATCAGGCATTTTAAATAAGCGCATAATTTTAAGGAGAATATATTTATTAATTGAAGTTTATTATTCATAGATAGTTTTTGAGTAAGGGTGCAACTTTATTCAAAGATTATTACACTATGAAAAGAAGAAGCTTAAAAACCTTGTTCTCTGCATAGTAAAATATGAATAATTTAAGTCATATAATAAAGTAATTCTTAAACTGATTAAAATTAACTATGGATACAAAATAGGGGGAGCTTACAAACCTAACCCTATGGACTATGAGACTTAGGGGGAGCTTGCAAAACTCAGAAGCCTAATGTCAACATAGCTAAATTTTTATCAAACACAATTGTATTTAATACTTATATTTGTCATCATCAGAAAGGGGGAGATTGTTGGAACAAAATGTGTTTTGATACACACCCTTAGTTTTGATGATAACAAAGTATTAAATGGACAATTGATGTTACTAATGTTTAAATTAAGTGTGTAGGAAAATCTTAAGAATATACATGAGCACACTTGATTTATGCTCTGAAGGAACCTGTGAAAGTCTGAATCATTTACACTCTGAAAGAGTTCAGAAGCTAAAACGTGGTCAGAAGCTCAAAAAGGATCAGGATGTCTACAAGAGTTCAGAAGCTTAAGAGAAGTTCAGAAGCTCAGAGACATTCAGATGCCTACAAAAGTTCAGAAGCTATTTGGTGTTAGTCAAGAGTTATTCAGAAGATGAAGACGTTCAGAAGCTGAATTACGAAGGACTATTGGAGGCCAAATATTCAAACTATCAGAGGCCAAATATTCAAGACCAACCAGACTTCAAGATATGAAGGTTCATCAGAAGTAAAGTGAATTCCAATGGTCATCAGAAAGGCTACATCACCGAGTCTTACTAAGCCTGATGATCTCTTAAGGACAACTAATTACAACGGTCATAAAGGATGTGATCATATCCTCTCTAGGAGCTAGTTGTACCTTATTACTGTATTTAGACAGACAGTAAAACGTGAGCTTAACTGTGAAGAAGAAGTGCTCTGCTTAGAGTAAATTCAAAAGTTACAGTTGTCCATTAACAACGGGATTCTACAACGTCTCAATATCTTTCTTCACTCATATATATATCAGAAAGAAAGAAGTTGATGACTAAGGAACTAAGGAACAACAACCGATTTTCATATACTTATACTCTCAGAATTTAGTGAGAAGTTGTTAACTAGCTAAAGCCTCTGAAGTTATTATCTTGTAATAGTTTTAAGCTTAGAAGTTAGTATTTACTCCTGTGTGAGTAATTTCGAAAAGTCTCAATCTTAGTGATTTGAGCAAAGAAGTCTCTTAGTCTTGTGTGACTTTGAGCAAAGAAGTCTCTTAGTCTTGTATCACTCTGAGCAAAGAAGTCTCTTAGTCTTGTGTGACTTTAAGCAAAGAAGTCTCTTAGTCTTGTGTGACTTTGAGCAAGGAAGTCTCTCTGTCTTGTGTGACTTAGAGCAAAGAAGTATCTTGCTTGTGTGCTTGAGCACTAGAATTGTAATCTTTGTGATTATAGTGAAATCCCTTGGAAGTGCAAGGGGACTGGAGTACTCTCGTTTTGTGAGGGGAACCAGTATAAATTCTTGTGTCTCTCTCTCTCTCTCAATCTCTTATTTACTCTTCCATCATTCTTTTAGATTCAAGTTGTTTGTGTTAAGTATTCCGCTGTGCTTAAAGACTCTGATAGATACTATTATCTGGAAAAGTTTTTAAAATCTAAAACACAATTCAACCCCCTTCTTGTTTTTTCTCCCACGCACCTTCAAAATCTCTTAAATATCGGCTTGAGAATGTTCTTGTAAGTTGTCACCGCAATGTTAAGGCACATAATTCGGACTAGCAAAGAAGTTGATATAACTTTGTCCCCAAAAAAAAGTAGTAAATTAAATTTCTTATAGCAATATCCATAAATAGAGTAAACCATCAAATTGGTCCTATGATTTTTTTTTTGTTTATAAAGGAGCTGGGGATCAAATTTGGAACTTCTGGCATACTACTCAAACCTCTCAACACTAGACCAAACCTAGTGGTTTTGGTCCTATGAAACTTAATCTCAAATAGATTTCTGGTTCTTTAAATACGTCAAATTAGTCTTTGTCAAAGGTTTCTCAATTTAGTCCCTCTGTGAACATTTGTTTCACTTACTGTCAAATAAATATTTGTCTTCATCTATTTTCAATCAAAATAATCTCCGACATTTTTAATTTGTCGCCAAATTAGTCTCTATCTTTACCAATTTGTTTATCAAATAATCATGATTTTAAGTTGATTGTTGATTATGTGACACTTAAATTGTGTGACGTTATTACACTTAATTCTCACATCAGTTGCGAGATGATCTCAAATATGTTTATAGATGAGAACAATTTTCACCTTACATGTCAATTTTATATGATTGAATTATGTCGAACTCTCAATTTTAAAATGGTATCGGAACTTTCTCCACGATTTGCTCGACCATATCAGTGAGGGCAATCCTCACCTCCAATTTGATCAGTCTAATAAATACTAATAATAGTAACTACTAAGGGCCTGTTTGGTGCGCAGGATAGGATAGTGACAGGATATGATATAAGACAGGATAATGATAGGATATGATATCAGCAGAATAATTGTTATCCTCAGTTATCATATCCCGTGTTTGGTGCGCACATGATAACAAAGATGATAACTATTATATCTTGTTCTTAATACATATTTGCTCATAATAATATGATAAGATATATGACAATTTAAATGATAAAGTTACTCTTGTAAAACAATTGTTATTTTTTTAAAATTATTTTGTAATACTTTGAATTTTATAAATAAAAAATATAAATAAGTAATCAAATAACTTTACAATTTCAAATAAAAATCATGAGAAAATAATCAAGTTTAATTTTTTATATGAACCATGATCAAATAAATAACTCAATAATATATACATGTTAGACTATGTGTAGTGGTGTTGAATGGGTGTTGGAAGTGTTGAATGTGGTGTAATGGTGGTGTTGAAGATGATGTGGAGGAGGGAAGTGTTGAACAAGTTCAACATGTTTAATCTGAACACGGGGGGACGCGTGGCACGTTCTTGTTCGCGCAGCCTGGCGCGTGTACCACACGCGCAGACAGGACGCGTGAATGGCAGAGCACGTGGAGAGAGAAGATAGGTTATGGATAAAGGCAGCCAAGTGGCTGTCTGTGATTGTGCCGGCGGATTTTTTTGATTTTTATCTTTAAACTCAATTATCTCATTGAAAATTATTTTTTTATTTTTTTACCAAAATTCGTGATTTTTTTTCCTCTATAAATAGAGACTTGGTTCATTTCATTTGGACACAGAAAAAAAAACGCATTTTTTCACTATCTTAATCTTTTTATTAGTGTTAATCTTGAAGTTTTAGTCTTTTTTTAAGTGAAATTGATCCCAATAATCCTTTGAACACCCAAAATTCTTCTAATTATCCCAATAATTATCATAATCCCAAGAATTATCCAAATCCCAACAACTACCAAAATCTTCAAAATCCCAACAATTATCCAAATCAATATTCCAACCAACATCCTCAAAACACATCTAATTTTGGTTTTCCACCAAATTCCAACCAATATCCTCAAAATTTTCATCCATATTATGGATCCATGATGAGAACTCCATATCAAACACCCATGTTTAATGGTTATATGCCAATGGTTAATGAAAATTTTCCAAGTAGTGGTGCTCCTGAATTTCCCGAATTTTCAACACAACTAACTATTGGTGCCATGACAGCTGCTAATGAAGTCATTCCAAGTTCAGATGATTCAACTCCTAAGAGCAAGAAAAACCATCAACCAGCATGGAACACTGCACAAAATTTGGTTTTAATTAGTGGTTGGATTAAATTTGGAACAAGCAGTATTGTCGGGAGAAACCAGAGAGGCAAAACATATTGGGGTAAAATTGCTGAGTATTGTAATGAGCACTGCTCATTCGATCCTCCGCGTGATATGATTTCATGCCGAAACCGTTTTAATTACATGAACAAAATACTGAATAAATGGATTGGCGCTTATGATGGAGCTAAGCGTATGCAAGCAAGCGGTTGGTCGAATAATGATGTGTTGGCAAAAGCTCAGGAACTATATGCATGTGGGAAGAATGTTCAATTCACTTTAATGGAAGAATGGCAAGCTGTCCGTGATGAACCACGTTTTAGAAGTCAAGCAGAAGGAAATGTTGGCTCGGGAAGTAGTGGATCTAAGAGATCTCGTGAGAGTGATGCATGTTCGAACGCTGTAGGATCTAGTGCTCGTCCTATAGGTAGGGATGCAGCAAAAAAGAAGGGTAAAAAAAAATCTGCCATGGAGATGGTGGACAAAGACTTTGAATCGTTCAGAGAAATTAAGTTGCAAGAGATAGAACAATTGGCAAGTATATCTTCCAATCAAAAAGAGAAAAACAAAATTAAGAAAATGGAAATGTATTTGAAGTTAATGTCCGAAGAGAATCTCAATGACGGGAAGAAAGCCCTGCTGGATGTGTTGACCCAAGAACTATTTCATAATTAAGTATTTGTCTATAGTGTTTGCTTTAATTATTGTGTTGAAAATGTCAGTGTAGTGTTTGCTTTAAGTATTTGTCTGTAGTGTTTGCTTGAATTCTTGTGATTGAATAAGTCAGTGTAGTCTTTGTTTAAATTATTGTGATTGAATATGTCAGTGTAATGTTTGCTTTAAGTATTTGTACTACATGTTTGCTTTAATTATTGTGTTCAATCCTTATCTGATAATTAACTATATACAATAATTATTTCAAATCCGTCAGCTGTCCACCACCCAATTCGAATAATTGTGTCCACCACCCACGTTGCTTTAATAATTGTGTCCACCACCTAATCCTTATCTGATAATTAACTATATACAATAATTATTTCAAATCCGTCAGCTGTCCACCACCCAATTCGAATAATTGTGTCGACCACCCACGTTGCTTTAATAATTGTGTCCACCACCTAATCCTTATCTGATAATTAACTATATACAATAATTATTTCAAATCCGTCAGTGGACCAATTTGAATCTATATATAGGGACTCATATAATATACTTCAAATATCCCAAATCTCATACAATCTACTTCGAATATCCTAAATCTCATCTAATCTACTTCCAATATCACAAACAATGGATTCATCTTCAGACGATGATTTTGATGTCGAAGCCTACATACGAAATCGTCAAGATGAAGATACTTATATACTCAACCGATTGACAGAGCGTCGAAAGAAAATATTGGAAGATAGTGCACCTCGCACTAGAAAATATCTAAATAGAGATCATGCAGCGGCAAACCAAAGACTAATTGACGACTACTTTGCCAATGAGCCTACATACGACGATGCAATGTTTCGTCGTCGGTATCGCATGGAAAAACATGTTTTCCTTCGAATCGTTGGGGACCTTTCAAGTAGTGATAACTACTTCACCCAGCGAGTTGATGCAACCAACAAAGAAGGTATATCACCCTTAGCAAAATGTACCACAGCAATGCGAATGTTAGCATATGGTGTGGCAGCAGATGCAGTTGATAAGTACATCAAAATAGGAGGTAGTACAGCATTGCAGTGCTTACGTAGATTCTGTAAAGGAAACATACGATTGTATGAGCAAGTATATCTGAGAGCACCAACCCAAGATGACCTGCAAAGAATACTACATGTTAGTGAAATGCGGGGGTTTCCAAGGATGATTGGGAGTATTGACTGCATGCACTGGGAATGGAAAAATTGTCCTAAAGCATGGGAAGGTCAATTTACTAGGGGGGATAAGGGAACCACCACAGTTATTTTTGAAGCCGTTGCAACTCATGATCTATGGATCTGGCATGCCTTTTTTGGATGTCCGGGAACGTTGAACGACATAAACGTTCTAGACCGTTCACCAGTTTTTGATGATGTGGAACAGGGAAAGACTCCAAGTGTGAATTTCTACGTGAATCAACGTCCCTATGATATGACATACTATCTAGCTGATGGTATTTACCCTTCTTATCCAACTTTCGTCAAATCAATTAGACTTCCTCAAAGTGAACCCGATAAGTTATTTGCTCAACATCAGGAGGGATGTCGGAAGGACATCGAACGTGCATTTGGAGTGCTTCAAGCTCGATTTAAAATCATCCGTGAACCAGCTCGCTTGTGGGACATAGCCGATATGAGTATCATCATGAGGTCTTGCATCATATTACATAATATGATTGTTGAGGATGAACGACATTCATATGCTCAACGTTGGACCGATTTTGAGCAGTCTGAGGAAAGTGGATCTAGTGCACCGCAACCATTTTCAACCGAGGTATTACCCGCTTTTGCAAATCATGTGCGTGCTAGATCCGAGCTCCGTGATAAAAAAGCTCATAAAGAATTGCAAGCAGATCTAGTGAAGCACATTTGGACAAAGTTTGGAATGGGACGTGGCTGAAGATGATTTGTATCGTATTTCTTACGTTGCTTGTGTGTTATATTGCATTTTAAATTATTTGTATCGTTTTAACTACGTTTCTTGTGTGTCGTATTTTAAATTAAGTTAAGATGATTGTATTGTATCAATTATTTAAATAAATTTTGTTTTTGTTAAAATTGTCATCGGGAGTTTAATTTAATTTTAATCGATTATTTGTATCGTATAATTTTAATTTAATTTTAATTTTAATCGATAATTATAATTTTATTTAATCATAAAAATTTAAATTTAAATTTAAATAAGAATATGAAATAGAAAGTGGTGGGGTAGAGAAAGTGGTGGGGTAGAGTGTTGAATGAAAAAACTATTGGAGAGGGTAAAAGTTGAGTGTGGTGTTGAATGATTATGTCGATGAAAGAGAAAATGATGTGGAGTGAAAAAGTGGGTGTTGAAACTTTTTTCCATTGTACATAGTCTTAGATAAGCCAAATAAATTTATGATATATCTCATACGTAAATTTTAAAACTACTATTGCAAAAGAATTATATTTAATTTTTTATAAAATTTAAATTTGTTCCTATTTTTCAATTTTTAAATAATTATTTTACTTTGAAATATTGTAATTTTAGTAAAATTTTGATTTTTTTAGAATATATTAATTACAAAATTACCCCTGTGAGAAAATCACAATATATTTAAAAATTAATTATTATATTATTTATATTTTATTGATTTTATTTTATTTATTTTAAAATATATTTTATAGAATAAATCAGTATTTTCTTTTCTTCTTCTTATCATATCCTGTCGGTAACCCAGCTCAAATTCAGGATAAAAATTATAACTAGAGAGACATGATAGGATAAACTTCAGGATTAACTTATCTTATCTTACTGTGTTACCAAATACTGAATTGCGACTGGATATGATACAGTTATCCTATCCTCTCACTTATCCTGTGCACCAAACGGGCCTAAGAGTAAATTACAAGCCATGGTTTGATTGGAGATAAAAAAAGCATATTTGTTATGGAGCCCACTTGGAAGATTGGCATGGACTTTACCTCAGTCTGAATGTCAATTACCAAGTAACATCCATGAGGCATCATCACTATACATACATTACAATTTCCATTTAATTAATCCAACAATTGCATACAAACTTCTAAGAAAGTGCAGTAAAGTTGAGTCTTTCGTCAACTTAGTAATTTCCATTTCCTTCATACACTAACCTTATATATATATGAACATGATGATAACAAACCAATGAAAACAAACACAAATCAATTTAATCCAAACATGGTTAAAGGGTTAGTTGGAGACAACATAGGATTGAATGAAGAGGTTATCAAGAAATCATGTAGTTTATCTTTCAAAGCTCACAAGTCAACAAATCAACCTTATATTTATGAAAATTTTAGGACATCCTCGGAATTAACAGAATATCTTGTTATAAGCTTTCCTGGATCATGGGTTGAAACTGATTGGTTTGTTAGAAAACCTTTTGGAGAAACTAAGATAGATCTTGCTCAGTTTCCTTTACTTAAAAGTGTTGGTAATGATGAAACTGCTTTGGTTAATGAAGCTTTCTTAAACAGATTCGATCGCTTGTTGAAATTTTCCTCAATTATATCCGAGGTATGTAACGGCACAATCTTTCCTTTACTTCCTTGATAAGTGTTTCATTTTTGCACAGTTCTTACTTATGAAAATGATTAGTTGCATTGGTAAGTGTTTCATTTATCAAAACATATTTATTAAGTATAATTAGTGGAATAATTAGCTGTGAAGAAATACCACAATTGTCCGCAAATTCTAGTTCAACTGGCAGAAATGTCAAAATTGCTAGGTCAGACGCAATAACAAGGGTCCTAACTTCGGCCCCTACACTTTATGTGCGAGTTTTCAATGACTTGTCATTTTGTCTATCTACGAAAAAACAAATACTAAAATTAATAAGGGTATACTAATGTTCTGTTGATATTTTAAAGTGATAATTAATTTGAGACAAATCTAAATATTGCAAATGAAACACTTATTAAGCGTAGAGACCAATCAAATGTGTTACATTGCAGGTGAACAAAGCTATGGCAGAAGGGAAGCAAGTAGTGTTTGCAGGGCACTCTTCAGGAGCTGTTTTGGCCATTCTTGCAACATTTAGGGCCTTGGAAGAGAATTTTAAAACCCACCAAATTCAGCACAAGTCACCCATGTGTGTAACTTTTGGTTCTCCCTTGATTGGTAATCATATATTCTCTCATGCTTCAAACCGAGAAAATTGGGCTCATTACTTCATACACTTTGTCATGAGATATGATATAGTGCCAAGGATTTTTCTTGCTCCTTTTTCTTCTATTGAAAAACTTTTTAGTTCTTTTCTTAAGCTTTTAACTCCCAACAACAACTCTGAGCCTTCCTTCACTCAAGATTCGATAGAAGACAGTGTGACTTGTGAATTTTACTCCACTGTCATGAGGAATGTAGCGACTGTTACAAGCCATGTTGCTTGTAATCTAATGGGAAGTACAAATTTGTTGTTGGAGACTATGACAAATTTTGTTGAGTTAAGTCCTTATAGACCCTTTGGAACTTACATCTTTTGTGACGGTAATGGACAGTTGATTGTAGTAAAAAACTCAGACGCCGTTTTACAACTCATGTTCCACATTGCTCAGCTAAGAGATTTGCAACAACTTTCTGAAGTTGCCAACAAAAGCATACTGCAACATCTAGCCTATGAAGCTGAATTAGAGGAGAGCTTGGGAATGCAAAATGTGGTGTACTTAAACAAACTTGACAACCTTCCCTTATCTGCTAACGATGGTCCTGATACCGACATTGCAGCTGCCTTGGATAGTCTTGGACTGGTCAGTAATTAATTTTTTGCTTTCTCTATATATAGAAATCATATTAAGTTAGAGAAAAGGTTTTAAAAAGTGTGCTTGTGGCTGCGACGTCAATGTTTTATTTATGTCTTTGTGATTGCTATGTGGCTGCAATCTATGAAGCACAGACACCGGACATGACACTGACACGTTGACACTGGCAATAATTTGAGAAAATGACATAATTCAGTGTAATCATAAGTGTTGGTGTCGTGTCGGTGTGCGACGCCTAATCTGAGGAGTTTCCGTGCTTCATAGGCTGCAATTGTGTTGCATCACGAATTGATGCTGACAATGATTGAAAACCTTGGTTAGAGCATGATATTACAGAGAAGTTAACGTTGACCATCCATTAACGTTTATATGACAGATCTTATATTTCCAAGCATAAAACTAAACTGCATAATTTAGCTAGTTGATATTATATATGTATTTGTGTGTGATGATTTGTTTTCCTTAAACTGATTTCAGAACTTAAGAGCACGGTTATGCCTTCGAGCAGCTGGTGAGTTACAAAAGCAAAAAGAAAGAAATGAGGAGAAAATAAAAAAGGAAATTAATGATAAGGCTTTGGCAAGCATGAGTGATTTGGAAGAATACAAAGCAACATGTGAGACAAACAATGGAAAAGGTTATTATGATGCCTTCAAAGTGCAAAAGGAGGCAAAGGATTTCCAAGCAAATGTGAAGAGGCTTGTGCTTGCAGGAGTATGGGATGAGATCATTGAAATGCTCAAGAGATATGAACTACCAGATGAGTTTGAAGGGAAAAAAGAATGGATTAATCTCGGAACCAGGTTCCGTCGTCTTGTTGAGCCTCTAGACATTGCCAATTATCACCGGCATTTGAAGAATGAGGACACGGGACCTTACATGAACAAGGCTAGGCCAAAGAGGTATAGGTATACTCAAAGATGGTTGGAGCATGCAAATAGGTTGCCAAAAGAAGAAATCACAGAATCGACTTTTTGGGCCGAGGTGGAGGAGCTTTGCAGCTGGATGAGTAATAATAAACCTTTTGAAGATGTTAAGGAAAGGGTTCTTAAAATTGAGCAAGATATTAAAAAGTGGACTGATAAAGGGGAACTAACCAAGGATGTGTTCTCAAAGGATCCTACCTTCATAAAGTTATGGGAAACTCTACCTCATGAACACAAATCTACATCCTGCATCTCCACTCTCTTTACTGCTAAAGGATAGTTCACCTTGATGTCTTAATTTCAACTCAAAACGAAGAACACGAATTCACATCCTACGTCTACGCTCTTTATTGTTAAAGGATAAATCACCTTGCTATCTTGATTCAAGTAAAATAAAGTATCCTACCTTTGTGATGTATATATTCTTAATATTAGCAGTTTCATCCCATGTAAGACATTACATGCAAGTACCAACCACATTTCATTCACACTATTTTACTTTATAAAAGTTATTGATTAGTCTTTGAAATATTGGCATTGATTAGTAGTTTTCAAAAGAGAAATACAACTGAAAACATAATAAAAAATATATATGTCGTGTTAGTTATATTCGGTCTTGTCGACATGAGTCGTATATTTGTTCGCCTCATAGTGAACACAACTATAATGTTAAAAGAAAAATAACACATCGTCGGACAAAATAGAACTAGTACGCACAAAAGAACATGTATGGTCCTCCCGACTACAAATGTCAATTTCAACTGCATTATCATTTTCGTCAAAAGCGACATTCACATTAAACTTTGGAATCCCCATAGGAGGAGTATGAAAGCTCACATCCTCAGCATTCATCTGATGAGCCTGCAATGAATCCAATCCCCTTGGACTCAAGAACCCTTGTTGGAATACATTTTCTGCACAATCTCCATAATAATTTTTTACAGGCTATAAAGTATTGAATTGATAATACAGAAGCTCAAATATAATAATTATTTTGTAATTTTTTCTTTTTTGAATGATAATGATTGAATGTATTACACCGATACACAGTAATTATGGGAACATATTTTGATATTTAAAATTACTACCATTTATATTTGATGATGTGATATATTTTTTTAAGAATTGGATATTCTCTTCCTGCAACAATAATAATAATGTGCAGTTTGACCAAAAAAAATAGAAAATAATAATGTGCAGTTTTAAGTTTAATTCGAACCAAAAATCCGTGATTTCATTGAGCTAAAAGAGATCTCTTATATAATCTTATTCAAGTGTTTTGCATTTTTTTTATGAAATAAAGACTATATATAATATTTGATTTATTTATTTTCCTGCATTAATCCTCCTATTTTAGGGTCTAGTAATTCATAGTTGAACGTAAATTAACTAAAATCTAACAAAAATATTTCTCTTAATAATCGAACTTAAATTGAACAATCTGTTGTATTAGAGAAAACTTGAGTTCGTTCACTTGGTTTAATTTAGGCTTAATTAGTCTAATGGTCCCTTAAAGACATTTTAGGTTTCACAATGGTCCCTTAAAGAAAAAACGGTCCGAATTGGTCCCTTATTAATATCACCGTTTGACACATTGGTCTCTTCCGTTAATTTATTAACACAAAATATATTAGGTGGACCAACATTGTAGGTGGTCCACCATATACCTCAATACAATTTTTAATCTTAACCATTAAATCTTTTTGAAGAAAAATAAACCATTAGATTTTGAATGTCTACCGGATAAACAGTGCACCATCATGTTCTTTATCCTTCATCATTCCTCCATCTTCTTCCTTCATTCTTTCATGATGTTCTTCATAGCTTCATCATTCAAGCCTAAAATTTCAAAACAAATTCAGAAAAAATAAATCTTAAAATTACAAAAATCTTATTTTTTATCAAAATCTCAAATCAACACCCAATTTCATATTCTTCTTCATCATCACAACCACCACCACCACAAATTTCATGTTATTCATCAACACCACCACCACATATCCCAGATTCGTCATCACAACAAAACGAAACCCAAAATAGAAAACACAATCACGAGCTTCCAAGAACTCAAAAACGTTCCCAATCAAGCTTCCAAACAGCAAAATCATTCACCATACACAACTACAAACACGAAATCGAACATAATAATAGATTTGGGATTCAATTTCAATCTCGATTGGAGATTCAAATTGGTGTGATTTTCGGTCACAATTTTCTATTTTATGTGAAAAGCTTGACATGAAATTTGCAGTTCAAAGTAAGAGGGATGGAGGAGGTTTGAGTTTGAGAACTTAGATTTGGCATGAAATTTGTTGTTGTTAATGGTGATTTTTTTTTGATGATGTTGGTTCTAGCATAGATCTGATTTTGATGATGAATTGTCATGTTGTTGTTTTTGATTGTTGTTGTGGTTGATGATGGTTTTTTATTTTTTTTTTGAGATGATGATGTTGGGACGATGGTGATGTTGTTGCAGATGAAAAATGAGGGAATGTAGAAGATGAAACAAATTAATTTGTGGTGGTTCACACCAATAGATACAATAGACCTACAATATCTAACGGTGTCCTTTGTGACAAAAAGATCAAACGTTTAAAATTTAAAATGTAAATGAGGTCTATGGTGGATCACTATATATATTGTCTCACCATAGATAGTCACAGTGCCCACCTGTACGGTGGTTAACATTTTCTAGAAAAAATGGACGGAAAGGACTATTATGAGTAACGGTGATATCAATAAGGGACCAATTTGGACCTTTTTTTTCTTTAAGGGACCATTGTGAAACCTAAAATATCTTTAAGGGACCAATAGACTAATTAAGCCTTTAATTTATTGATTTTTGAGTTGCTGTAATATTGCTAGGAAATTTTCACTACCATTAACGATAATTAAGTTCATTTGGTCCGTCTTATTTTCTACGTTTCTACTTCTTTTTAAACAAAATAGAGAAGTAAAAAATCGTTTTTGACTCTATTTATACGTAAAAGAATAAAAATAGAGAAATAAAGTAAAAAAGTAGAAAACAAGGAGAAATATGATCAAACATAATTTTGTACTTATGTAATTCGTTTAAAGAGAATTAGAAAAGTAGAAAATAAGCCGGACCAAACAGGGTCTTAATCTCCGTCGGGAAACATGTGGGATACACAAGGTGGGTTATATCGTCTCACCGGAATTTTCTCCATATACATAGTCAGAAATGGAACTCTCGACCACATGTTAAGGGGACCAAGACCCGGTTGGACCCATTTGATTTAATATTCACTATTTTTCGTTTGCCCAATGTCAAATATTGAAAAAACCGTCAGCTATATCAAATTTCTGAGTTCACAGTCCCATTACTGCTTCTTCCATTAGACCATTACACAAAAGCCCTAGAATTCAATCTTTTACCAAAGAGAAAGGAAAATTGAAAAACTCACTCAAAAAATGAAGACAATTCCTCTGATTCTAATGGGTTGTGGAGGAGTTGGTTCTCGTCTTCTCCAACACATTGTCTCATGCCGTTCTCTTCACTCTGCACAGGTAATTAATTAACACCCCTTTTACTTCATACTTATCGATCAAAATAATTGTTTTAGCTTCAAAGATTGAATTTTGTGACGATTTTTGATGACCCATTTGCCTTCTAGACCATTTTTTTGTTTTTTATTATGGGGTTATTCATCTAGCTATTGATCATAGTAAAGTATGATCCTTTTCTGACTTTGATTGAGAAAATGTGTTCATCAAGTTTGAAGTGTTTTTGTTGGTTGGTTGGTTGATGTTTTGATTGGCAGGGACTCAGTTTGAGAGTTGTGGGAGTTGGTGATAGTAAATCTTTGGTGGTTGTTGATGATTTGTTGAATAAAGGATTGCATGATAGCTTCTTGTTAGAACTTTGTCGGCTCAAGAATGGTGGCGAATCACTATCAAAGCTTGGTGATTTTGGTAGATATCTATGCCAATATGAGTAGCTTGTCTTGTTGTTGTGATATGCTTATTTGTGTGATTTATTATGCTTACTCTTTGATTTTTATTGAAAGGACAATGTCAAGTATTTGTGCATCCGGAATCGAAAGGAAATATTTTAGAGATTGCATCTCAACTTGGTAAAAAGACAGGTGTGTTGAATTTGCATCACTTGCTTAATGTGATTGATTTCAAAGGAAATCTTAAATAAGTGGAAAATTTTGTGCATGCAATCACTTCTGATAGATGTTACGTTTGATTCTTTTCATTGTAGGATTGGTCTTTGTAGATTGCACTGCTAGCTCTGACACTATTGTGGTGCTAAAACAAGTGGTTGATCTAGGTTGTTGTGTTGTTATGGCAAATAAAAAGCCACTCACATCTACAATGGTAAGATCATTGCAAGTGTTTCCTAATTATTGTTGAAATGGGACGGTGGGAAATACATAAATTTTGTCAAGTAGCAAAATCCTATCCTATTTATGTCTAATTTTACCTTACAGGTAACCAGTGGCACTTACTGACAATTTGCCACGTAGAAGGAAAAAAGAAATCCAATTTATCCCCTGTAATTTATCGTCGTGTTCATTTCGGTCTTAATAGATAGAAATCATGCTGCATGCTCCCTAAACTTTATAATGTATGGAATTTTGTCTTTCCGTTTGATTTTCTGTTAAACTATTAACATAATTTGTCGTTCTGTTATCATGTTTTTGAAGCTTCAGCATAAACTATTAATTTGTCATTCTGGTATCATGTTTTTTAAGCATCAGCGCCACATATGACCCTCCTTGAAGTGGACTTTTCTAATCTTCAAATTGGCTAAAAAATAGTGGTCACGCTCACATGATTTGAATGTTCCATTTTCTGTTAGCATTTGACAGAAAATCAAATACATGAATGAAAATGTGCATGTAAAAAAGTTTAGGACATTGCCTGTCTCAAAGTTTTGAGACCGACCGAGGTGTACATGGCCCTAGGCTAAAGATGGTAAATTAGAATTTTACGTAAAAGAGTTTTGTTATAATTATTCTATGGGTTAAATATGTTTTTCGTCCCTATAAAATTAGCGAATTTTGATTTTCGTCCCTATAAAAAAAATCACTTTTTTCATCCCCCAAAAATTTTCTATTTTGTTTTTAGTCCTTAATGCAATTTTTTTTACATGTTTTTGACATTTCTTTTAACAAAATATGGACTTGTATAGGTTTAACACAATGTATAGACATAATATAGACACATCTTTTCTTTTTTTTTCTTCTGAAGAAGCTAAATTAGCCTACCCAGATTGGCACCAGAGAGAATTGAACATGAGACCTTAAGAAGGAGCACACTCCCAAGTCCCAAGTCAATACCACCAGACCAACCCAACTGGACATAAACGATCGTAACATTGACATTAAAATGAACATAAATTGGTCACTAGGGACTTCAAACAAAATAGGAAACTTTTTGGGGATGAAAAACATATTTAACCCTTATTCCTATCAAGATATGGTTTTATTTTCTCCCACTTTACTTTGTTTCTTTGTTGTATTGTTGTGTTTGCCTCATCTAAATAGTAAATCTTACATGGAACAGGAGGATTTTGAAAAACTTCTGACATATCCACGTCGTATCCGACATGAGTCAACTGTAAGTGATGTTAATTCTTGTCTCAACTAGATTACAGATGTATCAACGTGTTATTGCAACATGACGGTACTGTATAAAAATAGTTGTGAAAAGTATAAATTTTCAATAAAGAGCTATATAAGTTGCAAATATGTTTCTAAAATTTCTTTGATTGGTTGTATTTCTGTCATAAACTCTAATCTCACAGTAAGTAACCAATTTAGAGCCTGTATGACTTCTGGATGTGTTGTATAGATCTATAATTTATAAGCAGTTGCTGTGCTAAAATCCAGACCTTGATAAACAAGGAAAATTAACTCATCTGAACTTGGTATACCGTCATCTTCATCTAAAATTAAGGAGGGAAAGATCATGCTTTCGGGGAGTGTGTTTTACTCAATAATATATTCTTATGCATATATGAAAAATTGAAAATATGGGTAATCCAAAATCCCAGTCAGAAGAAGGGCCCAATATATGAATTTTAATTTAACTTTGAATTGTAAGATTGGTATTATCGTGTTTACTTTCTTAAAATTTTAAAAAAACTATTTTACTTATTATTTGCTGTTATGGAACAAAAATGTATGCTTCTGTAAGTGTAAATGTATGTTATGCATGTTCTCAGAGTCATTATACATGTTTGATTCTGGTGTGTGTTTATCTCATCTATTGTTTTTGAATTAGTTATTGTATTATATCTATTTAGTACTTTCTGAGAATTTTTTCAATGTTTTATTTGTGGATTTTATGCTTACAATCAGTTAATTATACATTTGCTTGTTAAGTGATCAATTTCTTGAACTATAGCGAAATGAGAACTGTGCTTTGAATGAGCCATGTAGATTTGTTAGGTTGTTAGTTAATGGAATTGAAATTCAAATAGGAAGCTTTGCCTGTCGAGAAAATCTTATTTGGCTTCACGGGAACATTGAAATATCATTGATTGAAGCGCTATGACTTATCTGGTTGTGATGTTTTCAAAGGTAGGGGCTGGTCTTCCTGTGATAGCATCCTTGAACCGCATAATCTCTTCTGGTGATCCTGTTCATCGCATTGTTGGAAGTTTGAGTGGTATAATATCTTTCATTGTCGTGTGACTACATCTAGATTTTTTTATGCTTGATCACATATTCATAGTTGGCAGTCTTCCACATAAATGTAAGGTATTGTTATGTTAATTTTGAATTTAATGTTGTATACTCTTACTAGGGACATTGGGGTATGTAATGAGTGAGGTTGAAGATGGAAAGCCACTGAGCCAAGTTGTAAGAGCTGCTAAAAGTCTTGGGTACACTGAACCAGGTTATTGACTGCTACTTCTGAAATTGTATTGTTGAGTGTGCTCCATTTGCTAATTGCTACACAGTTTCTGATAGTTTACCTTTAAGTGTGTGGACTATTTATGCGTACTGTCTTGTTGCAGATCCGCGTGACGACCTTGGTGGAATGGATGTTGCTAGAAAGGTTCAATGTTTGTTTTTCTTCTCCAAAATTTAGTTTTGTAGCTGTTCCACTTTATCCAAAACCTCGCAAATCTGTTTCACTGGTCCACGTTAGCAAAATTCATGCCCTGTGTGCCGCTAATGAGGCTTCAGTTTCATTTCCAAAGTTGTGATATTGGAGTTTTTTCAACTTTTTAGTTGTCCATTTCTTATCATGCGACTTTCTGCGCTACTTTTGAATGAAGTTGGATGTATTATTATTATGAATAATAATTTAAGATGGTCTAATACAAACTTTCTGCTTTTTGGGCCAATATTGAAACAGGCTTTGATTCTTGCTAGAATAATTGGACATCGAATTAATATGGATAGCATTCAGGTTTGTTAGGCATTTTTCACATTCTACTTCCCTGTCCCACCTTTCCTATATTTTGCTTATTTTCCCCCTATGTTAATAATTTTATATGAATTTCGCAGATTGAGAGCTTGTATCCCAAAGAAATGGGGCCTAATGTAATGAGTGTTGAAGACTTTTTGGACCGTGGACTATTGTTGCTAGACAAAGATATCCAAGAGAGAGTTGAGAAGGCTGCTTCAAACGGAAATGTTCTGCGATATGTCTGTGTCATTGAGGGCCAAAGGTATCTTTTTTTCCTCCCTTCATAGTTTGTGTTCATTTAAGCATTTGTGTCACACTTTCACCCATATGGTTTTCTCCTTTTTCATGTTAATTTCAAACTTTGCATATGGTTTGGTAACGTTTACGGCTCAAAATTATTAATATTAAATACATCGGCACCTTTTATATTAATTCTATTTTTTCTCCTTTTCCTAGGTGTGAAGTCGGTATTCAAGAGCTTTCAAAGAATTCTGCTTTAGGAAGATTAAGAGGAAGTGATAATGTGGTAAACTTCTTTTATTAGAATACTGTTTTGCGGTCATGTACTTTTAATTAGGACTCTTTTCCATTTTAGAGGCCTGACCTGGTACAGTATGCTTTCATTCTCAAATTCTTTGCTTTGCCATATACTACAAATTCAGCTTTGTGGAGCAATAACTTCAAAAACTTGACCATTTTGTATGTTGATGCAAATGACAGTTGGAAATATACACTCGATGCTATAGTGACCAACCTCTGGTTATTCAAGGTGCTGGAGCTGGAAATGACACGACTGCAGCTGGTGTCCTTGCTGATATCGTAGATATTCAGGATTTATTTCCTTGAGGGAAAAGTGTGTTCTGTGAATTTAAAGAAAAATAAAAGGTACAGCTGCTAGGTATCTTGCTGATGTGCTTTTAAACACTGGGTTAAAATATATTATTGTTTTGGTAATTTGTACTACTATTTTCAATGTTGTTTTCAAGGATGGTGATTTCAATGTAAAAACTCACCTATATAGTATTATTGTGTTGAGGGTTTAGTTGGTTTATAAATCAAGTTTTGTTTATGCTGCCCTGCATACATTTTAGGTGAAAATCTCAAGTTGATGGTCAATGGAGCTTACATGCAGGCTTCATATGGATGAATATCACTAGATTACATTTTAGCTGAAAACCACAAGTTGATGATCAGTGGAGCTTAGCTGCAGGCTTCATACAGATGAATGTTACTAGATTACCTGCGAGACATTCTTTTCCCCTCAAACACATTCAAATGTCTGTTATGTTGGAAATGTTTTTGATGTAAGGTTACTTTTTGATTCGGTTGGTACAGAACTATGAGAATATATATCAATGTAGGTGGGAATTGGTAATAAATTTAATCGCAATAATTTTTTTTGGATAACATAAGGATATAGTTATGACTCGTCTCATAAATTATAATGCAGCATCACCCTTTAAATTCTGCTAATTCAGTGCAATCAAAATAGCAACCTGTAGGGCCTTCATCTGGTAAAAGGGCCAGCATGACTGGTCCACTAGCACCCTGATCTACTGTCATTGTGCCTTTGTGCCAGTTAAGATCAGTACTTACAAAGCCAGGATGAACACAGTTAACGAGCATGTCAGGATTTTTCTTGGCAAGAACTCTTGTGTAAACATTGATGCTGGCCTTGGATATGCTGTATGCTGGAAGCATCATTCCCCATCCATTAGCTTCAAGAGCATTCCCTTTAAGATCAGACAGAAATTTCTTCACTGTGGCATCTATTTTCTCTTCGGATAGTTCCTCTACAGCCCTAAGTTCATTTCTTAGCCTCTCATTTGGAATCCTCTGCACATAACCATTGATATTATCATCAATTTTCATCATGTTGTATTTTGCATTTCATTTTGGAAATCTAGCCAATCCAAATGGATTGGTATGTTTGGAGTTTGATGGAGACCAACTATCAGACAAGGGTTGGGTTTCTCTCCGGTTACTGGTTACTGGATGGTTGCAATAGGAGAGAAAAATACACATCTAATATTATTTTATTAGTTGTGTCTTTCTCCTATTGAAACTGTCTAGTAACCGAAGAGGATCTACACCCGTCAACTGGTGAGAGTAACCATACATTCATTCCAGAACAAAATGCAAAATAAACTTTATGGCATAACTTTAAAAAGCAATAAAAGAAATAAAATAAACAAGATAAATTGGGTGTATGCATTAAAGTTTAGGTAGGTCAAGGTGTTGTTTATTTTCGCACTAATACACAGAATATACTGAACATATTTTCTGTAGGATATGTTTCTTCTGCAATTGGATTTCGGCTTTCTACCTTCAACTCACCCCTAAGGGAGGAGAGATTCACTATCCTTGCCTTTCCAGATGATAATTGTAGCAGGGGAAGGAGAGCCATAGTTACTCTTTTAACACCATAATAATTGGTATTTAAACATTCTTCTGCGCTCCTGTAAGTTTCTGTAATAACTCCTTGAAACAAGGTGCTGTCAACCTTTCCTGATAACTGCATTCACAAGCCATAAAATGTGTCATTTTTGTAACATTTTTGTAAATTCTGGTAATTTAGTACAAGATTTGACCTTACCCAAGTTGCAGGATCCACATATAATGCCTTTAGACCCTCCCTGTCTACTTCTACGCACGATGTTCCTGCGTTATTAATCTTCACAAAACAATCTATCAATTTACTTCTGTTTACCCTAACAAAAATGAGACAAAGGGATATAACTATTCATAATATTTAGGAATTGACTCATTTTGTAGCATATTATTTGTTCAATCTTAAGTTACTTTAAAGATAATGAGGATTATAAACATTCAAGAAGATGATTAATATTTTAGATGTTAGAACTTAGATCTATAAAAGCTAACCAAGATATCAAGCCTGCCAAACTCCAGTTGGATGAACTTGGCCAATAACTCAATACTGAGAGCATCCAAGACATCAAGCTGATGGAATATCACATTTGACAGACCTTTTTTGGTTAAGCTTTGTTATGACATCCTTTCCCCTTGTCTCATTTCTTGTTGTTAACACAACCACGATGCCTAAATACGCCAATTGCTTCACTATTTCCAGCCAATACCTTTGTTTGCACCTGTAACCACTGCATATCTAATCCATATAAACCAGATTATGTGTTAGCCATAACCTTGTATATTCATGCATATTGGTATGTGTATCAAATAAAAAGCATCGCCAAGTTTGTGATTTTGTTGACATGTTGGCTTAATTAAGTACTGCAAATGAATCATGATCATATTCAGCATGCATCATGCATGCAATAGCAATTGCAAACAAAAACTTTTCATTTGTTGTATCCTATTCCTATAGTTGCGCAAGGGAGTAAAAGGAAACTTAATAAGTCTTGAGAACTCTCAATTTTATAGTGTGGTGACTTCTATCATGAACGAGTTGATCAAGTGGTGCATGGTGCACCACTTATCAATAACCCTATAACGAATAGAAACTTTATAAAATTTACCGTTGGATTGAAAGTTTATATCATATAGATTATTTATACAAATTTTTTTAAAAAATGAAACGCATTTGATGTGTTATTGAGACCCACTTGATTAATTTGTTCACTGAAAATGCACCGTACTTTTTTAGCTACTTTCCTCTAAAAGTCTTTTCAACCTGTACGAGAAAAAGTGTGGCATAAGTTAAATGACTAATATTCCTTTCGGTCTTATATATAAATAAAAATTCATTTTATTCAAGTTCATTGATTAATTGGTTTATCTAGTCTATAATATGAACCAGATATATCAGTTATTCAATTAATCTAAAAAAGAAATTTATGTTTATATATGAGACCGGAGGGATAAGCGGATTTTTTGTGTGAGAAGAGTATATTTGTATGACAATCTATGAAGTCCGGATACGTGACACGATACCGATACGGCGATACGGGAAAAACTTCAAAATTCCAGATACGATACGACCGCGATACGGTTGTTTAAAAATTAAATTTAAAATTAAATATATAAATGCACAATATATAAACATAACAAAAATCGATGATAATAATAAATTAACGAGTGAAATGCCAACTACCCCCTGAAATTTTAAAATTCGTCTAATAACCCCCCCTAAAATTTGGAAATAGGAAAATACCCCTCAAAAATTGTAAAATGTCAATCAAATTGCCCCCTGCTTCGTTTACTCCGTCTATTTTGAGCATTCAAAAGCAAATTGTTTAAGTTTTCAACCTCCTTGCAACCAGGTAATAACAAGAAACCAAAATAGCAAAATTATCAGTACTAGAATCATCTTCATCATCATTATAATTGCTTTCAAAATTAGAACCTCTCTAATCACCCAATAGACCAATCTGAATCATCAGATTCATGACCAGACAAGAAACATTCATCACCAACATCATGATCTTTATAAATTCTTGTCTCATCCATCTTTTCCTCTCTTTTCCTCATTAAAATATACGGAGTAAACGGAGCAAGGGGTAATTTGATTGACATTTTACAATTTTAGGGGGGTATTTGCCTATTTTCAAATTTCAGGAGGGTATTTGACGAGTTTTAAAATTTCAGGGGGGTATTTGACATTTTACTCATAAATTAACATTCAAATTACTCAAACTGAGCAAACATGAAACAATTACATAACTTAACTTAAGTTAAATAAGTACTACCAAAAAAGGACATAACTATAATACTATCCAAAAATATAATATCATTGATATCATCCAAAGAACATCATACTCTAACATTCACTAGTTAAGCGGAAACACAGATTGTATCAGTCTCATCTCCTCCAATTCTATCATCAAAGAACATTATTTGTCCGATACTTCTCTAATACGCGTATCGGAGAAGTATCTGACACATATTGTAATTTTTTTCTTTTAAAAAAATAATGTTAATTATCGAGTATCGGAGAGTATCGGACGAATATCGGTATCGGACACATATCAGACACGATATTTCATCATTTTTGAAGTATCAGGGCTTCATAGATGACAACTATGGGTGAATAAATTTTATACCTATACTCAATCACATTTTATCTTTATGATATAATAATGCTCAAAATATATTTTATATTTTAACAATAAAATAAAATATATCCCATAAATTTTATCTATAAAAAGATAAATATATCCCATAAAAAAATTATTATAGAATATAATTAGATATCTACATAAAACATGATTGCACTTTGTACCAAATAAACAAAACATGAATCCACTCCTGAAATATAGTTATCAAACTAAAAAGAAAAACTCACTTTGAGCTGCTACCTCTGTGATAAGAGCTTACTCTTATAACCTCAAGGTATCGAGTTCAAATTCCGTCAAAACAATTGTAAAATAGTCATTAGTGTCACTTGAAATAATAAAAAATCCCCTTTCCCAATTTTTGTTTTTTTTTTTTAAATTACTACTGTAAAAAGGAAAACCTGTTGAAAAATCAAAATAAACCAAAATATTGGGCCTAGAAGGAACTTCTGAAATGACAAGGGTGCATCAAGTTATGGTGACTGATTGACTAGTATGACATGAATATTTACACCATTAACTAGTTTTCCCTCATTCAGTAACTTACTTGACTGACTCGTATGAGCTTTCCTAAACAAATGAAACGACACACTAAGTATGGAACAATAACTGGTCGTGAAAAACAAAGAACTACAACATTTTTACAAGAAAACTCTGCTTAAAAATCACTGCATGAATCGTGAATCTAAACATCATAATGACAACCATTATCCTCGTTTTAGTGCTTCAAAAGTCAAGACATCAAACCAGGAAAGCAAGAGTTAGGATCCTCTCCGTTTTCTCTCTTCATTTTATCTTCCATTACTATAGTTTTGAAGTGTATAAAAAGTAATTGGACCCACCAAATGTCACATTAATATATTTTCAAAACTTTGGTAAAGGAACTAATGGAGAGGGTAAAAAATGGTGAGGATCTTGATCCGGAAACAACAGCTGATATCATAGCATTTCTCAATTCCCGTTTCCTTGATGGACTTGCTGAAGAAGAGTAGCAGCCAGCTTTAGGGTTGCTTCTAAACGTTTCTGTGTATCTGCGTCTCCCCCTTCCTGCAAGCTATTATCTGCTAACTGCTGATTTCCATTGACCTCTCTTTGTGGTTCTCTTTGAACCATATGTGACAACTGAGGCACATTTGGCATCATATGATGTTGCTTTTGCAACTGTAGAACGTGACCAAACTGAGATGTCGAGTGTTCAGAACTTGCCGGGTTGTTTTCTGCAGCATATGATTGTCTGGATGAGGTTTCAGACTCATTAAATCTTTTCTGTCTTGGATCACTCATTGCAGATGTGTTCATAGAGCTTCCTAATTGCCTCTGCTTCTCAAGAAGAGATGCAGCTAGTTGTGCAAGCTGTTCTGGCTGCAGGGCTCCCACAGGGGTTGAAGGATCGAAATTTCTAATTTCTGGATATGATGACATGTTATTACCGCCAAATGGATTACCAGAATTTCCACCGAAATGTTGAGTTGAACTTAGATTCATGATGGGATGACGCTCCTCAGCAATAGGTTCAACAGCACCACTGAATTGATGTGAAGGTAAAGTTCTATTAGAGATTAAATTTTGTGGTTTTTGAGAAGGCCAGTTTGGTACAGATGTCCGTGGCTGGATGGAAGGATAGTAACGACTTCTTTCATCATAAGACTCAGGCATGCCAACCACAGAACGAGCTGAATCAGAAACTAACGGAGCTGCTTCAAATTTGTTTCCCGGAAATGAAAGATTGCTAATACCAGAATTACCCAATTCTGAAATAGATGGTGGGTTTTTAGGTATGCCTACGGATGGATAAGATGACTTTGGATACGATATGTTCTCATTATAGGACGACAGGTTTTCATTTTTCATTTCTCTTTCAATGTGCATAGGACCTTGGTTTAAACCAGGATATTCCAACCTTAGAATAACACCAGATATGCTCAACTTACCAGGTACCTTTAACACTTTCTCTGAGAAATCTGATGGAGGTACGAGAAATAAGGTGGTCTTGTCATCCACCTTGGAAACTGCAGCACGCTGCTTTTCCTCCAGGTAATGCATAAACTCACTGTAGAATTCAATGTCAGCATCACTTCCCGGCACAAAGAAAACAACCCAAACTCCAACTGCTTGGTAGTAATGCTTGGACAGCATGTCTAGACTCGTTCTTGCAGTGCAATCTAAGAATTCTGGTCTGAAATAAATGTATTGAATTAAAACCCAACATAAAAGAATTGATAGGAAAATGAAGACGGTAAACTTCTATGGCATTTTGCTGTAGTTGCATGGTTGTGATGTTAATGAATGCAGCGTAATGCCTGAGTTTTAAATCAGAATTTCTACCTTACCACCATTTTATGGAACAGCTAATCTTTTTGAATTCTGTATGGCTATCACCATATGAACTTATTTTATGAAAGTTTTCTATTATAGATCTACTGAAGGGATTGGAAAGCTTAATTGGACGATACATGTTTCATTCTCTTGATCAGTTGTTGTATGAGGATTTTATACTCCCTTGTGCTGTTCTTTTCTATCATCTCATGAATTCTTTTATCAGTTGATCATGTTTTAATTCTAACATTAACAACATGCTGTATACTCCCTCCGGTCCTATATATAAGTCCTATATATAAGAAAAGTTTTGCTTTTTAGGTTCATTGTAAAATGAATGTATCTAGACTATAATATAGTCTAAATACATCTATTTTACAATGAACCTAAAAAGTAAAACTTTTCTTATATATAGGACTAGAGGGAGTATATGTATTAATCATAAATCTTAAGTATAAAAATAAGAGCTCTAAAGCCACCCATGCCTGCTCAAACCGAAAAATAACTTAGTTTATTAAACAGTTCAACTTAGTTATTATATACTTCAATGACTAAATTAATTATTTTTACACATTATTCTAAATCTCCTGCTAGAGACATAATATAAAAACCGTCTGTGTTAGCGTCCATTCCTTGCTGTCTCCTAAAAAAAATGTTGAATTTCAGCACAAGGTGTTCACACTTCAGACCTAAAGGGTCTTGCATTGCATGAGGAATGAGGGGACATGTTAGCGATATAATATAAAAAGCATTAGTTTCTAACAGCTTAAACTTTTGGGATTGTTAGTTCAACACATCTGCTAAATTCTTGACTTCCTCCTTTAAATTAAATTTGTAAAAGCTCCAGTTTTGTAGGTGAACAAACTTTCCCTCACAAACTAGCACAAGAGAAAGACACGAGGCTTCTTCCTCGGGGTTACCTTGGAGGATGCATCTCAGTTTCAATGGAAAGAGGATGCACCTCAGTTTCAATGTGAAATCTTTGTTGTGCTTCAGATGAATGCTCTGAGCATCTATTTCATTCCTGTCCATTTGCTCGTAAAATTTGGATTTGGCTTAGCTATATTCTTTAGTGTAATATTGGCACAAGCTCCCAATTGAAACTAGTCATTTTTGTAGCCATTAATTATTCCTTCTAATTTATTTGGTTCTGTAGGAACAATATTCAGTTTAATGGCAGATCCTTTATGCCCCATAAAATATTAACAAGCTTGCTGCTGCTGTGCCTATCGTAGGTAACACTAACTCGGTAGTCAGTACCATGTCCTCTAGCAATAAACAATTCACTATTCTTAAGGTTTCCAATATGTTTAGGCATGCTCCTAAGGCCCCTAGGATTGTGCAGATCAGTTGAGTTCCTCCTACTGGAGGCCTGGATTAAGTGTAACACGGATGGTGCTGCTCATGGTGCTCCTGATTCTTTGAGATAGCAGAATTTGGTGGTATCTTTAGACATCAAATGGTGTCTTTTATTAGTTGTTTTACTGGTCATATAATTACATTGGTATTTCATTTGCTCTTCACACTAAGCTTTTGGAAACTATGGTGGCCTTTGAAGTTGCTTATCGTAGAGGTTGGCTGTCTTTGGCTTAAGGTATCCATCAGTGGGAGGATCTTCCTTGTTTTATTGCTGACAAGTTTGTTCGCAATAGGTGGAGCCTTCCTAATTATAGGTTCCAAAACTTGTTATTCTCTAGCAGGTTTTGGTTTTATGTCCCCCCACGGCTGGGTGTTTATTTATTTATTTACTTTTCCTATTTTAATAATATGTTGTGGTATGCTGCAAATGAATTACTCTGTGGTTTCAGTATATTGGGGTGTCAACCTAGTTGGGATCTTTATTATATTCTTGAGTAATGCCATTGCGTACCACGGTTTAAGATATGCAACCAATCACATGTAAATGAATTACTCTGTGGTTTCAGTATATTGTTATACCGAGATTTAAAGTGTGCCCATTCAGTTTTTCAGCTAATACAAATCTGGTTCACATTTTTTCTGGGATTCACTTGGTTCTTGATGTCTTTCGGATTCTAACATAATATATGAAGAAGCAATAGTTCATGCTAAACTGCAGAACTCAATCTGCAAAAACACCCTTGGTTTGAGTCAACAGCATTACTCAGTATGTTACTATTCGTCAATCCATTGGAAGAAAAGACTCACCTAAAATGACTGAAGACCACATGATAAGGATAACTTAGTAACTTCGCAGAACTTAATATAATGTAGGGTTAGTTACAAATTACTTCTCTGTAGTTTCACCCTTTTCATATAACTCCCTCAATGCTCAATCTTTTTGTGTCACTTAACCACTTTTACTTTTCGATTAAGTTTAATCTCAATTAAAGTTTATTTTACACATCACTCACTTGTGATTTAACCATCTCTCACTGCCAGAAGGTACTCTCTTTTACAAATTAGCCACTAAAAAAAATTTAACTTTAGCAGGGTAAGTTGAGAAAACGTTATATTGCCATCAAAGTTAAAAGAAGTTGAGGGCATTTTGTTTTGAGAAATTACTTTCTATTTTCACTAACAATTATAAAGCTATTGCCCTGTATTCATGTTATTTTCTACTTTCAACGTCGTGTGAAATGGTGAAAGTGATATTTTTTAAACCAGAAACTAACAAAAAACGTTTACAAAAATGTTCTTCACTATTTTCACCACTTATACATATCTTTGGAAACATGAAAAATAGTGAAAGTGACATTTTATTAAAAGCAGAAAATTAAAACAACAAGAGTCGTCAAACCAAAACAAACCCTGATGTTTTCAACTTAAACTAAGGTTGAGGTGGTTAAGTGAGACCAAAAATAAAACAAAAAAATGGTTATTTCACAAAGATTAAACTACATGGCGGGTGAAGTTTAATTATAGATCACCCGTAAAACACCTAAATATTAACTCGGAAACTTGTGCTAACGACCAATGAGGCACTGTTTCTACCAAAAGACTAATTAGTTATATGCTATGGATAGTCATTCAAGAAAAATGCTTGAAAATATCAGTATATCCCTTTTTTGGTAATCAAAAGTTTTCAGGGAGGTGAGGTACCCCATTCCGAGGTCAGTGAGGGTTTACAAATTACAACAATTTTTCTAGTTTAATAGACGCAAAAACAAATTTCAATATTTTCCCCCTAGCACCTCCAGGTTGTCTTTTCCCCCATTTTAAAAGCTATTTTATCTCATGAGAGTCTTAGTAAAACAAGACTAATGTAGAAATAGAAAAAAGTGAACTGTTTCAAAGCTGACACGAGACATTCTTAAAAAAATAGATTTTAAAAGGAAAATTGTATACTTACAATGCGATATCTAGGACTTTCCCTACAGGGAAGCAGCGGGCACGACAAATAGGGGTCCCGCCTTTAGCAATGGTTCCTTCCCATTTCCACTCAGATGAAGATGAATTATCAGGTTCAGGTGTAAATATGTTTTTCTCAACAAAATTTGATTGGAGAGCACCAGGACCCATTTGGAAACTATCATAAGGTTTCCGACCTTCATGTCTATCTATGCGAACCAGAGGAGAACTTGGTGGATGATTAAATGTTTGTCCGTAAGTGAAATTTCCAGCATCAAAGCTTTTATCAAAAGGCTCATGATGAGGAAAATCGGGTAATAATCTCGGGAAAACATGTTTTTGTCTTTCTAACTCAGAGAAAGCATACTCTGGAAGCTCCCTCTCAGGAGGAGAAGAATCACTCTTTAGCTTTTTAGCCACATGTAGATAGGGAGCATCTTCAGGCAAGCCCTGCAGATCTTCAAAGAATGCACCCCTTTGAGGATATTTCTGTGGAAAATCACCCTGATGAAAGTGTCTTTCTCTTGATGGACTATTTATATGTTCATAAAATTCTTGTGGTACTCCGAGTGGAGTGCCCTTCTCTCCAACTTTCCTTTGCTCATATGTGTTAGCTCCACCAGCCCATGAAGAACCCCTGTTGTTGAAATCATAAGCATCTCGAGAATCCCAATTCACGAACATATTCGGAGAACTAATGTTCTGCTCCCCGCCAAAGCTCCTATCCTGCCTGAAGTTCTCGGAAGATCCACCATGACCACTTGACTTGTATGATGGGGATCGAGGGCCATTAAATGAGCTCTTCCCACTGCTTGAACCTGATTCACTCTTGGCAAAACAAATATGAACACGGGGATTCCCAAATAACTTTCCCTTCAGAGCATCCATTGCTCTGCATGCTGAAGCCTGATTTCTATAGCGAACAAACGCATAACTACGACCTGGAAATGTCGAAATCTTCTCAATCTCACCAAATGGAGAAAAAGCCCTTCCCAAAATTAATTCATCCACTTTCAACTGAGCCGGGAACCCAATCCACAAAACCTCACTGGGCTCTGGATTCTTATCACTTAATTTGGATTTGTCATAATACTGTGGTTCAGGGCTACCATGACGTCCTCTGATCTCTCTTTGAGAGAAAGGAGATCCCCTTAATGCTGGTCTTCGTTCATCACGTGAATAATCCTCATCACGTGTTACTGTTGATGGCTTGTCCTGTGATCAACAATATAAACTAAATGTGAAATTATTGTACGTTTTGGGCATTCAAATTTTAGTATTTTTAAAGAGAGAAAAAAAAAACTATTTCTATAACCAGGCTTAGATCACAATATGACAAGCATGAAGGTTTAACCAAAACTAATGTGCTTACATAAAGAATTAAAGATTCAAACAAGTTTTATTTTGATTTCCATATCACATATTGCTTGTGGCTTCCAAGTAATGTATTACCGCCTAATCTCCTCTTCAATATGCCAAATAGGAATTCCGCATAAAGAAAAAACAGAAACAAAAAATTAGCTATCATATCCTATATGAAGTTACTTATCAATGATGATTTTACAGTTCCTTTCGATCCAATTGCATAAATTGATGCCAGACAGGGCATATCTCAATCAGATTATTCTCCATAGTGATCTGAAGGTCACAGAATAACTTGGAATCAAACACAGTTACACAAGCTCTGAGTAGGAGTGTTAGTTTACATGAAACCAGACCATTATAGCTAATAACAGATACATGCATAGAGCAAAAGGTGTGGTCTTCTCACTTTCACCAGTCATTAACCATAGAGTATCAAAAACCAAAAAGTATTATTCTAAGAGTGAGCTCCAGTTTCCATATAAAAATAGAGTTTGAAAAAGCAAGTAGGCTTTGGATTATAAATAGGGGGGAAAGGGAAATAGGAAATTAAGGGGAGAAGAAAAGCAAGTATAGTGTGGGTTTACAGAGCAGATAATGCAAACAGGTTTTTTTTCTTTTGGTTTTAGTTTCAGTTTGGCTGAAAGTGAAACTACAAAAGAAATTTATACAGACGAAATGCAAAACTGAAATTGCTCAGCCTGTTATTGTCTTTTCTATCATTGTGCTTACTATTTTTATAATTTTATATGATCTCCATGAACCAACAGTTGGGAATTTGTTCTTAATAGATCGATAAATTTGAAAGGGTGCCAAGTCGCACTAGTATAGATATAGATATCATATACATACTGTAGTTGTTGGTTTCTCAAATGTTGACTAGGCTAGATTCCCTCTAATAAGCTAGAGAAGTAAGATGCAAGAGTGATACTGCTCAATCAAATGCCAAATCAGGATATAATACCATGGTCCAAGCTACATGTGAATTGGTGTGGATATATCATTTTGTTGATGAGATTGGATTCAAGAGGATAATGCATATGAAGTTGCAGGCCATGCAAGTCAAAATTAACCTGCAAGCTGAAACTTAAGTGAATTTGGCAATTATTTAGCTTCAAAAAGTATAGCTCAAAAATTGTAAATGTTTGATAGTGTATTTACAAACACTTATCAAGTCTCTTGGCTTTACTTCAAATAATAAAGGCAAGTTAGATGGGATAGGATTAGAAATGAAATGAGTCTGTTCAAAAAAAAAAGGATTAGAAATGACAACATTAGAGAGGGTTGGGGTAGCACCTATAGTAGAAAAGATGGTGGAAACTAGACTGGTGTGGTTTTGGCATTAGAGAGAAGACTTGCTGATTCTGTAATAAGGAGAGTGAATCAGATGGATGGTAGACTGGTAAACTAGAGCTCGAGGAAGATCTAGAAAAACTATAAGAGAAACTATTAAGAAAGATCTAGAGATTAATGAGTTGGATAGAAATATGGTATATTATAGAACACTATGGCATTGTTTGATCCATGTAGCCAACCTCACTTAGTGGGATAAGGCTTGGTGGTTGTTGTTGCCGTTGTTGTATTATGAGACAGAGAGAGTAATTCTTAATAGTGATGCAGGTACTTATTTCTCCAGAACAATCACAAATATCAACAATTTTGGTTTATGTTTGGAGGCCTCAAAAAGCCCCAGTTCTACTAAGTATGCTTATGTTTTGTTCTAGACCCAAGACTCATGGATCCATAAATTTATACAGAACACTAACATCCATTTGCATTAAACTTTGTCTTTTGGTGAATACTGAACTTTCCCTATAAGAGCAGTTTCCTCAATGAATTTTCCATGTTTTTGGAAGGAGAGAACAAAGCCTTACAGAAATGCATTAGATATGTGGTTACTTCTTGTATTTGAGAGAAGTAAAACATTGTCAAATTTTAGGTTTTTCCTAAGATCTACTATGGGAAAATTGTTATATTTGTTTCTCTCTGATATTTGCAGTATTAAGTGGGGTATCTTTTGTTCACCATTGATGTATTTTTCTTCTTTTATGTTGAGATCTCTCTCTGTTAACACAATTACTTACTTTCCTCCTTTGAAATCCTTTCATATATAAATCAATGAGCAACAACAAGAAGGAGAAATCTAGTCTACAGCTTCAGCCCTAACAAATCAAAGTGCATTCCCATCTGCGGCTTTATGCATTGCAAACCAGTAGGTTTTAACTAGATTAATGTCTAGGCATGGAAAATTATGACTTGACATGGGAAACAAGATTCAGGTACTTGCTTAGGTAATCGCATGTCATAATCCACACTCCAAATGGACATGAGGATCCTAAAACATCATATAAAAACTGAGCTATGTTCACTGATACAAACACGAATTTAACGTCATAGGTCATGCAAGTCAACATTCACATCCATAATTACATATAGATATTGAGCCATGTGCACTTAGATTCAAAGACACTAACACTGAACTGATATCACCACATCCTGCTGTAGCTTCCAATAAGTGACTTGGATGAATTTCTATTGACCAGATAAGCAATTCTGTTGTTTGAATGTTGGGATTTTTCTCTAAAATTTTTTCTCTATTGGTAAACTTAATGAGTGAAGTTATTATTTGAAATTGATCTACATTGCAACTTAGATTAAATTTGATCTGCGGATTTCCAAATTGTTTTCATGTAGTGTGTATATGCTATTTTGCTGGGTTGGACTCTTATTTTTTTCATAATCTTATGCATCATGCCCTTTGATTGTTGATTTTTGGAACTTGTGCTAAAGCTCAGTTGTCATATATTATAAATTATAAATGAATTATATTTCCTATCAAACATAATTGTGTATTACATTCATAATTAGCTTTCTTTAATATTACCAAATTAAGTACTATAAACCATTTTCATCAAAAACTTGAAAAAATCAATATTTAGTTGGTTCAGTGGTGATTAACATTGAACTTGGTAGGGAGGACCACGGTTCGATTCCCCGCAACTGTTAGTCCCATATATTATATACCAATACATGCAATGTAATTGCAAAGCAATTTAAAGCAGTAGCATCATCTGATCCATAACATGTCAAAATTTCATAAAATCTCCAAGTCATTATTAGGCTTTTATATTTGGCAGTATCAGCAATCTAGGCTACACTTTGGTGCATATGGCTGGAACTAAACTGCAGTATTACTAAGGAGGTTTCATTGGCAGAGAAGCATATTTCTTTAACATTAGGTATTTGGTTTGAAATCATGTCTCCTTAACCCCAGTGATGAATAAAATGATGACATAATTATGGGATCCTAGCCACTGAAATGGGCAACATTTTGAGCTATTGAGTGCTTGCTCTTAGAAACTGTCCTGCTGTGTCAGCAGTTTTATGGTTATTAATTTTTGAAGTATAGAGGAAACTGATGAAGCCAAGCAGTTGGAATGAAAAATACAACCAAAACCAATTCCAGTTAGCGTATGAGTTGAACCGTCTCTTCTTTTTTGTTTATTCTACTGGTTGAAACATTGACTTACTTGGTAGAATGATGTGCTAATAGGGTTACTGCACTCATACTATACAGCTGATGAACCTTCTGTTTAATTTAAGTTTCTTTCATTTTCCTATAGTGGCAATCTCCCTTTAAGTTACCTCTTCAAATGTTCAATTCTTTTTTTGGGTAAAATCTTTTTTATTGTCTTTTACAGCCTTAAACCAAACAGAACTGAAGCTATCAACTTGATCGCAAATGTAGGTCACAATGAAGAGAAAATCAGAACTTTCAATTAAATGCCTAGTTTAAGTTTTTTACTCTGCAGTAATTATCCCGGAATTGTTTTATCGACACAAATGTCGACAAGAAACACCAACAAGAAATGCCTAGAGAGAGAGAGATCCTATACAGTTTTTTATGTTCAGTGTGTCAGAAAGAGAGAGAGCGGGATGAATGGTCAAAATTATGACAGCACAGCATGAGGAACATGGGAGAAAGTACTGAAGAGGATCCAAATCCGGTAACAGGAGCAGTACATTCCACCCATTTTTTACGAGATTTTGTATATATTTGATGTCAAAATCATTGGATGCAAAATTTCGCAATGCAGAAATTCAATTCATAAGTCAAAAATATGAGGTGATAATGTTGTTGGATTTAGATTTGTTGCAATAACTGTGTCATACAGTTACTAATATCAATTGTCCGATCTCAACAAATGGTCAAGCTCGCTTAAAGCTAATTATATTATTTTTAATCTGAGCTGATCGATCTCAGAATAACGACCGAGATCGTTTACTGCATGAAATTACAACTGCAGCTGATTCGGGTCCAATGCTGCTTGGATCCATTTGGTGGTGTTGGAAGTATGGATTGCTGCGTGAAATTTCAACTGCAGCCGATTCGGGTCCAATGCTGCTTGGATCCATTTGGTGGTATTGGAAGTATGGATTGCTTCGTGAAATTTCAACTGCAGCCGATTCCGGTCCAATGCTGCTTGGATCCATTTGGTGGTGTTTGCTAGTATGGATTGGATTGAAGTATCAATTTAAAAAGAAAACATTGTGTCATGCTTTTCTTGACAGTAATGTGCATGTAGTGGATTAACTTAATTTGATAGGTGAACTTTATCAATTACCATACATGGAAAACAATGACTGGTGTGTTGTATTCCTAAATTTTGTTGTTGCAATTTTTATTTTTTTTATATTTTAAACTTTAAAATTCTAATTTGAACGATTAACTTTATCGATTACCATCACCATATATGGTCTTGATTAAAAGAATTGAATTGAATAGAGCTGAACATTTGGGGTATATACATATAATCAGCTGGAAAAGTAACAAGCAGTATAAGATGGGCAACACTGACCGCCTTTGCAAACTCGATTCTAAGCGGATTGCCGGCAAGAGGAAAACCTTGCAGTGATCTCATAGCATCAATGGCATCTTCATCCACTTCAAAGTTGATGAAAGCATAACTTCGACCGGGTTGAAATGCAACTTTTTCCAGTGGTCCAAATCGTATAAAAGGATGCGCAAGTTCATCCTCTACAATACTGTGTGATAGATTCCCAACCCAAAGGTGCCTAGAAGGAGGGTTGCCGCTGCTACCACCGTTACCGCGCCCCATACCACTGTTACCCTTATTGTCTTCGTATCTTGAAGGATAATCCCTCCTGGACCGATCCCTTCCGCCTCGACTTGACTATTATCAAACACAACACAAACAACAACAAAACACAGTAAATTATCATCTTTCAAACAATCTTCTAGCACAAAATTAACAGAATCCACAAACAACAGTAAATTATAATCTTTCTCCCAATCTTCTCTCACAAAATTAACGCAATCACACCAAAACATGAAATCACTAAAATAAATAATCAAAAGTGAAATTGTTACCGAATTCAAGCTATACTAATTGACAATAGTGAAAACAGAGAAACCCTAGTAGAGTGAATAGTGAGTGAAGCAAAAAGTGTGAAGTGAAAAGAGGGGAAAATGGAAATTGAAGAAGTAGAGATAAAAAAAACTAACCATATGGTGAACTGAAGAGGCGAAATTCGGAGATGAAAGAAGAAAGTGCGAATGAGAATTTGAGATTCGCACGCAGAATTTGGGGATCGAAGAAAGAAGTTACTGTCGCCGATTGAAGTATTCAGTTTTTAGGGTTTGTCATGGTCAGTGGTGAGTGAGGGTAATAATCGCTAGCTATAACTGTGACGACTGCAAAGATGAGATGCAAGAACAAACGGATATGCTCGTGATATGCAAAAACAAAATAATACAGTATAGTTTCTTGACGGAAAATACTATAGTTGGTAGGTGAAGGCTAACGTGAAAGAGCATAAAATATTTGAGTTTTTTTTTCTTCATTCTATCATTTTATCATGCGTCCTAGGAATTTCCATTTTTATTTTTACGCTATTAAAGTAACCAACTTATAAAAATGAAAAAATTGCAAAGAAAATACCTTACTTGAAATGTAAAATTTAAATAGCGGATGTTCTAAAATTATAACATTTGAGAAGGAAAAAAAAAAACACTCCATTTGTCATTTTTACAACGCCTGCTACTTAGATATTGAACGTTATAAAAATGAGAGTTTTGAGAAGAAAAAAACAACCTCCTAACATAAAATTTTCAAGATTTTAAAAGTAAAATCCATTACTTAGCGGACAGAGGTATTTTGATAATTTTGTAGGACACGATAAAATGGATAGGGTGGTAAAAGAAAATCTCAAAATACTTTAATGTAGGGTCAAGCAATGGACGTCTTGGGATAGGTTTTAATTAACTCAACCGATGTATGTTTCTAAATGCGATAACTTTTTTTTTTTTGAACGTAAGTGATTTACTCCATTTCATTCATAATAATATCACGAATACAACATCAATGAAAATGTGGAAACTAGCTAAAGATGTGGTCTCTCTTGCTAATACATGAGCGACCTCATTGGCTTGTCTCCTAATAAACAACCCGAGAGTTTCTAAAATGTGTATTAAACATAGTCCTACGGTCCTTAATAATATCACCAAGCTCTGACTCATCTCTATTCTTACTATGAAATTTAGTTACAACAATTTGTGAGTCAAGCTCGAAATCCACATGCTCCAGTTGTAGATCTTGAATCCATTTCATGGCATGCAACAGTCCCAACGCCTCACCAATGTCGACGTTTGTAATTGGCGAAAACCATTCCGTCTTAGCAAGTACAAAACTTCCTTGATCATCTCTAATGCATACTCCTATACCCACTTTGTTGAGAATAGTGGAGAAGGATGCTAAATGCGATAACTTGTGAGTTAGACGAGTTGATTTGAAATTCTTCTAATTTATTTTATTAAAGTAAAATCTAGGCTTAATTGCAGTTTTGATCCCCTATTTACAAAATTAGCAATTTTGGTCCCCTTATTTTAAAATCAAACATTATTGCCCCTCTATTTTGATTTTTTTTGCACTTTTGGTCCCCCGTTCCATTTTGGGAGCTTCTATGGTTACATTCAAATAATTCTAATGTACCGGTACATTAAGTTAGTAAATTGATAAATTAACGATTATTTTTATGACTTAAAAAACTATTAGTCGATTATTGTATTTTAGAAATAGTAATATCACAAGAAAAAAATACAATTTCATTGTTTATAAGCAATACACTAATTTTTCTAATATTTTTTAGAAAAAAAATCAATATTCACTATTATGAACAATAAAAATTCAAAAAATATAAAATTTTATATTTTTGACAGTTTTGATGAATAATATTGAGTTACTATAATCATTTTAATGATAAGAAAAATAACTTCCTTTAAAAAATATGCATTTACATGTTAATTTAATTACCTAATGTACCGGTACATTAGGAATTATCATATGTACCACAGAATTTGCCTTCCATTTTTTATGCCAAAAACGTTGATGTGGCCATTTTTTTATTAGGTGGAATATAAAGAGGCTGATATGGCAATACGCATTTGACAAATAACATGACACGTCAGCAAATCAATAAATTTTGATAAAAAAAATATAATTTTTAACAATTAAATAATTATATTGTAAAATAAATTAAATTATTCTAAAACAAATAAAAAAAATTATACAAAAACAAATAAAATTGTTACAATATTCATTATTCACAGCTGAACATGATATGTGTTTCTTAAATTGCTATAATGAAGCATCGACCCCAATCCTTTTCAAAACGAATTTCTCGTTGCCTTTGCATATTCATCATCCTCTTGAGAAGAAAACCTTGTTCATCTCAAAACCTTGTTTATCTTTTTCTAAAAAATTAGATTCCTCATAAATGTTCTGAATTGCATAAAAATACAACCTTTTTCTTGCACAGACGAACAAAAAGCAAAATAGCACATGAAAGCAAGGCAGAATGATTATGCGTTCAAATACACAGAGAGAGATATAGAAATAGAGAGGAATTTCGAACAGAGATTGAAACATAGATTTGTGATTTCCCTTTTGCGATTTCTGTCTTCTTCGTTTTCCCTGTTATCGCTGATTGCACTCAACAAGAACCCTAATTGCATATTTTTCCCCTTTTGATCTAAAAGAAGCTTTTATTTTGTTTTAATTTATTTTATTATTATTACTATTATTAAAAATGATATTTGTAACTTAAATATAAATAAATAATGAGAACATTAAAAATTAATTGTAATGAGAATATATAAATAAATAAATAATGAGAATATTTGTAATTTATTTTGTTATTTTTATTAAAAATTAAATTTGTTATTAAAATTTATTGATTTGCTTATGTGTCATGTTAGTTGACAAATATGTACTGCCACATCAACTCTTTATATTCCACCTAATAAAAAAAAGGTCACTAGCATTTTTGGCAAACAAAATGGAATGGGGACCAAAAGTGCAAAAAAATTAAATCAGGGGGGCAAGAATGTTTGATTTTAAAATAGGGGGACCAAAATCGCTAAACTTGCAAAACAGGGGGACTAAAACAGCAATTAAGCCTAAAATCTATTATTTTAGACTTAAACAAAAAAATAACATTGTTAAGAAGAAAAACAAATGTAGCATTTGTTGATTATTTAGCTTTGTTATACGCAGATAAATTTTCAACTATTACTCTATTAGACTAGTTTGAATCGAGTGAATAGAGCAGTAGATCCCTCAAAAATATCTTTAAGGGACCAACATACTAATTAAATTAATTTTTTTATAATATAATTTAAGATTTGTATGTGTTAAAATCTTAAATTTTAATACATGTTTTATGTAATTTTAAGTGTTAAAATTTTAAAATTCTCATGAAATAGAAAGTCATTTAACTATATATTTTTTGAAATTTTTTAAATTTTTTAAACATTATGTGTTGGAACAAGAATGGTTTTCCACACAAACCCTTGATCTTAATGAGGTTTTGATGATAACAAAGTATTAATGCAAAATTGGAGAACACTAATGATTTACTTGAGTGTGTAGATTATAAGATAAAATCTGAGAAGTCAAGAATAGAAGATAGCATCTGAATGACTCAAGAGGATCTGAATGCACCAATAAGTGTTTTACAACCTGTCAGAGGACAAAGACTTTCAGAAGCCAGAAGAGCTTATCAGAAGCAATACAGTATGCACTCAGAAGCTGCATTGATCTTTAGAATAACAACTGTGATAAGGCAAAGTCTCAAAGACACTCCCTTTAGGTTTAAAAGAACTACGAGATGACCATTGCAAAGAAAAATCTATGTCATCTGAATCAGTCAAAAAGGGAGTTGAAGACAACGGTACAATATTACCTCTTCTGTGCAAACATCTACCTTCGAGGAACAAAGGAGCAGAAGTTGTTTGCCTATTTTGGGAAAAAGACAAAGATAACTTTCCAGGCAAACTGTTGTACTATCAACGGTCACATTTCAAACGTCTCTATTCAAACCGTCTATAAATAGAAGACCTCTTTGAATGGACATGTCGTCGATGAACTACTGCAGAACAAGAGAAGAAAAACAGAGAAATCATTGAACACAAAAAGCTCCTATAAACTGCACAAAGAAGTGTTCTCACAAAGAGCTTAATTGAAGATATCTGCACAAAACTACAACTCTGAAGTATCAATTCCAAATTCAAGACCTTGAGTTTGAACTACATTTGTAATAGAGTTAGTCTATAGGTGTAAATTAAGCTAGCCTCTTGCTTTAGTGCTTGAGCAAATTGGAAGTCTCTTGCCTGCGTGCTTGAACAATTTGGAAGTCTCTTGCTTTTGTGCTTGAGCAATTTGGAAGTCTCTTGCTTTTGTGCTTGAGCATTTTGGAAGTCTCTTTCTTGTGTGCTTGAGCATTGTGAAGTCTCTTGCTTGTGTGCTTGAGCAAATTGTGTAATCTTTAGTTATTATAGTGAACTCTCTTGTAAGTACAAGGGGACTGGAGTACTCTCGTTTTGTGAGGGGAACCAGTATAAATTTTGTGTGTTCATCTCCTCCTAACTCTCTCCTGTTTACTGATTGTTGTTTTGATCTTTCCGCTGCAAAATAGACTCTAATAGATCTCTGAATCTAGAAGAATTTTTAATTTATCAAAACACAATTCAACCCTCCCTTCTTGTGTTTTTCCCACCTTCATTATGATATATTTATATTCACTCAACTCAATTAATTTTGATCAAATTAGATAATAATTTTATTAAAATCGACCAAACTTAACCCGCGAACACCCTAAATATACAGACCTCCATACAATAAATTAGTGAACATGTGATGTCATTTAACAAAATTGCAAAACATAAAGTCTCAAAGTTTACGATCATAAATGCTTTCTTCTTTTCTATGAGAAAATATCAATTTCTAGCTTTTAAGAAGAGTATGACGGTGAGGAATTTAGGTTTCATTCAATTCATTTACTATTTCTCTATTTGTTCTCAATTTAAAGAGATAGACATAAACGAAGGTTAGTGGAACATGTTAAAAGTGAATCTCATTAATCTTTACTTATGTCTATTTCTCTCTAATTGAAAAATAAATGAAGGAATAATCAATGCAAGAAACCCAAAAATGAAGGAAACTCAAACCCAACTGTAAGATGCCAAATCAAGTCAAACCAATCGATAACCAAAAACTCTCGTCTCTTGCTTGTCATGTCACTAGCAAAACTTATGGATAATGTTCCATCCTTTGTATTCTTGGCATGAGAAAAACTTGTTTAGCCACAACATCAAATTTGATGTGTTAGGCACACATATATCACTTCAAAAAATTTAAAAATCAAATAATTAATTAATATTAGATGATGTGACTAAATTATTTAACATTTATTTTTTCACTTTTATGTGAGTGTGCCTAAATACATTTTATTTGGGATTGTGCCCAAGACAGATTACAATCTCTTGGCATATCTTATGCAGTTATGCCTCAATTTTTTACTAACAAATTTCCTTAATTTTTCCCAGAAAAAGAAAGAAAAAGTTATAGGCATAATTCTTGCCGGAGTGAGATAAAATTTTGATTTTTTGTCATCACACCCCAAAAATATATAATTACATTTTAAATCGACTAAAATACCCTCAAATGCTTTTTTTTTGGTGAAAAAGCTTCAAATGTTAAAATATAGTTTGTGTATGTGCATGTAAACTGAGTTTACTTAAGTTAATCTAAATTGAATTAACGTGAACTCCTTAAATCGAGTGTAAGTGTGAACTGAGTTTACAGAAGGTTATGTGAATTGAGTTTACTCAGGTCATATAAACTCAATTTACGTGTGATTTGAAGTCTATTTTTCAGGTTATGTTACATTAGTAGTTCACGTAACCATTTAATTTAGATTACATTTACTAACGATTGAAATCACATGAAAAAGAGAATTCCTTAGAATTGAAAAAGTATAAATTCACTAACCTTCTTTATGCAATAAAATCTTAACATAATATCTTCAAAATTCAATCTTTCATTGTTATTAATGACACATTCATGGAGTTTGTGAGAGAGGACACATTAATTATACTTATGAGAGAGAGAGAGAGAGAGAGAGAGAGAGAGAGAGAGAGAGAGAGAGAGAGAGAGAGAGAGAGAGAGAGAGAGAGAGAGAGAGAGAGAGAGAGAGAGAGAGAGAGAGAGAGAGAGAGAGAGAGAGAGAGAGAGAGAGAGAGAGAGAGAGAGAGAGAGAGAGAGAGAGAGAGAGAGAGAGAGAGAGAGAGAGAGAGAGAGAGAGAGAGAGAGAGAGAGAGAGAGAGAGAGAGAGAGAGAGAGAGAGAGAGAGAGGTTTTTAAAAAATTATATAAAGAAGGACAATTTTTGTATAATGATTAAATTTTAATGAAAATTGGGTGTAACTAATTTTTTTTGAGGCGTGACTATAAATTTTCTAAATTTTTTAAGATGTTTATGTATAAATTTGGCCATTCAAAAAAATTATGTAAAAATTTGTTTTTACCATTAAATTAATAACTCTATGAGATGTGACATATTGATTCAATAGTGAGCTTATTAATTTAAGTAAAATGCTAAACAGTGCCTCCGGGGTAATGATTAAGCATGTTAAAATAGAAAGTTTGTCTCCAAATACGCCCATTCAATACCTCAAAAGTATAAAAAGTTAACTTAGGAGTGTGCTCTTCTTAAGGTCTCAGGTTCGATTCTCCCTGATGTCAATTTGGTTGGGTTAGTTTAGCTTCTTCAAAAAAAATATTAATTTTATTTCCTTTTTGGCATGCTTAACAAGTGCCCCAGGGACACTGTTTAACATGACCCTTAATTTAATAGTGAAAAACAAGTTTGTGCATGATAAAAGATTTGTTTCACTTATACATGTTAGATAATAGTTTACGACTACCGGTGTCACACAAAGGCCCGAATCTTAATATTTTGTACCAATAATTCTACTTTTAATGATATTGAACCCCTAACTTTTAGTTAAAATTCTACTCTTTCGATTTCTCAAATCCTTGTCCATGTGATTCACTTCCCTTCCACCATTTTTTCTATCTTCTATTTCTCTGTTTGTGTTGAATTGTTGTTGTCCCTTTATATATATATATATATATATATATATATATATATATATATATATATATAGATATAAATGATATGATTGGAAGAGATATATAGAAAAAACATGAGATGTTGAACTGTAAAAAGAATGAAGGTGTTCAAATATCATAATTAAAATTTTTAATAGTCTCCATCTCTTGAGTTAGAGTCCTGACTCTAACACTGATAATTTATAAGTTCATACGCCTAAAAAATACATGTTTGGTTGTTAAACATATCCCTATTTTGATCGTTTGAGCATATAGGTTGTAAGTTCACTTTTTTCTGTTAAACAGAGCCTCCATAATTTTAAAATTAACCATGTGGTTGAAAATTTCTTTACAATAGCTTAACTGATTTGAGATAAAGAATTAAAGGAAGAATAACAATTTATTACTAATTTGACCATTTTAAAAAAATTGACTTTTTTAAAAAAAAATTAAAAATGAGTGAAATATTTTTGCTAAATTGTCATTTTTTTAATAATTAATGAGTTGTCGTTTTCAACTATTTTTTTAAGGCTCGGTATCCGGCTCAAGAATCAACTATCCGATGCACTCCAATTTTACCGTCCACAGCGTATGATTCATTTAAAGTCAAAGTTTTATTTTTTATAGACTGACTTAATTTAGAAAATGACGCTAGAATAATTCAACTGATAAACTTTTTTTTTTTGAAGGAACTAATAAACTTTCTCCTTTGTCAAAAATAAAATAAAATTAAGAGTACTCCATCAAAAGTAATTCCAGTTTTTGTTTTTGACAAAGAAAGTAATTCCATTTAAGAGGTGCCAAACACAAAACTTGTGTATACTTTCTCTCCATCAGAATATGACCCCTTACTTCTTAAATTTGAACAAGTCATTTTTAACAAACATACCTACCGTATCTTTTTACTACTAGAGTTACAACGATAAGATATTATTGAAATATTGTTTTAATGAAAATGTACCATAAAAAAGAAATTAAAATTTGTAAAATGACATTGTCATATACCCTATTGCAAATTACAACCACATGATGTGTCGTAGTGTGATTAGAAAAAATTCATATCCTTTGTCCATTATTATACATAACTTAAGAGTATTGAGCCTATAGCTAATGCAATGTAGGTGTCACTTTCCTTAGTAGTTTAGTTTTATTTTCTCCTTTCCCACGGCAAAACTAAAAACTCCATCATTCTTATTCAATCTTAATTTAGTAAATGTGAATGTGATGTTATTTTTGACTAATGCGAATGTGAATGTGATGTTAGGACTATTCCACCAATCATGCAAACTCAAAACTTAATTGACACGAAGAATGCCAATTGCCAACTAGATATTGGAATGTGAATTTAGAACCAAAAGAAAACTTAAGTGAAAGGTGTACCTTCAAAGACTCTGATGATCAAGTATATAATTAAGCGTCGTGCAAGATTTAGAGTTAGAATAGTGCATATCTAAGCTTAGACAATGCTTTAGGCTTTATATTGAGAGAATTAAAATTTGAAAAGTACTTATATGGTCACAAGTATTTGGTCACTCTATTTGATCACACTCACATAAATATTTATATATATCAATTAATTATTTCAAAAATATACATTATTTAATTATTTTCTCTTTCTACCTTTTATAAACACGAGTGTGGACCAAATAAATGGATCAAATTCTTATCATCACCTAAGTATTCCTCGATTTGAAAATATGGTTTGGAACTTTCACTTGGACTATCTTCGCACACAAGTGTAGGTAGACCGCCTAAGTTCCTTCATCCAACAGGCATGAAGCGGCACTTGGCCTAGATCGAGTGCGCCTCTAAGGCGCGTTCATATGATAGTATGCTCAAACACTAATGACTAAATGTGACCCTATTCAGGACAAAATTGGATCTTTAACTCAGTCCGGAACATTATCTAGTACTAATATCCAATAGCTTAAATTTTGAAATGGCTTATAAATTCAATCACAGGTTTTGGTATACTAAAAGAATAATATATGCCCAATAGCTTTAATTTTCAGAAGATAGAAGTTGGATCCAAAAGATAAATAAACGGTGCCAACTGCCAAATGATTTAGTACTAGTTAGTTAGGTAGTAGCTGTTATAATTCATTAAATTCAGCCACCAAAAGTTAGAAACAAATTTTCCAAATAAATACCCTCTATTTATTTACTCCAACTACATCACACACCTATATCAATAACACAAATCCAATTTAACCTCTCATTCAAAATATTAGATCTACAAAAACAAAACACACAGCTAACAAAAAAACTAAAATGGCCACTACAACATTAGTAGTAGCCATTGTTTCTTTACTCTTTGCATCATCATTAACATGTCATGGAGTATTTGCTGCTACTACTGCTGCTCCATCACCGGCACCGGTGACGGCCGATGCTCCAGCACCGGGTCTTGATCCGTGCTTTACGGCTATAACAAACATGTCAGATTGTTTATCATTTGTGGAAGATGGGAGTAAGTTGACAAAACCAGACAAAGGATGCTGTCCAGAATTAGCAGGGTTGGTTGAAGGCAACCCTATTTGTTTATGTCATTTGTTAGGAAACTCTGATTCTATTGGGATTAAGATTAATGTTAACAAAGCTCTTAAGCTTCCTACTATTTGTAAGGTTACTACTCCACCTGTTAGTACTTGCTCAGGTAAAAATCTCAATGCCTTTATTATTAGGAGTCTTACTTTGGGCCCGTTTGTTTGAGATTTTTTTTCAAAAAAATTTATTTTTTCCAAAAAATAATCACTTTTTTTATTTTAGTCGTGTTAATTTCAGATTTTTTCAAAAATCATTTTAGTAAAAAAATTTATTTTTTCTTCAAAATGAAAAGCTATTTTCAATAGCTTTCTTCAAAATCTAATTTTTTGAAAATCGTTTTCTAAAAAAATAGATTTTTATGATTGTAAACAAACCGAAAATAGCTTTAGATTTTCTTTAAAATCTCTACAAAAAAATCTCTAGATTTTTTTCGATTTTTTTTTTTTAAAGCTTAAACAAACATGCCCTTTATGTTCAAATTTAAAAATGTGCTATTAGACTTACATACCTTTAATTTGTAGATATTGGATAGGTATGGTTTATATTAATATAACTCTAATTTGGTAATGAGACAAGAGGTATATTCTTTTTATTTGGTATAAGAAATAAGAGGTATATTTTATATACTAACATATTATACTTGTAAAGGTCTAGAATTGGAATTTAGAAGTTGGATGAGTAGCTCAACTGGTTGAACTAGTTGAACTAAGAGTTAAACGAGTTGGGTTTAAGTCCTTATAAGGAGAAAAATTAACATATAATATAATATACTAACAACTAACAATTTGTCATTTTAAAAAAATCTTATAATAAAAAAGTTCATAAAATGTTACAGACAATATTTCTAAATTGTTGTTGTGATTGGAGAAATAGATTCTCTGCTTTTCATATTTGATGATTTTATTTTATTTAGGAGAGGGTGGGAGAGTTAGAGAGATTTTTTTTGAAAGGCCAAAGATGAAAATAGTAGATAAAGGAATTTATTTTTCGTTCTGTATATAAAGTGATAAATACCATTTAAAATTTACACATATAATTGTGAAGTTTTGAATTTAAATCTATGTAGAAATATTTAGTTTAATAATATGGATATTGTTAATTCAATCATGTCTCATATTTAGATAGAGACTAGAGGAGAAATTTACCAACACACATATATAATTATATATATATATATATATATATATATATATATATATATATATATATATATATATATATATATCCTTAAAATTACATAAAAAATTGGTGCCATAAAAAAGTTGGTGCAATGTATTAACAAAAATTATAAACTTGAGACTTTACTTCTTCAAATGTCAATCTATCAAAATGTGTAATAGAATGAGATAGTCAAGCATGACTTCTTGATACTGCCTTTTTCATTTTATTTTATTAGATCTTCAACTATTTAACTCTTAATTCAACTAATTTAACCAGTTGAACTACTAATCTCACCCTAACTGCTTTCTTCATTGAATATTAAAACAGTAATACATGCCAAGTTTTTGAATAATGGTTATGTGAATGTTAGTGCACATGTGACCCTCTTTTATTTTATTTTCCATTTTCCCCCTACTTTTAAATATGGACTACACAATTTGTATATCTCATGTGTCTAATATGTACCAGATTTTTATTTTTTTACAGTAATATATACAAGATATATTAAAATTGCAATATGGAAGTATCTCAAATTTAAAATTTACAACTACATTCTCTTACTCTCTCCAATATATAATAGACCAGATACAACTACAAGTACATTAGCACATGACATGGCCCATGTTTATAATTAATTGTTCACATTCAAAATGACAATAACACCCTAGAACTACTCTCACCACCATATTTATTCAGCCAACCACACAGCAACAATATGGCAATATTTAGTGATGTAGGACCGGAAATAACTTTGACAACAACTCCAAATTGTTCACATTTATCATGGTGTATTTTCTTTTCTTTTTTGGGTGCAATACATTGTAGTTGTGCATACTTTCTATTTGGAAACAACAAATTATAGACTAGTATCATTATACAAAAATAAAATTATGACAAAAAAAAAAAAATTATACACTAGTATAAAATTATGTACAAAAAAAAAAACTATACAAATGAAAGGCAACTAAATGTTCAGACAAATTTGTCAATTTACTTGTTGAAGATTATTTCAATTAATATTTCCATTTCTTACATATGTCACAGCTATTGGATTTCCTGTGTCCTTGCCCCCATCACCAAGTGGAGATTCTATGCCACCAGGTAAGTTTTCCATAAGTTTATTGTTGTTAATATTATGCATATAATTTTTTTTTATGCAATGTATGTTCCCCTGATGTATATATTTTGTAATTGACTCGATCATCCGTGGTAACTTAAATTTGATTGTTGAATATATAATGAAGGTATGTCGATGACACCAACACGAACGGCCAGCAGTCCTTCAAATACAATTGATAGTACCGCAGGTACGTGTCAAAATTTGAACATTGTAACTTCAAGCAAAAAAAACTCTTTTAATAACCAGCTCGACCAATTGAGCTATCATCGTACTTTCATTTCTTATTGTACGATGAAGTTATAAATATCAATTGGTCACACAAAATTATGTGCTTCTTTCGCTGTCAAAGTTTTACACTTTTCCTAGTATTTTTTATGTGCATGAAAAAATATCATTTTATTAAAATTTAGATATACATATAGTATAGAATTTTCCATCAACATGTAATGATACAATCTAAGAATTGAAGTATTTTTTAAAAAAAAAAATTGTGCAGGTGCTCTAAGCCCTACTGGAAGCAAAAGTGGAGTCTCAAGCATTCAAGCCTCCTCTGGCCTGGCTTTCATTTTTGCCTTGTCCACTCTCTCTATCTCCATATTCTTCTGATTTTACAATTCACATTTGTCCTACGTGTCATTAATTTTACTTCCTATTTGTGTATTGAGTGCTTTGCTTTAGTTAATTACATTATACACTTTAATTAGGACTTGCATCACAACACCATCGAGCTCTTCATTCTCGGTGTTGTGTGATATTTATTCTTATTTTTTCTCCCCAACTACATTCTTGTGCTATTTATATATTATATATGTAATAATATGATATTGATGCTTGCCAAGAGACTATTTTATATATGTAATATGTCCTATTTCAATATGTCATTTATCTAGGAACACAATATTTATTTTCTCTAAAGAATTTATGTGACAAATTCACACACACACAAGTGCTAAAAAATAGAGAATTTTGAGTTTAAACGGAGTGTCAACATATAAAATATCTTTATGGTATTTTATCATTTGAGTCATGCTTACGATATAGAAAAAATATTTTTTTTTTTGGTGACAAGAAAAAATAATTTTAACGTGATGTAAGTAATAAAAATGCAAAAAAAAAATAAAGAATAAATATTTATAATGCATTGTAAGTAATAAATATGCTAGTAATTACAAGACTTGATTTAAAGTATTTTTGGTAGTTAAAGAACACATTATCACAGTTAGTTCACTGACAATTGGTGCTGAACTTGATAGAAAGAATCATAGTTCGATTGACAACAACTGCGACCGGGAGGGAGCTAAAACTACTTGACATCAGAACTGATCCCCAAACCATATGAAGGAGACACCATATCAAATTGAAAAATGATATATGGAAATAAAAACTTGTTGTCAACTATTTTTTTTGTATACTTTAAAAATATGATGCAAGGAGAAAAGACATAGAGATAAATATATAAGTTGACATGACATATAATATGTTGTGAATTTTATCATTTAGTAAAAAAAATAAAATTATAACTCTTGATGAACTACGTAAATTTGTACTTAAAATTATTCAAGTTCTATATCACTTCCACCTACTCATTTAGAGATGCATTCTCACTCGACGATTGCTTCAGTTCTAGCAACAAAACAACTTTTGTCCTAAAAAGTAATGTAGAGTTAGTTTCCTTAGGGTACTTCCACATTCATCCAATTTGGGATTAAATTTATCTGATAAATTTGCAATTCTTGTCTTAAAGACAAACTAGGTAGTCTACCTTCCTATCAAATATGATATCTTTATGATTACTTTTAAAAATGTGAAACTAATTGTGGGTGAAGAATAACTATAAGTAGAGAAATTTCTAGAAAGAGTCAATGACATATAATTAAACCATCTTAAACCAAATCATGTCAAACATGATGCAATAAAATAAAAACATAACATGCTAGAAGTGCAAACATCTACTCCATAGCTTTGCTTACCACGTGATAACTTCCATTCTTATCTAAATTTTTTTGAAAGGAGTAGGATGAGACTACTAAGTCTCAGCGAATTCTACTACCCAACTAATGATGACTACACCGAAGGTTTACCTGAAACTGATGTTTCTAATTCTTATCTTAATTATAATTCATAAACTGATATGAATCTGACATAATAACATGAAATCATAATGTGTAACACAAAGTTAATTATCTTGTTAATTTTTATAATTGTCTCAAAGTCACACCGAGGTGGGTAGGTCTCGGCATGCCCTCTAGCCTGCATGAATGGATTCAGAATTGAATCCTCTAACAAGGCACTAATGGCCCAACATTCTGATCTGAATATTTTGCATAAAGTCTTATAGTTGTCAAACCCATTAAATACCCTCCCAAGGTAAACATGAATTGATCTGATCCTAATACTTAATTACCTGAAGTGTGAATGACTCTCTAAACATAGATATATCAATATAGTGTCTACAGAAAATTTCAGAATGTGTAAGGATATAAAACGAGGTTTTAGTTTGAAAATAGTGAATTCTACAGGTTCTGTTCTGATACGCTTGCTTAGCCACGACCACTCTCGCTTAGCGAGAATTCATATCATGTTACCCATGTTAGCTTGCTAGGCGGGCATGAGCTCGCTTAGCGAAGAAACCCAGATTCCCATACATAAATGCTCGCTTAGCTAGCATACCAGTTCAAGCCCATGTTTCTGCGTTTTCTGCAGAATTGTAAAATTAACCACATACAATCCTTATTCCTCGAGCTATAGACATTAAATAACGTCCTATATTTACAGTAGAGGTGAATTTTGGGATTAAATTCACCTCACACACAATAATTCCCTAAGAGTGTGTTTGAATAGAGTAATGTTTTGAGGTAAAGTATTGTTTTGAGAGAATTCAAATTCTTTTGTCTAAATTTCATTGTTTGGATGGTTGATTTGAAAAAAAGTTCAAAATGATGGGATTTTGTGCAAGTTAAATATAAGGAATTTCAAATGACACCAAAAAGAGAGGAATTTGAAATTCCTTCCTTCATATGTTTCAACATTTTCAATTTGACCCCTATAATGTTTTTAAAATTGCAAATTAACCCCTAATATTTTTCAAAAATTGCAAATTGGTCCCTAAAAAGTAGCAAATGGTCCTTTTTTTTTGAATCAGTAGCAAATGGTCCTTTAAAATTATAAAATTGCACATTGGTTCCTATTTTTCAAATTTTAAATTTGATCCAAAACTTTTCAAATTTATAAAAGTGGCCCAAAATATTCATAATGAAATTTCCTTTACTCTATCCAAACACACACATTTGTAAATGAAGGTAATTCAAATACAATCATTTGAATTGCGTAGAATATCAAATCCTCTAAAATTTCTAATTACTTCATCCAAACACACTCTAAGATCTTATTGCTATCATGCATTTGTTGATTTTGGAGAAACTAAGCTTTCTAACTAACTGAAGGTAAGGAGAACCTAAGAACCCACGTGGAAATAAGGATGACAATGGGTGCCCATAGGTGAGGGTATTACACAACCCAAATCCACACCCAAAACAATCACCCAAACCCAAACTCAAAGGTTGTATGGGTGACAAATTAAAACCCACACCCACATCCATTGGATTCGGGTTTTTCCATGCAAACCCGCAGCAAAAACACACATAATTATTCATTTTGTAAAATTGTCAAGAATAGTCCCTACATTTTAATGTTTTTTAATCCCTACATTTTGCAAAATTGTTAAGAATAATCCATACCTTTTAATATTTTTAGTCCCTACATTTTGTGAAATTGTCAAGAACGATCCCTACATTTTATGTCACAAAAGTTTTCTTAACGGATTGGACTAATTTTGAGAACAGAAAATATTTATGGATTTTTTTTACCATTTTTAAAATGTAGGGACCATTCTTAACAATTTCGCAAAATGTAGGGACTAAAAACATATTTAACCCTATATATATACTTCACCCGTCCCAAAATATAAGCAAAAGTTGGTCAACAAAAGTAGTGGATGTATTTGGTCCAAATCTTTAACTAAATACATCAAGTTTCTTTGACTCAGTTTTGCTTATATTTTGGAACGGAGGGAGTATATATATGTGTGTGTGTGTGTGTGTGTGTGTGGGGGGGGGGGGGGAATAGTGGGATCCGCTAACTTATTCTTTTTAACTTACATGTAAACTCCAAAATACACTTAATAGATTAAGAATAATGTTTTCAGGAATGGGGTTGTTACACTCATCCTAATTATTATTATTTTTTATTTTTTGTTTGTTTGACAATGCATTGAATAAATAGTAAAACAATTATAAAAAAAATTCATGGCAACCCTAGTAAATTTTTTTTTACAACAAATTCATAGATTCAAATGTCAACCATCAGAAACTATTTTAACCTACATTGTTTGTTATTTGAATTATTTGTTTTGTTATCATAAACCTAATATTTACCGATCAATTATCGTAATCCTAATTATTTATTTTTTGATTTTTTTGTTTGACAATGCATTGAATAAATGATAAAATAATTATAAAAAATAAAATTCAAGGCAATCCTAATATATACTTTTTTGACAATAAATTCAAATATGAACCATCAGAAGCTATGTTGAGCTACATTATTTATTATTTGAATTATTTGTTTTCTTATCCTAATCCTAATATGTACCGATCACTTATCATAATCTTAATCATTTGTTTTTTTTATTTCGGACTATATATGATATCCTCATCATTGCTTTAGATGAAGCCGGACCATATGGCTTGAAAGTTTATTTTGCTTGGTGTTGTCTGTGGCATGAATCTATTGGTTCTTGGATCAGTTTCTATGTTTCATGTTGATGATTGGCCCATGCATCAAATGTAGACCTCTAATTAGTTTGTTAGGATTAACTAGAAGTTGATTATCTTTAAATTGTTCTACGTTTTTGTGTGGACACACTGAATTAAGTTTATGTCCCCCAAGTTTTTGTATATATATTTTTTCTTGTTTTTTCTAACAAATTTTTTTGTATAAAAATATTTTATTTATTTATTTAATATACAAGGAGATATAGACAAATGACGGACATGGAGCTTGCTTTGTCTCCTGATGCCTAGATGCTTTGCGCTCAACAATTTTTTTTTTTAAATTATAATGTTTGACTTGATTTTATCATAATTTATTTCAATAAATTTATTATTTTTTAATTATTTTTATAATAAAAATTTAGGGTGAGAGGATGACCCCCAGTCCAAGGCAGGGAAGACCTTAGGGCTCAAAGAGCACATTTACCTCCCTCCAAAGACACTAACGGACTCGAACCCGGAACCTCTTAGATTCAAGACTTGTCTTCTTTTTTTATAACTTATTGTTGCAACTAAAGTTTTTAAATTGCATAAACTATTTGTTACTTCATTATCTTTTAACCTCATATTCCAATAAAATAACTTAAGTATATTATTGACATAAAAAAGAACTCAAGTATTGCTCAAGTTATTTAAATATCAAACTTGAATAATCTTGATTGAAAATTTAATTTTGAAATTAATCTAAAGTTGAATATTTTACTTTTAATTTAAAGACACTAGGTTTGATTTTGTGGTAAGGGTTTATGTAGTATGCATGAGGTCCTGGGTTCGATCATCACATCCATCGTAAACCAAAAAGAGAATTTTACTTTTAATTTAGAAATTTAAATGATGCAAAATTTAATATAAAAGAAATGATGAAAACACAAATAGTATACCACAACGTTTAATTTTATACTCCCTCCGTTTCAAAATACTTGTCTTTTAGAAAGAATTTTTTTTTTCAAATTACTTGTCGTTTTGATAATTTAAGGTTATAGTATTTTGTCTATTATAACCTCCTTTCAATAAACTAATTAATGCTATATATTTGGAAAACTAAAGTTTTTTTTTTTAAATAGCATATTAAATTTGTTGTTTTTTTGTACATGATATATTAATTTTTTTGGAAAGAGAAAGTGTGTGCAAAAAAAATAAAAATAAAGGTATAATAGGAAAATAAGGTGCAAAAATACACTTTCTTAATATCTTGTTTTTTTTCTTTCTAAAACGACAAGTTTGTTGAAATGGAGGGAGTATTAGATAAATAATAAGCAATTATATTATAAAAAAAGATAAATAATAAATAATTTGTTTTCCCTCATTTTCATGTGTTAAATATGACTCTCGAAGACATGCATATCATTCACTAGACTACCACAAACACATACATGACATCACCAACAAAATATGAATTTTAAATTAAAAAATTAAAATTTTAATATTAATATTAATAAATCATACGTAATTCTCTCATTCTCGTCTATTAAATATGACTCCCGGAGTCATACATATCAATCGCCAAAAACACACACAACCAATTATATGCATAACACCATCAATATTTAGAATCTGTTCACCTCAATTTTTCATGTGAAACTATATGCATAATCATTTTTTGATCTCTTAATTCTTTTCATATCTTCTTTTGTATTTTTCTCTTTTCTTTTCATCTTCTTTTGCGTATGTTCTAAAAAATAAAAGAACAACTGTGAAAACTTACGAAGTATATTGCTATTACAAAAACAACAAAAATATAAGTAACTATTTACAACCTAGGTCTAGTTGAGTTATTTTGAGAAAATCATCTCCCCTTTTATTAACGTGTCAATTTATTAATTTAAGTTAGTTAGGTAATTTATATTGTATTATTTTCTTAAATATATAGTTGGTTATTAATATTTTTATATAAATAAATTTTTTCATTATATTATTAAGTACATTATATTATTATAAAAAAAGTACATTATATTAATTTCAATAAATTTTAACTTTTTTTTGGTTAATAACTTATTTATTAGTGATAAACATATGTCACGTGTATAATTTTTATAATAAATTATGTTTATAAATGACATATATTCAAATTTCATATAATTAAATTTATTATATTGTTAGTAGTAGATATAGATATATAAATAAAAATAGAGGATAATTGAGTTGAAAAAAATAGTGTTAGTTGTTGCTAAAATTGAGGAAAATTCATATAAGGATAAGTCTTGCATGTTTAGTGGAACATTAAATTAGGGTAAAAATATGTTTTTAGTCCCTACTTTTATAGCGAGTTTTGGTTTTCATCCCCGTAAAATAAAATAGTTTTCATCCCTACAAAAAAATATTTTATTTTTAGTCCCTAATGGGCAAAATTTTGACATTTAGTTGTCAATATTATGACATTTCTTTATAAAATATTGTTTTTGTTCCTATTTTTTTGCTACATATTCTTATTAGAGTAAAATTACATAGAACTGTAGATAGTTGAAATATTATTAAAATTGACGAGGATAAATTAGTAAACCTGGTAATGTGAAGTATTTTGCTGGAGAACATGATCGCAAAATATGTATTTTTAAGATGAATTGTACTTTTTAGGAGACAACGTTCGTGATGGACCTTCTAGATCTGGAGAGAACAAACCTAGTTTTGGAAAGCAGTAAATGCATCATCATGGTCATCCAATGATGCCACCTCCACATTGCCAATATTTTCAGCAGTACTATCCTCCATATGGTTACATGCATCTAGTTCCCCCTTATCAATAGTACCCACCGCCCCAACCACCTGCTGCAAATCATGCTCATAACATTCTTTGCAACTAGGGTCTTCACAACAACGTATGGACAAGTTGAATCTCCACCAGCCAAAACTGGAACATCCACATCAGGGTCACAACAATAATGAAAATGTCGGAATGATAATATTTCTTATTATTTTTATTCGGAGTCTTTCCTTGTAGTATCAATGTTAATAGGGAATATGTTTTGGCTCAAGCAGTCAATTTACTATCTCAATTAACTTATATTGACTTGCTTTATAGCTTGAACAAGTTATTATATAATTTGATCTAGTGCTATATTACAAAATGTTTGATTTTATAAATCCTCTACTTCCATACCTATACAAAACCTTTGTTATCTTACAACTATTTCCATAACCAACTCAAAACTTGTTACTCATTCCGTACTACAATATAAGTCATTTTGACAAAATTATACAAATTAAGAAATGTAATCAATTTTGTATGGAAAAGAGAAATTATGAGTTAGTTTATAAAATTGTCCTTCATTAATGGTATAAGAAAGATAAATTGATGAATTGAAAGAAGAGAGAGTAATAAGTAGTTAAGGGTATAATAGGAAAAATAGCATAAATGCTTCATTTGTAATGTAAATCGACTTATAATTTGATAATTTTTTTTTCTCAAAGTGACTTATAATTTAGTAGGAAGGAAGTATTTTATTACTATTTGCATAACCAACAGATTATCCTATCTTATAAATGTGTTAACACTTCAATGCACGAATGTTAACACTTCAAATTTTGAGTAAAAATATAGTGTGCTTTGATATTGTGGATGATTTATTATTGCATATGTTCATTGGTTGTTTTAGTGAAGAGAGAAGAAAAACAATTAAGCCATTGTTAATACTTCAAATGCCAGTTGCCCAATTGTGTGGGATGATCTTCCGATTTTATTTATAAGTAAAAGTAAACAAAAAAATTTGATCTTAAATTACTTAATGTTATTCTTCCAAAAATACTCTCATTAATTGTTCTACTTTTTATCAAGGCCGTCTCAATATATTTGGAGGCCCCAGACGAATTGGATAATAAGGCCCTTTAAAATTACAATAAATTCAATAAAATTAATGTTTTTTTATTAAAAGAAGTGTAATCTTTTATTTAAAATATAAATAACATCAATAACATAAAAAATAGTTATATCCTAATCAATAACAATAATAATATACACTTTCAAACTAATATCATTAAAAACTGATAGTGTTTTTAATATAATTGCAACTTAAATTTAGAAATCAATTCTTTGTTTCCAAAGAAATAACATAATCTAGTTTTTTTTTATAAATAAAGTTGTAAAATTATTTATAAGTTATACAGTGACTATATTTATAGAAGAAAAAAAACTCATTATTTTTTGAAATAGCTTATGTATTAAAATTATTTTAGATGTATTATGAATGATTGAAACAATATTTATTTGTTGGTTTTTTTTTTTTGACCAAAAAATAAGGATTCATACATTCAAATTGAAAATACATAAATCATTACAAATTCAAGATTGCTAAAAACTGAAAAAGGTGAATCTACAAACAAACATGCAGCACCTAGGTTAATAGCATACAAACGACATCATGAAAGTGCCTACAATTATAACAAAATAAAAGTCACCGGAATATTCATACTCTCGAATTTGCAATGTTGACGTCCAAGTCTTCAAAGTCTTCAAATCGTTAATGAGTTGATGTAGATATGCCAATTTGAATCAACGAAACACCGTAAAGAAAAATTGACCCTAAAACCACCCCTCCTTGGTGGATGGACAAAAACAATAAACTAGGGTTTATGGGAGGGGGAGGAGGGGGACTTAAGACTTATAGTGAGTTCAATATTTATTCTCCCACACATTTCTTTAATTTTTCTGATCTCATAAAATAAAATAAAAAATATGTTACCAAGGGGATTCGAACACACATCCCCACGTTGCCAAGATCTTATTTCAGCCACTACAGCCATTAGAATCTTGTTAAAGAGTGTGTCCGCGAATACTTAACCTCTAGCTTTAAATATGGGCTTCAAAAAAACATATTGAGGCCCCAAAAAAATTGAGGCCCTGGGCATGCTTGCCCTATCTCAGGGCCGGGCCTGCTTTTTATATGACTGCATAGTTCCAATGTAAATTTAATGTAATGTAAAGGGTAATTTAGTAAAAATAACAAATTTCTTATATGTGTGAAACAAGAGAAATTTGCTTATAACTAACGCCGGAGGGAGTAATAATTTATTTTCATGTAAAAAAAGTTATTTTTCTTCGGGACCGAATTAGGTCTCAAGAAAACTCTCACTCCTCTTCATATCTCACCTCTGACTCCTCTTACCTTTCTCTAACGTTCCACCGCCTTGACCTGTCCCTTCATATCCAACCTCTATTTTTTCGAGATGTAGCTTAGAGAGGTGGTGGTGCGATAAGATCTACCTCTGCACCACTTTTTCCTTGTTCACTAGATCAGTTTCACATCTTCATCTCGTTTAAACCTCATTCGTTGTTGTTCCGCCAGATCTCCACTTGCAAGGTACAATTTGGTTGGTGTTGGATCCATATTTGTTGTGGGTAGTTGTTTTATTTCATGATATGGACGCCTCCTTCCACGTCGGTGCAATTTGATGTTGTTTCCGCTGCCGGATTCTTGAAACCCATTTGGGGTTGTTTGTTACCTGCGCTGCCGACAACAAGTGTTCTCCATAACTATCGCAGTGATTTTCAAAGATCAAGATATTGATTAACTTTGACTCGCAAAATAAGAAGTCACCACTGAACTTTAATTTTTTCAAGGGAAGGGGAAAAGGTCGAATAAAACCCACAAATAAACATGCAAAGCTAATGAAGCAATAAAGCAATAAGCAATGCAATAAGAAATCAAGGTACGGTGGTTGTTTATGCAAAGGGAATGTATTAGCACCCTAAGCATCTATAGTACTCTATAGGAACCTCTTGTAATATATATGTTTTGGCTAAAATTGTTTGCTTGTGTGATTGGGGAGATGAGAAAAGAAATATATTTTTATTAATTTTTTATTTGGAAAGACATTCCCTTTTTATTTGGAACCTCTTATGCCTACGTACCAATGAAGGATCAAAACCTCGTAGTTCGGGGCAAAAATAACAAAGTGGTTTGTTTGATTATTTTTTACTAGAAGAGACAAGTTGTCATCTTAAGTTAAGACCTTTAATCCACCACAAACATGATGAAAATGGATCTTTGCTTCACAATAGGAAAGGGCTCCCACTTGGATATAAAATCAACAAGTATGCCACTAACTCTCCTAGGTGGAAAAGAATCAACATCTCTCAATCTAATGTTATGGGGAATTTGAATTCTCAACCATAGATGACTCATGTCTAAACTCTTTGAGAAAATAGTTTTAAAGTCAAAAGCCAAGTGGCAAAAGTTTTGAGTGAGTTTGGTGTTTTTAGTCTTTTGAAAATGTTTTGATATGCTTAAGTGTGTTAAAGCATTTATTGGAAAAAAGAGTTGAAAATCTCTTGACGAAAGTCAAGGATTCTCGAAAAGGGATTCTTTTTTGAAGATTGCGTTTTTTGAATGTTTAGGGTTTTGTGTTTTTTAATAAAGTCTAAAAGAACAAAATAGACAAGTAAACATATAAGCATGGAAGAAACACATAATGACAAAAAGTTAACAAGACGACCATTTCCCTTGGATTTAGACACAAGCATCATAAAAAATAAACCCTAAATAAATAAACATATTTTTGGGATTTTTAGATGTTTTTAATAATATATATGAACAAATAAAAGAAAATAAAATCATAAAAAAGAAAAGGTTAAAAACAAAAAATGGGGGGAGTTGAACACATGAACCCTTCATGACTTACCTGAAGGTGAAAAACACAAGAAGGGGGGTTGAATTGTGTTTTGAAAAATTGATTCTTTTGCTTTAAGAAATATAGAAATGCAGCGGATATGATAAACTAGACTAAACACAAAACACAAATAAAACAGTGAGAGAGAGAGAGAGAAAGAACACACAGAAGTTTTATACTGGTTCCTCTCACAAAACGAGAGTAGTCCAGTCCCCTTGCACTTCCAAGGGATTTTACTATAATCACAAAGATTACACAACTAATGCTCAAGCACACAAGCAAGAGACTTCCTTGCTCTAGGTCACACAAGACAAAGAGACTTCCTTGCTCTAATCACACAAGATTAGAGACTTCCTTGCTTAAGCACACAAGCTTAAGACTTCCTTGCTCAAGTCACACAAGACTTAAGACTTCCTGCTCTAAGTCACACAAGACAAAGAGACTTTACAAACTAACTTAATACACAGATTAAGTAGGACTGCAAGTTCTAAGCAAGACTCTCTAAACACTAAGCTCAGAGTCTGTAATATCAAAAGATATTTAGCTTAGAATATTACACTAGAAAGAATAACACAGTTCACAACTTGAATATGATTTGAATCTTTCTGAGTTCAGATGATCTTCCAGTAACCTTCTCTCTATCAGGATGTCTTCTATTTATACTCTAGGTATAAAGACGTTGAGAAAAGAACCGTTGGTTGTACACTCTCCTTTTTGTTGACAAGACGGTTGTACTCTTTGACAGGACCGTTGTACTATTGCATTGGTTATTAGCTGTCTTTCTTCAGAGAGAGTTCTTCAGGATCTGATGATATCGTTTCTTTGATCTTCTGAAGATGTACACACGCTTCAGACTGTGTTTCTTTCTTTGGCCTCTGAGGACTTCTTCAGAGGCTCTGATGCTTCCAGCATTTTCAGAGCCTTAACACTTCAGACTGTGTCCTTCAGATGCCCAAATGATGATCTACGAGGATGATATTTTTACTTTGTTCCTGCACACTAGATCATTCATTAGTAATACCAATTGTCCATTTAATACCTTGTTATCATCAAAACTTAGGGTGTTTTATAATTAAAACTCATTTTGTTCCAACAATCTCCCCCTTTTTGATGATGACAAACATAGGTATTAAATACAATTGTTTGTTGATTAATTTAATTATGTCAACATCAGGTTGTTGAGGTTTGTAAGCTCCCTCTGAGTCTGATAAACCATTAGGGTTAGGTTTGCAAGCTCCCCCTAAGTTTTATCCATAATTAAGTTGAATCAGTATAAGAACAATTTGATAAACTTGATTGTATCTACATACTTGACTCTCAGAGTGTGAGGTTTGCAAGCTCAACTCCTGAGTCTGATAAAAATAATTAAGAGCACAATCTTAACTATCTTCATCTATGCAAACACAATTATGTTTATTAATTTGTTCACCTTATCACTTAAGTTCATAAACATTTAGCAAGATAAAAGAATGAGATTTTTATTTCAGACAGTTTCAGATTATTATGTGAGTAGAAATAAAAACTACTGACAATTGTACAACTAAATAATACTCCCCCTTTTGTCATCAACAAAAAGTTTTAAACAAATAGTGGAAAAACAATATGCGAAAAACAAAAGGTGAAAAAAAAACAAGAATCCTAAGGGTGTCTGGAAAAGCGGAGAGTGAGAAGCTGTTGAGCCATTCTTGCAGATGCCCCTGAGTATGCTACCAGCTCTAACAACTTATCTTCTTGTTCAACAAGCGTATTTCGTATTATGTGTAGAGCCGTTGCTATGAAGTTTGAATTATCTTCTCCTGGCTGTGCCACAGGTGGTGCATATACTGATTGACTTGGACACTAGGTAAGCGAGTCACATGATCAGTTGGTACATCAATTCTATCATTTATTGCAATTTCAGTATCTAAAAGCATCAGAGGTGATGAAGAGTTGTGAGAGTCTGATGGAATTGATTGAGATGGGTCAGATGATATGGCATTTGGTGGTTCAGAGGTTTCATGGATTGGAGAAACTCTAAAAGATGTTTCTTTCAGAATCTCTTCCTCAGTGAGAATTTTGGGTGATGACTGAGGGATAAAACTATTGGATGGCTCAGCTGTTTCCTCCTCAGGAATATGCTTAGCTTTGGAAGAGAATTGTGCAAAACTATCCATAAGGTCATCAAACGAGGAGTCAGAATACTCTGACTCAGAGTCTGAAATTTGGACATATTCATGTTCAGAGGATGTTGGATAGATGGTATTTAGGGGTTGGACATGTTCTAGAATAGATGCTTCAGATATTTGATTGCAATAATTAAAAGAATGAGTATTACCTGTATCTGATCTTTGTCTCTTTTGTCCCCTAGGAGTGCAATGCTTTGTGCGAGATCTTTTGAGAAATTTCGCACTTAGCAGGTCTTTCACAGTAGGTTCTGCAGCCACCGGCTCTTCTTCAACCTCTGGATGATCATCCTCTGACCTAAGTATAGAAGCCTCTTGCATGGATGGTTCCTCAACCATTTCATCTTCTTCATAGTCACTGAACACCTCTTCCTTAACTGCTCTCATAATCTGTGCAAAAGTTGGGCCATCACCTCTTCCAATGTCCTTATGAGTGATTGGGGTTCCTCTTTCCTTCATTAACCTCATGTATTCCAAAATGACTTCAGGAGGTTCATTATAAAAAATGAAGGCGTTACTGATTGGCTGAAATTTTGTCTTGTTTACCAGAAGAGGTTTTTGAGGATAAATGAGCTTGTCTGATCTCTTCAAACGCAGACTCACCAAGACTTTAACATCAAGAATGGGAGCTCTAACTTGTTCAAGGTCGTCAGACACTCCAGCAAACATGAATCTATCAGGAAGACCAAGTTGCTCAAAGATGAAGCTTAGGAGCCTGGGATGAGAGATCAATTTGGAAGGATTTTCAAACTTTTGAGCCTCACAGATTGTCTCACATAGATGTTGAAAGATGTAAGCAAGGAGATTCATTTTCCTTTTGGTGGAGAGGAAGTAGATAAAGTGTCTCTGATCCCAATTCAGAGAGTCACTGCCAGTATCCCTTGGTAGAAAAGATGAGAATAAAATCTTAGCAAAAACCTTTTCACGATCATTCAGATGACTAACCTTGTTGGACAGCTTCTGATCCTTGAAACAAAGTCTGGCAATATCATTTAGATACACTGACTTTCTTCCAGAAGCTGCAGTATAGAGTCTTATCATTCCAGTGTTGGGAAGATTTAGCATTTTGGCCAAATTGCTTCTTGTTAAAATGACTTGAAAGCCTCCAACACTAGAGCGAATTTCTGTTTCAGTGAATTTTCTCAGACCCAATTCTTCTCTTGATTTTCCTTTATTTTCACTTGGGTTCTGATTAATTAGACGTTGAAGTTCAACATTAGCATCTACCAAGGTCACAACTTCACTCTTTCTCCAGAAATCAAACACTAAATTGGAGTAGATAGGTCCATTAAGCATATCCAAGTAGTGCCCCCAGCCTTGTTCAGTGAAGAATTCCTTGTAGTCATGTCCATTGACTTTTAAGGCCTCAAAGTCTATTGGTCTTTCCATAACCAATTTACTTTCTTCAAACCTAAGATTCATAGTGGCATCTTTAAGATAAGAGTCCTGAGCATAGATGTTTATTGGAATGTCCTCTGAGAATCTTGGTACAGACGATGAACTTGCCATTGTCGAGGTTAGCGAACAAGGTTTTGCTAGTATGAGGGAGAAAGAAAGTGCTCTGGGTTTTAGAAGAGAAGGGCTAGATGTGAAAGTGAACTTGTGCGAGAAAGGAATAAAAAGATTTTGAAAAACTCTAGTAAAAACAATGATGGGGGAGTACATTCGTTGCAATAAAGAATTTCGTCAAACACTGCCTTTACACTAACCAATCACAGACTTAAGAGTAAAGACAAATTAATTGACACGTGTACTCCACATGGGTAAACACTTCAGAGTTTAAAAATTTTCAGCGTCTGAAGACCTTCCAGAGTTCAGAGGCTGAATCCACAATTTTGTAAGTCAGAGCTTGATATCTTCAGAGACCAAAGTCATGTTCAGATGCTTTTTGATAAAATCTAGTCTTTCAACTGCTAAGGGTTTTGTAAATATATCAGCCCATTGTCTTTCAGTTTCAATGTATTGAATATTTACACTACCCTTCTGAACAAGGTCTCTTATAAAATGGTGTTTAATTTCAATATGTTTAGCTCTTGAATGCAAAATTGGGTTTTTAGAAAGTTGAATAGCTGTAGTGTTATCACAGAAAAGTGGAATATTGTGACTATTAACTTTTTAATCCTCTAACTGATATCTCATCCAGAGTAGTTGTGTACAACACTTGGCTGCTGATATGTATTCTGCTTCTGCTGTGGACAAAGCTATTGTAGTTTGTCTTTTGCTAGCCCAAGATATAAGATTTTCACCCACAAATTGACAATTGCCACTTGTGGATTTTCTCTCTATCTTATCTCCAGCAAAGTCAACATCACAGAATCATATCAGCTTATAATAATTTGTTTTCTTATAAAATAATCCAAGATTTGTGGTTCCCTTCAGATATCTAAAGATTCTCTTTACAGCAGTAAGATGAGATTCTCTAGGATCTGATTGGAATCTAGCACACAAACATACACTAAACAAAATATCAGGCCTTGATGCAGTTAGGTAAAGTAAAGAACCTATCATACCTCTGTAGAGCTTCTGATCAACTTTGCCTTCTGAATCCTCCTTGCTGAGACTGCTTGTTGGATGCATTGGTGTCGTCATTGGTTTGCAGTCATCCATGTTGAATTTCTTCAGCAGCTCCTTTGTATACTTGGGTTGATGAATGTAGGTGCCATTTTTGTCTTGGTTGATTTGTATTCCCAGAAAGAATTTTAGCTCTCCCATCATGCTCATTTCAAATTCCTCCTGCATAATCTTAGAAAATTCCTTGCACAAAGATGAATTAGCAGATCCAAAAATAATATCATCAACATAAATTTGAATAATTAGAATGTCATTCTTAAATGTTTTGCTGAAGAGAGTATTGTCAACTTGACCTTTTTGAAAACCTTTTTCAACTAAAAAATTGCTTAGTCTTTCATACCAAGCTCTGGGTGCTTGTTTCAGACCATAAAGAGATTTCTTTAACTTAAAAACATGGTCAGGATGTGAAGTATCCTCAAAACCAGGAGGTTGTTTGACAAATACTTCTTCAGAAATGTAGCCATTTAAGAATGCACTTTTAACATCCATTTGATACAAAATAATACTATGATAAGTAGCATAGGAAAGAAGTAGTCTGATAGCCTCAAGTCTAGCAACAGGAGCAAATGTTTCAGTGTAGTCAATCCCCTCTTGTTGACTATACCCTTGAGCTACCAGTCTTGCCTTATTACGAACAACTTCTCCTTGATCATTTAACTTGTTTCTGTAGACCCATTTTGTTCCAATGATATTCTTCTTGGAAGGTTTGGGTACTAAGCTCCATACTTCATTTCTTTCAAACTGGTTGAGCTCTTCTTGCATTGCAACAATCCATGCATCATCAGCTAGTGCTTCATCAGTTGAACTTGGTTCCACTAGGGAGATTAATCCAATTAACGAGTCTTCATTTCTGAAGCTTGATCTGGTTTTTCTTGGACTGTCCTTGTTTCCCAAGATTAGCTCTTCTGGATGAAAGGATTTGTATTTGAAAGATTGTTTTGGTTGCTCAATTCTGCTTGGACTGCTTCTGATAAGTTCTGATGCTGGGTGATCTTCAGAGTCCAAGGTTTCAGGAGCTGAATTTGTTTCTTCAAAGGTTGGTTGAGTTGGTCCTGATGTCTCTTCAGGTTCTGATTCTTCATCATCTGATAGTTGAATATCTGCAAAGTTCTCAACTAGCTCTGATACTTTGTCAGGCTGCTTGTCATCAAATTTTATGTGCATACTTTCTTCTACTGTATGAGTTTCGGAATTATACACTCTGTATGCTTTTGAGCGTCCAGAGTATCCAATAAAGATACCCTTGTAAGCTTTAGCATCAAATTTCTTCAGATGAACTTTTGTATTCAGAATGTAACAGGTACACCCAAATTGATGAAAGTAGGATACACTGGGTTTCTTTCCCTTAAATAGTTCATATGCTGTCTTATTCAAAATAGGTCTAATATAGATTCTATTTTGAACATAACACGCTGTGTTTACAGCCTCTGCCCACAGATACTTAGCAATGTTAGTCTCATGCATCATGGTTCTGGCCATTTCTTGCAGAGTTCTATTCTTTCTTTCTACAACTCCATTTTGTTGTGGAGTTCTAAGAGAAGAGAACTCATGTAAGATGCCATATTTTTCACAAATTTTTTCAAACATTTCATTTTCAAATTCACCACCATGATCACTTCTAACTTTCAAAATGTGTAAACCTTTTTCTTTTTGTATCTGTGTGCAGAAACTGCTAAAGACATCATATGCATCATCCTTGTTTTTGAGGAATTTAACCCAAGTCCATCTACTGTAATCATCAACAATGACTAGTCCATATTTCTTCCCATTGATTGAGGCTGTACTCACAGGACCAAACAAATCAATGTGAAGCAGCTCTAAGGGATTGGAGGTAGAGACAACATGTTTTGGTTTAAAAGAAGTTTTCACACACTTTCCTATTTGGCAGGATCCACAAAGAGCATCTGAGTGATAGTGTAGCTTAGGTAGGCCTCTGACAAGGTCAAGTTTGCTAAGCTTAGAGATTAACCTCCAGTTAGCATGACCTAACCTCTTATGCCAAACCCACTTTTCTTCACTCAGAGTTAGCAAGCATTTTACCTCTTGGTCTGCCAAATCAGAAAGGTTTACTTTAAAAACATTGCCTATTCTCTTACCTTTGAACACTATGGACTTGTCAGATTCTCTAATTACAGTACATAACCCTTTATCAAAGTTAACCACAAACCCATTGTCACAAAATTGACTGATGCTAAATATGTTGTGTTTAAGTCCATCTACAAACCAAACATTATTAATAGAAAGGGAGGAATTACCTACAATACCTGTACCTTTGATCTTGCCTTTCTGATTTCCTCCAAAGCCGACTGTTCCACCATCTTCAAGTTTCAATGATGTGAAAAATTTCTTATTACCAGTCATGTGCCTTGAACATCCACTATCCAGATACCATGATTGATTACTATTTTCTTTCAGTCTGGATAGCTGTAGAATAAACACGGTCAATCGTTGTAATAATATCCTTTACATTCATTATGAAGTTTTCTCCAATAATCATTTGCTTTGTCCACTTCAGCAGCTCTGGAAGTAAAGTAATGTTTTGGAACATAGGCTTTTCTTCCATAGCTGATCACTTGCTTCCATTCATCTGATTTGAAATGGTTTTTCCTACAATGAAAATCTGAATAGGAGACAATTTTACATCTTGGTACCCATTGTTTTCTGGGTCCAGTTTGGTTAGTTCTATAACCTTTAGTTCTTCTTTGCCTCTGTGAAAAACTTTGTGGACTATTAAAGAATTTCCATTGAAAATTTGGTCTTTGAAAATTGACCCTCTTAGTCCATTGATTTTGAAATCTAGGCTTTGATTGATAATCACTATAGGACTTGGATTGCTTTTCTAATCTAGGATTAGTTTTGCTTACCAGAGTTTTATGTTGATTATTTATCATCAGCTTAGTTTGTTTTAGAGTCTGATTGGATGAGCTTCTGAGTCCCAAATTTTTCAGAGTCTTAGACTTGATAGTCTCAGATTCTGAACACTCAGGTCCTGAGTTGCTCTCTTTGAGGTTCTGAAAAACAACCTCTGATGTAGCTTCAGAGCTTGTCTTACAGACCCCAGAGATACCTTCAGAGTCTGAAACAATCATAGCTTTGCCTTTGTTTTTCTCAAGCACAAAGGTTGAATAAAGATTATCAGGAATATTATTTAAACTAATGTAAGGATTTTGTTTCCCATATGATTTACCATATGAGTAGCCAATTCCTTCACCTACATTTTTACAAACATTATAAATCGTAGACGCCATTTTACTTTTGTTGACGTTCTGATGAACAAATTCCTAAAGAGCAACCTCATGCTCATCAGTAGGTTTGTTACATCTTGTGCATCCATTTTCAAGTTCTTCAATTTTGTTTAAATAAATTTTATATAGAGCTTGAAAATGTTCAGCTTTCTTTGCTAACTCATCCTTTTATGTTTTTAAAAGTTTTAGTTTAGAGGATGATTTAACAAACTTGCTTAAAGACATACCAAGGTAGGTTAAGAGTTGTTCTTTAGAATAATTTAACAATACCTGTTCAGATTCTTCAGAGTCTGATCCTTCAGAGTCTTCATCAGTTGTAGCCATCAGAGCCACATTTGCTTCTTCATCATCACTATCTGAGGATGCTTCCAGGTCTTCAAACGTTGCCATTAAGCTCTTCTGAAATCTCCTCTTGTAACTACTGAACTTCTTGTTCTTGTCCTTTGATGAAGCTTCAGGACATTCAGCAATGAAGTGTCCTGGTTTGTTGCACTTGAAGCAGTTCTTCTCTTCTCTGCTGGGAGTGCTCCTTGAACTATTACTCATCCTTGCCCATTTTTGAAAGTTTCTGGTGAACATGGCAAGTTCTTCATCTTCTTCTTCTTCTTGATCATCTGAGGAAGAATCTTCTTCAACCTCCAGAGTTTTAGCTTTGACAGCTTTTGAAGATTTCTTGGTTGAAGTTAAAGCTACTGATCTTTCCTTCTTCTTCACTGCATCAGCATTCAATACCATCTCATGGATCTTGAGATTGCTGATAAGTGATTCAAGAGATATTTTCTCAAGATCCTTAGCTTCCTCAATAGCTGTGACCTTAGGTCTCCATTTGTCAGTCAAGCTATTTAGGATCTTCCACACATGATCAGAGGTTGTATAACTTTTCTTCAGAATCCTGAGGCTAAACACCAGAGTCTGAAATCTAGAAAACATGGTCTTAATGTCCTCATCAGGTTTCATGGTAAAAAGCTCATACCGCTGAACCAGTAGTCTTGCTTTGGCATTCTGAACTTGCCTATTACCATAATAGTTTGAGCATAGAGAGTCATACATAGCTTTAGCTGTAGATCTATCCATGATTTTGGTATATTCATCATGAGATATTGCTGACATCATGATTTGTTTGACCTTGTTGTGTTTAGAAAAAATCTTCTTGTTTTCAGCAGATAGAGCTCTTTTCTGAGCTATGGTAATCTTACCATCAGAGCCTATTCCATCAATAGGTACTCCTTCTTCTATCAGGTCCCAAAGCTGATCATCAATTCCATTGACATAGTGGTAAATGCTATCTTTCCACCATTCAAATCTTAGAGCATCACCACTAAAGATTGGAACCTTTTTGTTGCTAGAATCATGATTAGACGCTGAAGAGGTAGAGGTCATGTTGTCGTAGTTGTATTTAACGTTGGATAGATCTGAATTAGAAGATGTAGGAATAGGTGCAGGTGTAGATGTTTCTTCCCCAGACATACAGTGTTTTTCAAAGATCTTTTATTGTCTCACTGTGAAGTGATTAAAAGACAGAACCGGAGCTCTTGATACCAATTGAAGGAGAAAAACACAAGAAGGGGGGTTGAATTGTGTTTTGAAAAATTGATTCTTTTGCTTTAAGAAATATAGAAATGCAGCGGATATGATAAACTAGACTAAACACAAAACACAAATAAAATAGTGAGAGAGAGAGAGAAAGAACACACAGAAGTTTTATACTGGTTCCTCTCACAAAACGAGAGTAGTCCAGTCCCCTTGCACTTCCAAGGGATTTTACTATAATCACAAAGATTACACAACTAATTCTCAAGCACACAAGCAAGAGACTTCCTTGCTCTAGGTCACACAAGACAAAGAGACTTCCTTGCTCTAATCACACAAGATTAGAGACTTCCTTGCTTAAGCACACAAGCTTAAGACTTCCTTGCTCAAGTCACACAAGACTTAAGACTTCCTGCTCTAAGTCACACAAGACAAAGAGACTTTACAAACTAACTTAATACACAGATTAAGCAGGACTGAAAGTTCCAAGCAAGACTCTCTAAACACTAAGCTCAGAGTCTGTAATATCAAAAGATATTTAACTTAGAATATTACACTAGAAAGAATAACACAGTTCACAGCTTGAATATGATTTGAATCTTTCTGAGTTCAGATGATCTTCTAGTAACCTTCTCTCTATCAGGATGTCTTCTATTTATACTCTAGGTATAAAGACGTTGAGAAAAGAACCGTTGGTTGTACACTCTCCTTTTTGTTGACAAGACGGTTGTACTCTTTGACAGGACCGTTGTATTATTGCATTGGTTATGAGCTGTCTTTCTTCAGAGAGAGTTCTTCAGGATCTGATGATATCGTTTCTTTGATCTTCTGAAGATGTACACACGCTTCAGACTGTGTTTCTTTCTTTGGCCTCTGAGGACTTCTTCAGAGGCTCTGATGCTTCCAGCATTTTCAGAGCCTTAACACTTCAGACTGTGTCCTTCAGATGCCCAAATGATGATCTACGAGGATGATATTTTTACTTTGTTCCTGCACACTAGATCATTCATTAGTAATACCAATTGTCCATTTAATACCTTGTTATCATCAAAACTTAGGGTGTTTTATAATTGAAAGTCATTTTGTTCCAACATTACCATGTTCAAAGCCAACTGTGCTAACACGCGTGTTTGCTCAAAAACAGCTTAACAATATATATATATATATAGGAGTTTGCTAACTTAGACCCACCTAAAAACATGAAGGTCTAAGTTAGCAAGGTGCACCTTTCACTTTGGACAAAAAAATTAATTACCACTACTCAAACATGTTATAAATAGAAGGGTAGTTATGTGAATGTCATTTAATTAATTAAAGAAAATAATTAATTGAAGTGGGAAAGTCATGTTCCTTTCAAGCAACTTCCTCTGTCCGATAAATCAAGTGTTCCATGTTAAGCCATGTGTCCCTTTTTAAAATAAAGTGGGTGTAAATTCGCAAAGTGGGTGCAAATTAAGGAACATTTTAAATGAAAGTTACAAAACTATCCCTCAAGTTACTAGTTTTAAATAATAAATATGAATGATTTTTTTGTCCAAAGTGAAAAGGTGCACCTTTCTAACTTAGACCTTCATGTTTTTAGGTGGGTCTAAGTTAGCAAACCCAATATATATATATATATATATATTAAAAAAACCTTTTAAACACCTGTTCATCATCTTTAACCTTTGAACCAAACTCAAAATTCGTATTTTTCATTCATGCACCAAATTGGACAAGTAAATATACCATTTTGCTCAGAATTTCAAAAGGATTATGAATATGCATTTAAATTTTGTTACTCAAACATTCTAATCTTTCAGATTAAAGTAAGAACCTAAAAATTCAAACACAACTTAAAGATCATTTAAGCACAAACAGAACTCACGAGCATAGGGCTCTCACTACTCACCTTATGGGCTACATTGTTTCTTCACGAATGGTTAAAAAATAATGCATGTATGATGGAGTTCAAAGTTACAAAAATTTACCTATTGGAGCAAGGTCCAATGCATCTTCTTTGCAATTACAAATGAGAAATAAAGATACCTCTAGCTTGCTTGAACCTCTAGGAAGCTAATGGTATGCTTGATTTACTTTGAGAATGCCTGAATCCTTCCACCCAAGTCAATGTGCAAGTGTGAAAAATGAGAGTTGGGATACTGTGATGGGGATGTTCCAATCACAAACTATTGCATACAAAAGTTTGTTTATGGTGCATGGATAATGATTCAATGTAAAAAGTAGAGGAAACTTGGAGAAAGTGCAAGTTTCGAAATTAAGATTTTTGAAAGTGCGGTAATGGAGTTTTTGGGTGAATTTCTGGATGATTGAGTTATGAGGCTTGAGGGCCTTTTATAGAGGTGGAAATGTGTCTTCAGAAGTGAATGGAATTGACTCTAGTTGCATCTCAATGTTGGTTTGTCTCCAAAGTTACAAAAGTGATTCAAAAGCTTTATGGTTTCAAGATGAGATAGAGTGAACAAGGAGGCAATGTCGGAAGCTTTCTCTAAGTTTAGATGGTTTATTATGATCTTTGAGATGGAGTGTGATAAGAGAAAACAAATGGAAAACTCAATGCAAAAGTTGTTGGAAGAAAAGATATGCTTTATCAAGGTCACTTGGACAATAATTTAAGTCTTTGTGTAATGCATCATAGGCTTGTGTAAAACATTTCACAACGACTTAGAAAAATTTCAAAACCTTAATTCTTGATTTTTTTTGAACATTTCCTTGACTTTATTGATGTTATGCAATGATGCAAAAACAATGGTGGGAATTAGGTCAAAAATTGGGGTATCACAATAACGACAAGCTCCTAATTGTTGTATGTTTTGTTCTATTGTCGGTAGCAGCCATTTTGGCTTGCTCCATTGGCTTAGGTTTGATGTTCTGTCGGATCCTTTCGTGCTATTGGATTCATTTCTGAAGACTTCGTCGTTGCCGTTTTGGGTTAGTTTGGATCTGTTTGCAACGGTCTTAGTTTGTGTGGCTTGAAAAGGCTTCTCTGCTTGTTGTTCTTTGTCGTCGCAGGGGTTGTTGGTACATGGATCTGTTTGTGATGGCGGTTGATTCATTCACCATTCCTTACGATCGCAAATTCTCATTTGATAATAATTAATTTTATTAGATTAATATTAGTATTAGAATAATATTAATATTAGTATAAAGCTTTATATTCCTACCAATCGTTAGTTGGTCCAGTGATAATTGACGCTGAATTTGGTAGGGAAGACCACGGTTTGATCCCCCACAACTACGATCGGGAGGGGGCTGGAACACTTGATGTCAGAACTAACTCTGAAACCATATTAGACAGTCCAGTGGACCGGATACTGGTGGTGAAAAAAAAAAGATTGGCTTTAATGCATTTTTTGTCCCTGTTGCTTGTGTTCGTGATTAGCATTTATGTGCAAGTATACACAGTCGCAATTGTTGCAAGTAATAAGAAAAAGTATCGTTCCCACAAGGATTGCTTAAGGGAACTTCATTTCACAACTAGCTTCAAACTTGTGAGTAAAAACATAATAAAATATAATTTCAGGGTGATGACAAAATTAGCAAGTGTACTAACTTATCGTTAAGTAATAAAACCTATGTTTGTATCCACTGGGATTGTTTCAGTCTTGACAACACAATTGTATCGTAATTAGGATGTAAAAGCAGGGGGTTTTGCATAAGTTTTGTTTCTTGACAGAAAAGTAAATATTGGTGATTTTTAGTTTAAGAAAGATTGGTTAAGGTATTGATTAGATTCTTCGAATCCCTTCCTCATTACCATTTAGAACAAACCCAGACTTATCTTTACAATTTCTCCCTTGTCGGCACGATGAATTAACAAAATCGTTCAAACCATGGTTAGTGACTAAGAACGCTTTTCTATAATAATAAAACCCTAATGTCTTAGGTGAATTCAAGAATTATAGAAAATTTTACCGAACATTAATTCTTTTATCACGGTTAACAACTCAATATGTCTAAAGCAATTCTTAACCGAACAGTTTATCTCAAATTCCAGTTCAATAGTTAGGGCTAGTAATCAATTGAAACCAATGAACAATTATAAGGTTGTAATTCATAAAAGCATTAACACACCGAGATAACTGAATAACGACAAGATTAAAATTGAAATAATAAGCACCTCAGAAGTTTACAAGTTCTAAATCGATCCGAGGAAAATCATCTATGAATCTAACAAAAGAGTTTAGCTACTCATAATAACAATAATCATATCATAAGAGTTTGAGAAAGAATACATCCAAATTGATGAACAAAGGTGTTGAATCTTCCTTTCGGACGAGTCTCCATCCCTAGCACTGTCAAAATCGTATTCCTGAGTATTTTTCCACTGAAAATCGACCCCTAGGTCAGTTCTGGAAGTCCCTACTTATAGATAAATGAAGCATCCTGATCTGGTGCAACGAGGCTGCGTGAGGCGCAGGCAACAGAACTGAAACGAATTTCTTTTCTTCACGAAAGTTGTAGCTCTGGATCTTAGCTTTCATTTTCCGCAAGTCCCGCCTCATTCCGAGTTACGAAACTCTAGATATGGTAAAAATACCAAACATACGTCATGATGCAAATTGTATGCAAATTGTGGTGATTTTGTTAACAACAAAGTAGCGCAAGATGCATGCCACAAAGCTCAATTCCTTGCTTTTCTTCAAATTGCGCGAGGCCAGAACACCCTGTGTGTGGCTCATCTAGTAGTGTTGGGAAACTTCCAAAATTCTTCATATAATTAGCTTGAAATACATGTTTTCTGAGCTATGCATCCAAGTCTTCAACTTCTTGTAAAATTAACTAAAACATTACCTAAATGACTCAATTGACTAATAACTACTTGAAATTGACAGTAAATTAACCCTAAAAACATCATATGATTGAGTGTCATCACAGGGTTTCAAATAAGAAAATAATAAAAAGGGTTTTTGAAAACAAGTTTAGGAAAGTAGTTGGAACAATGATTCATTTAATTCCATAGTATTCTATGTGAGTGAATGATAAGTGCTGTCAAGACTTCTGTGAGCATGCTTGCCTTATGTGTATGCCTACAACGTTAGATTATAAAACGGGGGATAAGGTGGTTCCTATGTCTAGGTCACGCTTAATTCATTTTAGTTCAGAAAACCTTGCTTGTTTAAAATCTCACTATGGCCCTAAAACTTATGTCTAAGTCATTAGGTAAGAAGTATGTGTCTATCCTCTACTTAACCATATTAATCTTTTATTTCCATTTATTATTAGATGTCTCATAAATAATAAACTTGTGCCTAGATCTAAGTTGATCAGTCAAATATTCAAGCATATAGCAAAATAACAAAAGGATTAAAGAAGCATAAACAACACAACACATCACATCACATGAATAACATGCTACTTTATTAAACTTCACATATTCCAACTATTAAGAGTTTAGCTCACGGTGAGCATACAAACATAAACAACCAGAAGGATATTGTTGTGAATTCGATTAAATCACACCAATACCTTTTAGTGTGTGGAGCAAAACAATTGAGCAACCAAAACAAGCAAGACCGACAACAATAATAATAACAAAAGTAAACCGCGAAAACGTAAAGAACACAAGCGTATTGTTTACCCAGTTCGGTGTTAATGAACCTACTCTGGGGGAGGGCAGCCCTCTCCGTTCCACTATCAATGAAGTTCTTGATTACAATGAAATTCTTTCCACAAGACTTACAAGAATTAGACAATTCCCTAATTCTACCCAAGTCCTGAATTTCTTCCCGTGACCAAGAAATTCAATCCATAAGTGTTTCCCAAGGTGATAGAATGTTTCTCCAACCCTAGAGTCTTCCCAAGATGTTACTCTATTAATCCTAGTCTTTTGTTGGCCTTAAAAACCCTAAAACACACCTTAGCACATCAGAAAACGTACAACATATATATAGACACGTGTTCTCACGCGCCGCGCAGGCAGGGTTGTGTGTCGCGCCAACAACAGAGCACCACCAGCACTCACGCTTCAGACGCCTGCGCTACACGTCAGGAGAGCTGAGCGACACACCAGCTACAGGAGAAACATCCTGATTTCTGCTTCAATCATCCAATTTAGAGGCAAATTCCAACAATCTCCACCTTGCATTTAAATTGATGTTGGTGCCAACTTCCCACCAACCACCGTGCCACTTCCACAAGATTAACACCACACCTCTTCGGCCCCCGGAGTCTACCTCTCCGTACTCCAGAAAAGCTTCCCTCCCATTGCCGTTGGATTTTTAGGACAAACCACAAGTTACACCGTACCACCTTCAACCCCCGGAATGATCAAACCCGTACTCTTGAAGATACGCTTGCTTCAGACTATCCTCGGATTTTGAGATAGCCCTACAAGCTCCACCACCCTTCGACCCCCGTAATGCCTTCCGTCCTCTTGAAGAATTTTCTTGCCTCCAATCAACCTTGGAATTTTAGGTGATTCCACAAGTTGCAACATCAAACTCTCCTTGTATCCAGCTACCTCCAGCAGTCTCACAAGTTACCAAGTTTGATCACCGTTGCTTCCAATTGCCTCCCTGAAGTTCTTCCAAGTTTTGCACTTCTTCAGCCACAATCAGAATATAACCCACAAAGTCTCTATAGCCATACACTTCTTTGGTCCAACAATACCACTCTCCTCCCTATCTCCCAAATAGCCAAGAGCTATTGTTGATTGTTTCTCTTCCTCTAGTCCCACTGGTAACAAACTCCACCTCAAACTGAGGTTCCTCCACCAAAGATTCAAACTGGTATCTCCACTATGACTCTCACCTTGTAACGCAAACCTCTTCCACTACTTTTCAGTAGTAACCTGAGTATTATTCCAGCGCCTCTCTAGGCCGAGCCTGAGTATTCTTATCACCGCCTCTCCAGGCTGATGTTGAGTATTATTACCACTGCCTCTCCAGGATGAACAATCATCTATGGTTCCCAGCTTGTGACAATGAGTGCTCCCGCACTCTCATAAGCTTCCTCATAAGCTTCATCACTAACGGTAATCTGAGATGACGAATTACCACCGCCCCCTCTTCGAGGACAGTCCCTCTTAAAGTGACCAGGTTCTTGGCAATAGTGAGATTTGAACTTGCCACCACTATCACCCTTTGGCCTAGACTAGGACCAGTTCTTCTTCCCCTTCCAGTTACCATCATTCTCACTTCAACCCCTCGACACACTCAAACCTTCTCCACTATCGTCAACTCTCAAGTCTCTCAACTTTGTCAACTTCTTAGTTCTCAAAGCCGATTGAACTTCATCTAGAGTGCTAGTGCATTCTTTGCCATAAAGCAATCCATCCTTGAGATTTTCCCACGACTTAGGTAAAGCACACAACAAATGAAAAGCTTTGACCTCGTCTTTCAAGTTCACATCAATATTCCCAAATCGTCAATGATTTTATTAAATTCCGTAAGTTGCTCCACCACAGACTTGTTCTCCACCATACGATAAAAGTATAGTTGTTCCTTCAGACACTGTCGACGTGATAAAGACTTTGTCATATACAAAGCCTCAAGCTTGGTCCACATCATCATGGCCGAAGTCTCACGCGCAACCTCTCTCAACACCTTATCCCCGAGACACAAAGTAATAGCACTCACCGCCTTATCATTCATCTAAGTGTTTCTCTTCCTCAAAGAGATGTGCTGGCATTTGTGTCGGTCCCTTTAACGCTTCAACACACTTTTGTTGAACCAAAACCGCTCTCATCTTCACCTTCCACAACCCAAAGTCGTTACTCCTGGTGAATTTCTCAATCTCAAACTTTGAACCCATGGTACTCAATTTGTTTGATCCTTGCGCCACGGTGGGCGCCAATTGTTGTGAATTTGATTAAATCAGACCAATACCTTTTAGTGTGTGGAACAAAACAACTGAGCAACCAAAACAAGCAAGACCGGAAATGATGATAATAATAATAATAACAAAAGTAAACCACGAAAACGTAAAGAACACAAGCGTATTGTTTACCCAGTTCGGTGTTAATGAACCTACTCTAGGGGGAGGGTAGCCCTCTCCGTTCCACTATCAATGATGTTCTTGATTACAATGAAATTCTCTCCACAAGAGTTACAAGAATTAGACAATTCCCTAATTCTACCCAAGTCCCGAATTTCTTCCCGTGACCAAGAAATTCAATCAATAAGTGTTTCCCAATGTGATAGAATGTTTCTCCAACCCTAGAGTCTTCCTAAGATGTTACTCTATTAACCCTGGTCTTTTGTTGGCCTTAGAAACCCTAAAACACACCTTAACACATCAGAAAACGCACAACATATATATAGACACACGTTCTCGCGCGCCGCGCAGGCAAGGCTATGCATCAAGCCAACAACAAAGCACCACCAGCACTCACGCTTCAGACGCCTGCGCTACGCACTAGGAGTGCTGTGCGACGCGCCAGCTACAGGAGCAACATCCTGATTTCTGCTTCATTCATCCAATTTAGAGGCAAATTCCAACAATCTCCACCTTGCATTTAAATTGATATTGGTGCCAACTTCCCACCAACCACCGTGCCGCTTCCACAAGATTAACACCACACCTCTTCGGCCCCCGGAGTCTACCTCTCCGTACTCCCGAAAAGCTTCCCTCCCACTGCCCTTGGATTTTTAGGACAATCCACAAGTTACACCGTACCACCTTCAACCCCCGGAGTGATCAAACCCGTCCTCTTGAAGATACGCTTGCTTCCAACTATCCTCGGATTTTGAGATAGCCCTACAAGCTCCACTACCATTCGACCCCACGAATGCCTTCCGTCCTCTTGAAGAATTTGCTTGCCTCCAATCAACCTTGGAATTTTAGGTGATTCCACAAGTTGCAACATCAAACTCTCCTTGTATCCAGCTACCTCCAGCAGTCTCACAAGTTACCAAGTTTGATCACCGTTGCTTCCAATTGCCTCCCTGAAGTTCTTCCAAGTTTTGCACTTCTTCAGCCACAATCGGAACATAACCCACAAAGTCTCTATAGCCATACACTTCTTTGGTCCAACAATACCACTCTCCTCCCTATCTCCCAAATAGCCAAGAGCTATTGTTGATTGTTTCTCTTCCTCTAGTCCCACTGGTAACAAACTCCACCTCAAACCGAGGTTCCTCCACCAAAGATTCAAACTGGTATCTCCACTATGACTCTCACCTTGTAACGCAAACCTCTTCCACTACTTTTCAGTAGTAACCTGAGTATTATTCCACCGCCTCTCTAGGTCGAGCCTGAGTATTCTTATCACCGCCTCTCCAGGCTGATGTTGAGTATTATTACCACTGCCTCTCCAGGCTGAACAATCATCTATGGTTCCCAGCTTGTGACTATGAGTGCTCCCGCACTCTCATACGCTTCCTCATAAGCTTCATCACTAACGGCAATCTGAGATGACGAATTACCACCGCCCCCTCTTCGAGGACAGTCCCTCTTAAAGTGACCAGGTTCTTGGCAATAGTGACATTTGAACTTGCCACCACTATCACCCTTTGGCCTAGACTAAGACCAGTTCTTCTTCCTCTTCCAGTTACCGTCATTCTCACTTCCACCCCTCGCCACACTCAAACCTACTCCACTATCGTCAACTCTCAAGTCTCTCAACTTTGTCAACTTCTTAGTTCTCAAAGCCGATTGAACTTCATCTAGAGTGATAGTGCATTCTTTGCCATAAAGCAATCCATCCTTGAGGTTTTCCCACGACTTAGGTAAAGCACACAACAAATGAAAAGTTTTGTCCTCGTCTTTCAAGTTCACATCAATATTCCCAAATTGTCAATGATTTTATTAAATTCCGCAAGTTGCTCCACCACAGACTTGTTCTCCACCATACGATAAAAGTATAGTTGTTCCTTCAGACACTGTCGACGTGATAAAGACTTTGTCATATACAAAGCCTCAAGCTTGGTCCACATCATCATCGTCGAAGTCTCACGCGCAACCTCTCTCAACACCTTATCCCCGAGACACAAAGTAATAGCACTCACCGCCTTATCATTCATCTAAGTGTTTCTCTTCCTCAAAGAGATGCGCTGGCATTTGTGTCGGTCCCTTTAACGCTTCAACACACTTTTGTTGAACCAAAACCGCTCTCATCTTCACCTTCCAAACCCAAAGTCGTTACTCCTGGTGAATTTCTCAATCTCAAACTTTGAACCCATGGTACTCAATTTGTTTGATCCTTGCGCCACGGTGGGCGCCAATTGTTGTGAATTTGATTAAATCAGACCAATACCTTTTAGTGTGTGGAGCAAAACAACTGAGCAACCAAAACAAGCAAGACCGGAAATGATGAAAATAATAATAATAATAATAATAATAACAAAAGTAAACCACGAAAACGTAAAGAACACAAGCGTATTGATTACTCAGTTCGGTGTTAATGAACCTACTCTAGGGGGAGGGTAGCCCTCTCCGTTCCACTATCAATGATGTTTTTGATTACAATGAAATTCTCTCCACAAGAGTTACAAGAATTAGACAATTCCCTAATTCTACCCAAGTCCCGAATTTCTTCCCGTGACCAAGAAATTCAATCAATAAGTGTTTCCCAATGTGATAGAATGTTTCTCCAACCCTAGAGTCTTCCTAAGATGTTACTCTATTAACCCTGGTCTTTTGTTGGCCTTAGAAACCCTAAAACACACCTTAACACATCAGAAAACGCACAACATATATATAGACACACGTTCTCGTTCGCCGTGCAGGTAAGGCTGTGCATCAAGCCAACAACAAAGCACCACTAGCACTCATGCTTCAGACGCCTGCGCTACGCGCCAGGAGTGCTGTGCGACGCGCTAGCTACAGGAGCAACATCCTGATTTCTGCTTCAATCATCCAATTTAGAGGCAAATTCCAACAATCTCCACCTTGCATTTAAATTGATGTTGGTGCCAACTTCCCACCAACCACCGTGCCGCTTCCACAAGATTAACACCACACCTCTTCGACCCCCGGAGTCTACCTCTCCGTACTCCCGAAAAGCTTCCCTCCCACTGCCCTTGAATTTTTAGGACAATCCACAAGTTACACCGTACCACCTTCAACCCCCGGAGTGATCAAACCCGTCCTCTTGAAGATACGCTTGCTTCCAACTATCCTCGGATTTTGAGATAGCCCTACAAGCTCCACCACCCTTCGACCCCACGAATGCCTTCCGTCCTCTTGAAGAATTTGCTTGCCTCCAATCAACCTTGGAATTTTAGGTGATTCCACAAGTTGCAACATCAAACTCTCCTTGTATCCAGCTACCTCCAGCAGTCTCACAAGTTACCAAGTTTGATCACCGTTGCTTCCAATTGATCCCTGAAGTTCTTCCAAGTTTTGCACTTCTTCATCCACAATCGGAACATAACCCACAAAGTCTCTATAGCCATACACTTCTTTGGTCCAACAATACCACTCTCCTCCCAATCTCCCAAATAGCCAAGAGCTATTGTTGATTGTTTCTCTTCCTCTAGTCCCACTGGTAACAAACTCCACCTCAAAATGTTATGAGTTTATAACTTTATGAGTTTCTATGAATCAAAATGTTATCTTTCTTGTTGATTTAGTGTTATTCATGTATTATAATGCTAAAAATCTATGTGGATGATTTCAATTTCGAAAATCTAGAGTTGTTGGTTTGAAATTGCATGTTCATGAGCTTTTTGATGAAAAATGTGATAAATCCTAATTGATGATGATTTTAATGGTTTTAAGTTATGAAACTTGTACTTCTATGTATGATAACATGTGTAGGACCTAAAGAAAACATCTTTTTAAAACTGGAACACGTTTCGGATGATTTTGGGAGTGGAATCCGAACGGTCGTAAAACAGAGCAGCAATTCTGGGTACGCGTCGCTAGGCTAGAACTAGCGAGAGCTAGCGAGGGAACTCGCCAGGACTCGCCATTGCTCGCCAGCCAGCCCAGTGCTCTCTGACTTGCTTCGCTACGGCGAGAACTAGCGAGGGACAGCGAGTGCTCTCTGACTTGCTTCGCTACGGCGAGAACTAGCGAGGGATAGCGAGAAGCCTCTGACTTGCCTCGCTATGGCGAGAGCTGGCGAAGTAGTCAGGCTTACTTGATTATTAATTGTTGAAGGTGTAGTTGATGTATGGGTTACTAGTATTATATTAGTACATAAATGATTGATGTTGGATTTATAATGAATATGACGGATGGTGATGTTTCTATATGAATGATTGTTAATGGTTATTGATGATGATGATGATGAATGTATATAAGTATGTTATGTGTTGATGAATAATTGATGGTGAAGATTATGTATACATGAGGTTACATAATAGTGGTGAATAACATACGTCATATATATGTTCATGCATCATGATTGAGTCTATTGATGAAGCTTGGGCGTTTGACCCATAACGAATTGATGAAGCTTGGACGTTTGATCCATAACGCATAGGATTCTTGTATCCTTATTTTGGTGAATGGTACCGCATGCATGTAGTCGTGTCTAGGGGACATGGCATGAAGGTGACATTAGATGCATTTAGGAAGGTGAACCTTAAATGTGCTATATGTGATGATGATGTGATACTTGTTCAATTATGTGCTGAGTGATTATGCATATAAGTTGTTGATCATTGATGGTGTGAATATGTATATGTATATTAAATGATTAAAGGTACATGTCTTATTGATGTTGTTGGATTGCTATTACATACATGCTAAATATATGTATGATGGATTAATATATGCATGGTATATGTTGGACTGGATTAAATGTTAGTACTTTCCTTTCATTTGTTATATGTTAATTATAAGTAACTAACTCTCTATTTTTGTATGTAATGGATCGTTGGGCGATTCAGATTCTCAGGCGTGAGGATTTGCTTTGCTTGCTTAGGAGGAGTATCCGGCATTTGTTGCTAGTATTCAGGGTGAGGAAACGAGTCGCTATTCTAGTATCGAGTCTTGTCCATTTGCTCTGGTAGTTGTAATACCGTGTTGGGGTTTAGTCTTATCGAACTTATGTCTAGCGTTGCTTTTGGACCTTGTTTTGTATGATGTTGTAAGGCGTTATGCCAAACACTTAATTATCGATTCGTTGATGACTCGATATGTGTAGGTGATTTATGTGAATGTGGATTATTATGTTGATGGATTATTTAGCCATGACTAGTGTTTATGATTTGAACTGTATCCATGATGATATGCTATGTTATTCCGCTGCGATGATCTCTTAATCATGTTTTGTATGATACGACATGCTATTTTGGTTTTAAAATTATACATGTAACGCTCTACTTGATTTAATTTGTTGTTTAGTCGCGAATTTTTGGGTAGAATTAAGTGGGGTGTTACAATTGGTATCAGAGCAAGGTCGATTCATTGGAATCAATTAGGCTTAGTAACCCGTTGTACAACATGTGTAGGGTGCACTGTTTGTACTTTTGTTGTGACGTTTGTTTGTTGATTGGATTGATTGTTCAGGACCATGACGGCGGCACGTGCTAATGCTCAGATCGCGGAATCACTTGCTACCTTGACTCATCTTTTGGCAAGAGGTGATGATCCAGCTAGAGATGGAGAGAAGCGCTTGGATAGGTTCTTGAAGCACAAGCCATCTTTCTTTGTTGGAGGTTTTAACCCGGATGGAGCGGTTAAGTGGGTTGAAGAAGTTGAGATTATTTTTGATGCTATGGAGTGTGCTAATGAGAACAAGCTTGCATTGGGAACCTATATGCTTAGGGAGGAAGCAAACCAATGGTGGAAGAAAGCTAAGTTAAGGATAGGTGATAGAGGTGTTGTCATCACTTGGGAAATGTTCAAGCGGGAATTCTTTAACAAGTATTTTCCGGCGGATGTGAAGAATAAGAAGGTGGTAGAGTTCATGAAATTAGAACAAGGGAACATGTCGGTAGCGGAGTATGCGGCTAAGTTTGAGTCCTTGTGTGCTTTTAGTCCTCACTACAATACCCCGGAGGCGGAGAACGACAAATGCGTTAAGTTTGAGAGTGGTCTACGCCCCGACATCAAGCATATCATTGGATTCGCGGAGATTAGAAACTTCACTACTTTGGTGGCAAAGGCTAGAATTTGTGATGAAGATGGGAAAGCTAAGAGTAACTATTTCAAGGCGGTTAGAGGAAAGAGTCAAGACCGTGCCAAACCTTATGAGGTTAAGGGTAGAGGAAGTGCTAGAGGTGGAAAGGGAAAGGAGAAGGTGGATGGTGACAAGTGCTATAGGTGTGGCAAGATTGGGTACCGTTCTTTTGAGTGTAAGAAGGATAAAGATGTGTGTTATAGTTGTGGAAAAGAAGGACATAAGTCTAAGGAGTGCAAAACAACTACTCCTACTTGCTTTAATTGTGGTGAAGAAGGTCACAAGAGTCCGGAGTGTAAGAAGCCGAAGAAGGTTACCGGGAAAGTGTTTGCTTTAAATGGAGAAGGAGCTGATCAAGTTGATAATCTTATTAGAGGTACGTGTTTCATTCATGACACTCCTTTAATTGCGATTATTGATACCGGAGCTACACATTCGTTTATTTCTATGGATTGTATGAAGCGTTTGAATATTCCTGTTTATGAAATGTCTGGTTGTATGAATATTGAGACTCCTGCTAGTGGTTCAGTTGTTACTCGTCTTGTGTGTCGTAATTGTCCTGTCTCTGTGTTTGGTAGACATTTTGGTATGGATTTGGTATGTATTCCACTTATTGGTATTGATGTTATCCTTGGGATGAACTGGTTAGTCTTTAACCAAGTTCATATTAACTGTTGTGAGAATTAGTTCTCCATTACAAACATACAAAGCATATTCTATTGTGAGAATTTCGTGATGACTAGAATGAGGCAGCCTAGCTTCATTTTTAGTTTTTATATAACCTGGTAAACGGGCCTTAAAAGAATCGGGCCGAAAAACATAAGCTGTCTCGCAATTTAATTATTGTTTCCAAGTCTGAAATTTAAACGTAAATATATGACAGCCTTGCGCTCCGAATTAGCTTCTGGCCTCAACATGAAAGTTTCAGCTCTTGATCTTAGCTTTCTAACGCATCTTTCCGCGCCTCAATCCGATATTCTTAGCTCCATTTATGACCTGCGGACTGAGATGGTGTCAAAGTGCTATTTATTCATAAAGTAAGTGCGAAAACAAAATAAAGCTAGAGATAAACTTAAATATAAAAACACACTAAAATAGTGAAAATAGTAAATTAGACCATAGGAATACAATAGTACAATTGTAGAAGAATGTGCATTAAAATGCACTGATCAAATTCCTCCACACTTGAACTTTTGCACTATGAGCAAAACTTAGGATTAAAGACTTTAAGTAAAAATTGAAAACACAAACAAGCATGCTACAACGTCACAAGTAATCAACACATTTTTAGATTCAAGCTACAAGCCTTGGGTTGTTTTTATAGATTGGCATAACTCTTGTATGTCAACTATCAATGATAATCACGCGTGTGTGTACTGCCTATTATCGTCAACCAGAGTCATGACATGATCCTTTTCTAAAATACACATTCAGAATACTAAGCTGCCTTTTCTTTCTTACAACTCAGAGTTTGGGTTCAGATTTTAGCTTGAGGGAAAGCTTCACTTTTCATGTTCTCACAGGCTTTTTGACTTTTATATGCAGGTGCACTACTTAAGTTCATTTTAGTTATGCTTTAGGTGCTACTCTACCTTTTCACCTGACAGGATCTCACTTGTAATGAGTCCAACCTGTTACTCCGAGTAGAGCACCCTACACAACATTTGTTCCTCCAGTTTTAGGCACAGGAACTCCACAAATTTCTTACTGTTCCTCCAGTTTCAGGCACATGGACTTATTTATTTAATTTTTTATTTTATAGATATGTTATGTAGTGTCCCATCATTTAATCTAGCCATGATCCTACAATCAAATAATCTAGCTTTTCTCCCAAACTTAGTCTTAATCATACTTCCTCATCGTATTCTATACTCAGATAACTTAGGCAAATGAATGTGTATTTTAAAGACTTATCAAGCCACTACTAAGGTTGAAAGTTTTCAGCAGTTGTGCATTTAGGTACAAAGATCATCATATCAAGTATCAAAACAAAAATTTCCAAAACTTTCACCAGTCCTACAGCTATACTGCTATAGTCCTAAAACATGTGACTACTCATAATATTTGCATACATGCCAAACACTAATTTTTTTGTGATTTTTATTTTTTATATATTTTTTCTTTTTATATATGAAAAACTAAAATTTAAAAAACCTAAAATGTAAAATGTTACCCCCACACTTGAATCAGACATTGTCCGGAATGTAAAGATGAGCACAAAGTGAGAAGACAGGAAGGAACACACCTGAGGGGCTAAGGTGTAGCTGTCAGATGGTACGAAGGCTTCTCCAATGAGAGCTCCTCAACAATTTCCTCTATAGGCATTACACTTTCATGGAACAGCTTCAACCGCTGTCCGTTTACTTTGAACACTTTGTCGGTACCTGGTTTGTCAGCCAATGTCCACCCAATAGCCTTTTTATGATTCTTCAAAACCTGCAAAAGCTTATTGTCTTGATCAAAATCAAGGTTAGAAGAAATTATAACTGGAAGTTTTTCATTCCTCTTTAGATAAGCATATTTAAGGTTTTCAGGGAGTGGCTTCCGCTCTAAGGAAGGTGGTTGTTCAATGGATGGTATGTTTGGGGAAGCCGGAATGTCAAGAGCTTCGGCTGCATAATCAACTTCATCAACAACTTCACTTGTATGGGAAATGTCACCCTGCAATGCAACATCAATATCAGCACATACAACACAAAGGTCAGTGTCAATACAATCATCACATGATTAAAAATCATCAAAATCAGATAAAGATGGAAAATCATTTAAAAATAAGTCAGTATAAGCTTCATCAAGAATTTCGGAAATCAACTCCATTTGAAAAACATGATGCTCTTCCAAGGGATCTTTCATAGCATAAAAAATGTTGAAGTTAACAACATGTTTCCCAAACTCCGTAGAAAGTGTCCCTGCATAAACATCAATTTTTGATCAAGTGGTTCTCATCAACAGCTCACCATACACTCTTTCATTATTCAGAAGAAGAAACTTTGAAGATCGATCTCAGAGTGATCAGTTTTCTTCAAATATCATGAGCTGTCATTTGCAGGGCTACTAACCGTTATTTTCAAACTTCTAACGGACATACTTCGTGGCCAAGACTCCCTGATCATCATTCAACTATAAATAGAGGTCTTTGGCAACATTTAAGAGCAAGAGTTTTCACTACAACATTTCAACACTTGTCTTTGTGATACAAGTTTTATCAAGTGCTCTTCTTTGTCTCTCTCACTCAGATCTGTAACTTTAAATATCTAGGATCAAAATATCCATTGAGTGTACTGAGAGTTTTCATCCATTTTCAAAGCTTCTCAAAATTGTATTGAGTGAATAGGCTTTGATAACCAATCTTCCATCATTGTAACCTTGGCTCAAGTTAATACGTAACTACTAATTGAGTGACACATTCATAGTCAGTGTGACTTTGGTAGATTAAGCCTGTAAAGCTTAGAAGAAATTTTGGTCTTGGATCTAGATCAAAAGGATGTGTAACTTGAGATCATTACCATCTCCTAGTGGACAATCTCACAAGGAGTGTGGGGACTGGACTCGCCCATGTTTTGGGTGAACCAGGATAAATTGTTTGTGTGTTTTCTCTTCTCTTTACTCTGATTTACTTTACGCAAATACTTATCACACAAATCACAAGATATCATTTTGAATATTTGTGTTGGATATTTGAATTGGCTGCATTTTGCTAAAACAAATATACAAGCAAGATGTTGGACCAAATGTTTCAACATTGGGACAACCGGTGTCCAAATGATTTGCGCGCGTGTTTTATATAAGGAAAGCGCGTTTTTAAAGGAAACCACGTTTTTTACTCTTGTGTGCCAAGGAGTATATTTTTATACAGAATCAGCGATGAGATTTTTCCTGAAGATGTTCTGACATTTTAGGAAACTTTATGTATAGTTCTGATTCTTTATTAATGTGTGTTCTAAGCCCAAAAAGTGAACTTCAGCCCGTGTTGCTTGGAGTATATATATGAAGAACGAAAAACCCAGTAGGGTTATCAAAGCCGTCATTGAAGAATAGCATTCTAGGGTTTTGAGTTTTGTATTATTTTGTGAGCCTTTCTTGTGGATTCTATAACACAAGTTAAGGACTGATTTTGTGTGGGTGTTAATTACTCCAAAGCTTCTAAGTACGGAGGTAATTTGTTTTCTGAAGTGTGTCTTCGAAATCATCTTTGTGTTACTGTAATCACTGTGCGTGATAAGTTGGAGGTGAGATGGGATCTCATACTTAGGAGTTCTTAAGTAGAAGTTGCACAAGTAGGTGTCTAGGATATAAGTTGTAAACGGGGCGTTTACTGAGGGCTTAGATCTAGCACTACATTAGTGGATTTCCTTCCTGGATTGGTATCCCCCAGAGTAGGTTCGTTTATGCCGAACTGGGTTAACAAATCATTTGTGTCTTTGCTGTTTTCTGTTATTTAAATTATATTTCCTGCTAATTCGTATAAGGTTGGAACATTGGTTACAACACTGTGTTCACCAAAGTGTTGGAACATTGTATTCAACATTAGTTCCTGGGCGTGCCAGATTTCAATTGGTATCAGAGCAGGCACCCTGTTCTGGATTGGGTGAGATTCAGGGCGTATACATCTGGTAGAAATGGAGAAAGAAGGAGGGTTCGTGAATAGACCTCCTCTGTTGGATGGAACTAATTATGACTACTGGAAGTCTCGTATGGAAGCTTTTCTTAGGTCTATTGACAGCAAAACATGGAAGGCAGTTCTAATTGGATGGGAACCACCAGTATTGCAGGACAAAGATGGAAAGAAACTGGAAGAGCTGAAGCCTGAAAGTGAGTGGTCTAAAGAGGAAGATGAATTGGCTCTTGGTAACTCAAAAGCGTTGAATGCATTGTTTAATGGAGTTGATAAAAATATGTTTAGACTTATTAAGCGCTGCAAAGTTGCTAAAGAAGCTTGGGAAATCCTGATAACCACTCAAGAGGGAACATCTAAAGTAAAGAATTCTAGACTACAGATGCTCACTACAAAGTTTGAAGAACTTAGGATGAAGGAGGATGAAAGTGTGCATGAATTTCATATGACTATTCTAGATTATTCCAACACTTTTGATGCTCTAGGTGAGAAGCTGTCAGAAGAGAAAATGGTGAGGAAAATGCTGAGATCTCTACCAAAGAAGTTTGATATGAAAGTCACATGCATTGAAGAATTTAGAGAACTTGACACTATTAAACTTGAAGACTTGGTAGGTTCGCTTCAAACATTTGAAATGTTAGCTAATGAGCGGTCTGGAAGTAGTGGTAGCAAGAATAAAAGCATAGCACTTGTGTCAACTACTGAAAATGAAGACCATCAAGATGACATTGACACTGATGAAAGTATCACAGATGCCATGGTACTGCTGGGAAAGCAATTCAACAAGGTTATGAGACGCATGGATAGAAAGACAAATGGAAATGTTCCAAACATCAGATTCGACATCAGCAAACCTGGAAACAATTTCAGAAGGACAAAAACTGATGATAAAATGGGACAATCCAAGGGAGTTAAATGTCATGAATGTGAAGGTTTTGGGCACATTAGAGCTGAGTGTGGCACATTTCTCAAAAGACAGAAAAAAGGCATGATTACTACATGGTCTGAAGAGGATGAATCTGAAGAAGAAGCTGAGAATGAAGCAGCCAGACATGTAACTGCCTTAACTGGAGTGGTTGAATCTGATTCTGACTCAATTGATGAGGAACTGTCATATGATGAGTTAGCTGTATCTTTTAAGTCTTTGTGCATCAGAAGTGAGGAAGTATGTGAGCAACTTGAAGCTGAAAGGAAATTGGTTGTCAAACTGAAGACTGAAAGAACAAATCATCTTGCCAAAATAGGAACCTTGAATGACGAGGTAATTCAATTAAATTCTCAGCTTGAACACTTAAAGAAACAAGTTGTAATGATGCACCATAGTACACATGCTCTAGATGAGATTCTGGAAAAACAGGTTGCCAAGCCACAACCTATTGGACTTGACTATGAAGCTCTCAACAAAAAGCAGATGTATGATCCTGATACGAAGTTTATGACTGCTGAAGGTAATCATCACTTTACAGTGCCCAGGCAGATGTTTCAACATCCTAAGCGACATCAGAAGACTCGCGTGAACAGATCACATTCATGGATATGTCATCACTGTGGTAAGAAGGGACATATCAGACCTTACTGTTACAAACTCTATGGGTACCCCAAACACTTCAGGGAGTTTCCTCCTGAGCCTCCTATTTTGAACACTAAAAGTGAATGGAAACCTAAAGGAGAAAGTGTTGCTCTCATTGCTCATACTTCATTTAGAGCATCATCAAGGGAAGACTGGTATTTTGATAGTGGATGCTCACGCCACATGACAGGAATTAGCAGGTTTCTTGAAAATATTGAACCTTATGCCACCAGCTTTGTCACGTTTGGAGATGGAGCTAAAGGTGAAATCATGGGTACAGGGAAGCTAATCAACCATGGCTTACCAAAGCTTGATAACGTTTTATTGGTCAAAGGACTTACAGCTAATCTGATCAGTATTAGTCAACTCTGCGACCAAGGATACAAAGTAAATTTCACACAAGCTGAATGTATTGTCACAAATGAAGAAGGAGTGGTGATAATGAAGGGGGAAAGGTCCAAAGACAACTGTTACTTATGGACATCTCAAAAAGAAGCTAACTCTTTCACATGTTTATTAAGCAAGGAAGAAGAAGTAAAGTTGTGGCACCAGAAACTTGGCCATCTCCATCTCAGAGGGATGAAGAAAGCCATATCTGAAGAGGCTATCAGGGGACTACCTAAGTTACACATTGAAGAGAAACACATTTGTGGTGAATGTCAGATTGGTAAGCAAATCAAGATGTCGCATCCAAGGCTCCAACATTCTGTTACTTCCTGTGTACTTGAATTACTGCACATGGATTTAATGGGACCTATGCAAGTAGAAAGTCTTGGTGGAAAAAGGTACGTCTTTGTAATGGTCGATGATTATTCAAGGTTTACTTGGGTGAGGTTTATTAGAGAAAAGTCTGACACGTTTGAAGTATTCCAAGAATTGTGTAAACAATTACAAAGAGAGAAAAGTAGTGAAATTGTGAGAATTAGGAGTGATCATGGAAGAGAGTTTGAGAATGCTAAGTTTCTTGAATTTTGTTCATCAGAAGGTATTAAGCATGAGTTTTCTTCTCCCATCACACCTCAACAAAATGGTGTTGTTGAGAGAAAGAATAGAACATTGCAAGAATCTGCTAGAGTGATGATTCATGCAAAGAATTTGCCTTTAAATTTCTGGGCTGAGGCAATAAACACTGCTTGTTATATTCATAATAGAGTCACACTAAAAACAGGAACAATCATGACTCTTTATGAACTATGGAAAGGAAGAAAGCCCACAGTAAAACATTTTCATGTGTTTGGAAGCAAGTGTTATATTCTGGCTGATAGAGAACAAAGAAGAAAGCTTGACCCTAAAAGTGATGAAGGTATATTTCTTGGTTACTCAACCAACAGCAGGGCCTACAGAGTTTTTAATTCAAGAACCAGAGTTATGATGGAATCAATCAATGTGGTAGTGGATGACTCACCATCAGAAAAGGCAAAGGATGTTGAACAAGGTGCTGCAACATTTGAACCATCAGAAGAAGCTGACAGCAGCGATAAACAATCAAATGAACAGGCTGATGAATTCATAGGTGGTTCTCAGAATGATCCAACTAACAAGGGACCATCTGTAAGGGTTCAGAAAAATCATCCAAAGGAGCTCATTATAGGTAATCCTGAACAGGGAATTGCCACAAGAAGAACGATTGATGTGGTCTCTAATTCATGTTTTGTCTCAAAATTTGAACCTAAGAACATAAAGGAAGCTCTTACTGATGAATTCTGGATATGTGCTATGCAAGATGAGTTGAATCAGTTCAAGCGCAGTGAGGTATGGGATCTTGTGCCTAGACCTAGTGGTTTGAATGTGATTGGTACAAAGTGGGTGTACAAGAATAAATCTGATGAGAATGGAGTTGTAACTAGAAACAAAGCAAGGTTAGTTGCACAAGGATACACTCAAGTGGAAGGTCTTGACTTTGATGAAACCTTTGCTCCTGTGGCTAGGTTAGAATCTATAAGATTACTCTTGGGAGTAGCTTGCATCCTCAAGTTTAAGCTATTCCAAATGGATGTGAAAAGTGCCTTCCTTAATGGGTACTTACATGAAGAAGTCTATGTTGAACAACCCAAGGGGTTTATTGATCCAACTCATCCAGATCACGTTTACAAATTGAAGAAAGCTCTATATGGATTAAAGCAAGCTCCAAGGGCTTGGTATGAACGACTCACTGATTTTCTTATTAGTCAAGGATACAGAAAAGGAGGGAATGACAAAACTCTGTTTGTTAAGGAAGAAAGGGGTAATTTGATGATAGCACAAATATATGTGGATGACATTGTTTTTGGTGGAATGTCGGATCAGATGGTTCAACATTTCATTATGCAGATGCAATCTGAATTTGAGATGAGTCTTGTAGGTGAACTAACTTACTTTCTGGGTCTTCAAGTGAAGCAAATGGAAGAAACCATCTTCATCTCTCAAAGCAAGTATGCCAAGAACATTGTGAAGAAATTTGGAATGGAAAATGCTCCACACAAAAGGACACCTGCACCTACACATCTAAAGCTTACTAAGGATGAAAGTGGTACAAGTGTTGATCAAAGTCTCTATAGGAGTATGATTGGCAGTTTGTTGTATCTTACTGCAAGCAGGCCTGACATCACGTTTGCTGTAGGAGTCTGTGCAAGATACCAAGCAGAGCCCAAGATTAGTCATATTACTCAAGTCAAGAGGATTCTGAAATATGTGAATGGAACAAGTGACTATGGTATTCTGTTCTCACATGGTAATGATTCTAGACTAATTGGCTATTGTGATGCTGATTGGGCTGGAAGTGCTGATGATAGGAAAAGTACATCAGGTGCTTGTTTCTTTCTTGGAAGTAATTTGATCTCATGGTTCAGTAAAAAGCAAAACAGTGTCTCTCTATCAACTGCTGAAGCTGAATACATAGCAGCTGGAAGTAGCTGCTCTCAATTGTTGTGGATGAAGCAAATGCTGAAAGAATATAATGTTGAGCAGGATGTTCTAACATTGTACTGTGACAATTTGAGCGCCATAAATATTTCAAAAAATCCAGTTCAACACAGTAGAACCAAACACATTGATATTCGTCATCACTTCATCAGAGATTTAGTTGAAGACAAAGTGGTTACTCTAGAACATGTGTCTACAGAGGAACAGTTGGCAGACATTTTTACTAAGGCACTGGATGCAAATCAGTTTGAGAAATTAAGGGGCAAGTTAGGAATTTGCCTATGTGAAGAGCTGTAGCAATTACAGTTATGTGGGGGTGCAGCAGTTATAACCAACTCCCTTACTTTAGCGCTGCACGAAAATCAAGGAAATCAAATATACACTTTCCTAAACCTTTTCATATTTTCCTTTTCTGTCTCCACATACAATCTCTCCAACTTCTCAAACCTTCTTCTCTCTGCAAACCGTAAAATCACAAAAACTCTTCTTCACCAAAACCCTCATTCCGCCATGTCTACTTCACAAAAATCCTCCTCTGCAAAAGACCAAACTACTGCTTCGCCTACAAAGAGTTCTTCCGATCACTCCAAATCAAAGGTTGAAACATCCTCTTTGATCGCCCTCGTTGACCCATTGACGTCGGTACATGCAAGTGAAGTGGAAGAAAAATCAACTCCCTCAACTCGAAGTAAATCTGTTGCAAAGAAAGACAAGGCAAAGAAAACGTGTAAGTCTCCAATCTCTGTTCCTAGTAAAACTAAGGGTAGTAAGAAAAAGAGTACTAAATCTGCGGCTAAGCGTGCTTTTACCATGACGGATTTATATTTAAATCCAAATCCCTTTGCATCCGATAATGTTTATGTTGCGGTTGATTCTGGAAAATCAAATGTTGAAACATCTCGAACTATTGATAAATCTGTAACCCTAGATCCCAAAACCCTAGGCTCTGTTGATCCCAAATCTGATGATCTTTTAGGGAAGTCTGTTGAGAATATTGTTATTTCTACTGTTGATGTAAATGTTGCTGAGAAACCTACGATTGTTGATGATGAAACTGCTGGTGTTGTTGATGCTGAGTTGGAGTCACAAAAACCAACTGGTGATGTTACTGATGTGGTGAAGGATGTTGGAACATCCAATGTTCCTCCACCTAACGATGTTGCGCCGGATGTTGAAACATCCTTGGCTCAACCTGATACAAATTCTGCTTCTCCTGCCACTACTGAGAAAACTGTGACAGCTGACAAAGAACAATCTGAAAGCATTGAGAAGACTGTTGAAGTCAATCCTAAGGATTCTTCTGAGGATACTGTTAATAATGATCATGTGTTTATTGATGTGGATGCTGTAACCTACCCTACTGAGCCCCTTGCCCAAGTCATGAAGAACACTATCAAGACTAGGTTGAGAGGGAGTACAAGGAAGACAGCTACTGTCACAAAGACTGTCCCTGCTGCAAAGAAGAAGGACTCATCTTGTAAGCCTGTGATGTTTGGACCAGGACGTGGGTGGAGCAAAGGCACCCCTGTTAAATCCAGTAAGAACAAGCCCCCAGAAGAGACGGCTTGCTTATTCTGATGATTCTGAATACAATGTTGAAGAGGATGTTGAAGCTATTCCTCCTCCTGCTAAGAAGAGTAAGCAAAGTGCCAAGAAGGCTTCTCTTGCTGTTGAAGATGCCCCTATGGATAATGTGTCCTTTCATTCCATTGCCAGTGCTCAGAGATGGAATTCTGTTTACCATAGGAGGATGGCCCTGGAGAGAGAGTTAGGTAAGGAAGCTCTCAAACGTGAAGATGTGATGGAGCTTATTGAAGCTGCTGGTTTGATGAGAACAGTCACTGCCTTTGGAGACTGTTTTGAACGCTTAGTCAAGGAATTTCTGGTTAATATTCCTGAAGGTTGCAATGATCCCCTGAGTAAAGACTTTCAGAAGGTGCATGTTAGAGGCAAGGTGGTAAATTTTTCCCCTAAGGTGATCAACAAATATTTGGGGAGAGATGAAAAACCTCACGCTGAAGTGGAAGTCACTGATAATGCCTTATGCAAGGCTCTTACTGGTGGACAGGTCAAGGCGTGGCCCATTAGAGCAAAGGTCCCTGCTGGGAAACTCACTGTGAAGTATGCCTTATTGAACAGAATTGGTTCAGTGAACTGGTTTCCAACCCTTCACACCTCTGATATCTCAACAGGTTTGGCAAAGTTCATTTACATTGTTGCAAACAAAATTCCATATGATTTTGGACAGTACATTTTTGATCAAACCTTGAGGCATGGTAAGTCTGGTGCTGTGAGTCTACCTATTGCATTTCCCACTCTTTTGTGTGGCATTATTATCAGTCAACATCCAGGTATTGTGTCTTCTGATGATGTGGCTAAGAAGAGGGAATCTCCTCTGATTTTCCACTATAAGTTGTTTAGTAATCAGCATGTTCCTGATATTGTTGGAACATCCTCCCAAGCTGCCCCTGTGCAAATGACAAGGAAGGATGTTATAGCTGGGTTGAAGGATGTCTGCAAGGAATTTGATGAAAAGAAAGAGGAGCTGGACAGGATGTTTGATGCTAAGAAGAAGATCTTTGAGGATATGATTGTTGCTCTGGAGCGTGAGGAAGATTCTGTGGCTGTAGATGCTGATAATTTGCAAGGTAATGTTGGAGTTGCTGCTAAGGAAGGAACTGGTGAAGGTGCTGACAAAGGTGGTGATGATGTTGAGACCAGTGCTGGAACATCTGGTGATGATACAGATGAGGAAGAAGCTACTGCTAGCAGCTCTGAAGATTGATTCTCCTGCTTTGTTTTTTTTGTTTTATGTTGTTATGTCTCTATTATGACTTTCTTATCATGGGCGCTGCCCTGAATATTTGAGCACCCTTGTGCTATGCTGGTCTGTAATAATCTCCACTTCTGTGCTTCTGGTAATGTTAGTTATTCTGCTTGAAGATATTTTGTCAACTTTTGTGGCTAAAAAGGGGGAGAAAATGTTAGTATGTTAGTATGTGCATGTTCCCTGTTGTGTGATGTGGCATCAGGATGTTGAAGCATTCTGCTAATATGTGTAGTAGTAGTAGTTCATTATGCATGTATGAGTAGCTATATATGTGATGCATGTTTGAGGGGGAGTAGTATGACAACATGTTCAGGGGGAGAAACATTCCTTTTGAAAAAGATCTTGTTCATGTTTGTTCTGGTTCTGTTGTTGAGGGGGAGCAAGTTTGCTGTGATTTATGCATGTGCTTATGTTCGGATAAATGTTGAAACATCCAGTTACTGGGAATTTATTTTTCCTAAGTGGCTGAGTTTGTGTGAGAGACCATTTCTCTCTGTTGGCTTATCCTGTGAGGCTAGTTGTGTTCACTATTCCGCTGTTGTATGCCTCTGATATTTCTGAGTGATACTATTTTTTTCTGATCTGCAATTTAACTTGAGGAGCTCAAATGACTAATTTGCTTTGAAGAAATGATGTTCTGTTTCATATGTTGTGTGTTCATGTTGATCTGTGGAAATTACATCTCTTGTATCTCTCTGAAATGGTTGAAGTAATCTCAGATTGTTTTAGCCAAAAATTTGCCAAAGGGGGAGATTGTTTGATATTTGAATTGGCTGCATTTTGCTAAAACAAATATACAAGCAAGATGTTGGACCAAATGTTTCAACATTGGGACAACCAGTGTCCAAATGATTTGCGCGCGTGTTTTATATAAGGAAAGCGCGTTTTTAAAGGAAACCACGTTTTTTACTCTTGTGTGCCAAGGAGTATATTTTTATACAGAATCAGCGATGAGATTTTTCCTGAAGATGTTCTGACATTTTAGGAAACTTTATGTATAGTTCTGATTCTTTATTAATGTGTGTTCTAAGCCCAAAAAGTGAACTTCAGCCCGTGTTGCTTGGAGTATATATATGAAGAACGAAAAACCCAGTAGGGTTATCAAAGCCTTCATTGAAGAATAGCATTCTAGGGTTTTGAGTTTGTATTATTTTGTGAGCCTTTCTTGTGGATTCTATAACACAAGTTAAGGACTGATTTTGTGTGGGTGTTAATTACTCCAAAGCTTCTAAGTACGGAGGTAATTTGTTTTCTGAAGTGTGTCTTCGAAATCATCTTTGTGTTACTGTAATCACTGTGCGTGATAAGTTGGAGGTGAGATGGGATCTCATACTTAGGAGTTCTTAAGTAGAAGTTGCACAAGTAGGTGTCTAGGATATAAGTTGTAAACGGGGCGTTTACTGAGGGCTTAGATCTAGCACTACATTAGTGGATTTCCTTCCTGGATTGGTATCCCCCAGAGTAGGTTCGTTTATGCCGAACTGGGTTAACAAATCATTTGTGTCTTTGCTGTTTTCTGTTATTTAAATTATATTTCCTGCTAATTCGTATAAGGTTGGAACATTGGTTACAACACTGTGTTCACCAAAGTGTTGGAACATTGTATTCAACATTAGTTCCTGGGCGTGCCAGATTTCAATTTGTTTTAACTAACAATCTAAGAATACTCTTTGAGTATATTGTTTGTGATAATTTTATAGGCAATATTTTAAAAGGTTCACAATTCAAACCCCCCCTTTCTTGTGAAAACTTTGCTACTTTAATTGGCATCTGATCATTGGCTCTAAGGATAAGCATCTAAAAAGTGCTAGAGGAAAAGATTCAGGAAGAAAGTCATGGCTAAAAACGCAAAGTTTATATCTGAAGGAGGATCATCAAACAGACCACCTCTATTTGATGGTGACAATTACTATTATTGGAAGGACAAAATGGAGCTCTTTCTTAGTTCCCAAGACAACAACATGTGGCATGTTGTGGAAGTTGCAGAATATGTACTATTGGCCAAAGATTCAACAAATCCTAAACCACAAGCTGAATAGACAACTCAAGAAGCTGATAGGGTAGTCGTAAATACTAAAGCTAAACTGTTTATTAAATGTGCTTTGTAGGGAAGAATATGATAGAATAATGGAGTGCAAAACAACAAAAGAAATATGGGAAACTTTACAAACTCATCATGAAGGAACCAACAGTGTCAAGGAAACAAGAATAGATATTGAAGTGAGAAAGTTTGAACTGTTTGAAATGAAGGAAGAAGAAACCATAGATCAAATGTATGGTAGATTTACAAGCATTATAAATGAACTCAACTCTTTGGGAAAAACATACACTACACATGAAAGAATAAGAAAAATTCTTAGATGTTTGCCAAAGACTTGGAGACCTATAGTCACAGCTATCACAGTGGCAAAAGATCTCACTAAAGTATCACTAGAAGATCTCATTGGATCATTAAAAGCTCATGAATCTATTCTTCAAGAAGATAAGCCTAAAAACAAGATGATTTCTCTAGAAACTCAATCTGGAGAATGTTCTCAGAAAGATGAAACACTCTGTGAGAATGAGGAATCACTTCAAGAAGATGATGAAGAAGAATTAGCATTCCTGTCAAGAAGAATTCAGAGATTGATGACAAGAAGAAATCAACTCAAGAAGAATTTTCAACCCAAAAGGAATGGAGCAAAACCAGAAGTGGACATGAGCAAAATACAATGTTATGGATGCAATCAATATGGTCACTACAAAAATGATTGTCTAAAGAAAAAACAGAAGAAACGTTTCTTGAAGAAGAAATCCATGATGGCTACTTGGGATGATCTAGAAGAAGCACAATCAGAAGATAAAGAACAAGAAGCAAATGTCTGTCTCATGACACATTCAAACACAGAAGAGGTAACACTTGATCCTTGTTCATCTTGTCAAAAAACTGAACATCTCTTTGATAACTTACTATATGACACTCAAATCTTAAATCAAAAAAATGCTAAACTCAGAGATGAAATTACTGTGTTAACCAAAGAAAGAGATGAATATAAGAAAGAGAGTAGTCTTAAAAGTGATGTTATCAAAGGTATGCAAATTGCTCATACTGAACTTTCTAAGAAATTTGAAATTCTTAGAAAAGATCAAAAAGAATGTTCTGAAGTACTAAAAGAAAAATGTTATTTTGAAAAGAAACATTTCTAAATTGGAAAATGATTTGACAAAATTTATTAGTGAAGGGGTGGAAGGAAAAACACAAGAAGGGGGGGTTGAATTGTGTTTTTAGAGTTTAAAAAACTTTTCAAGACTTAGAATCTATCAGAGTCTTTTAGCAGCAGAATAACTAACACAATTAAATAATGACAAGACAGAAAAATCAAATGCAAGAGAGAGAGAGACACAAGGATTTTATACTAGTTCCCCACACAAATCGAGAGTACTCCAGTCCCCTTGCACTTCCAAGGGATTTTACTATAATCACTAAAGATTACAATCCTAGTGCTCAAGCCCACAAGCAAGAGACTTCGCTATTGCTCAAGTCACACAAGACAAGAGACATCACAAATGCTCCAGAACACACAACAGGGGACTTTTACAATTGCTCAAGTTACAACTAACAAGAGACTTTTCCAAATTACTCACACAAGAGTAAATCCTAAACTTCTAAGCTTAAAAACTATTACACAAAATAACTTTCAAAGGCTCAGACAGTTTATGCTTTCTCACTTTGATTTTTGAGAGATGATTTTGTTGGAACAAAATGTGTTTTAATACACACCCATGAGTTTTGATGATAACAAAGTATTAAATGGACAATTGATGTTAATAATGTTTAAATTAAGTGTGCAGGAGAATCCAACGTTATATCAAGAGCACACTTGATTTAGACTCTGATGAAACCTATGGAAGTCTGAATCATTACACTCTGAAAGAGTTCAGAAGCTAAAACGTGGTCAGAAGCTAAACAAGATCAGAAGCTCAAAAAGGATCAGAATGTCTGCAAGAGTTCAGAAGCTTAGAGAAGTTCAGAAGCTCAAAGTTGTTCAGATGCCCACAAGAGTGCAGAAGCTATCTGCTAGTCATGAGTTATTCAGAAGATGAAGACGTTCAGAAGCTGGAATACGAAGGACTATCAGAGGCCATTTATTCAAGACCAATCAGACTCCAAGTTATCAAAGGTTCATCAGAAGCAAAGGAATTCCCCTAGTCATCAGAAGGGCTACATCAACTACTCTTATCAAGCTTGATGATTTGTTCTGAGGACAACTAATTACAACGGTCACAAAGGATGTGATCCTACTCTCTCTAGGAGCTAGTTGTACCTTATTACTGTATTTTGGACAAACAGTAAAGGTAAAGCTTAACTGCAAAGAAGACGTGGCTTTACTCAACGGATATTCAAAGGCTACAGCTGTCCATTTTACAACGGGAATTCTCCAACGTCTCAATGTCTTTCTCAACTCATATAAATATGCAAAAGAAAGAATTGATGACTAACGAACTTCATTAGAAAACATCTCTCAGAATAAAGTGAGAAAATGAATTGTAATAGAAAACATCTCTCAAATGAAGTGAGAATAGAAACTAGCTCAAGCCTCTGAAGTTATTATCTTGTAATAAGTTTAAGCTTAGAAGTTAGTATTACTCCTGCGTGAGTAATTGATAAGTCTCAATCTTAGTGATTAGAGCAAGGAAGTCTTGTGCTTAGTGTAGGAGCAAGGAAGTCTTCTGCTTAGTGTAGAAGCAAGGAAGTCTCTTGTCTTGTGTGACTTGAGCAAGGAAGTCTCAAGCTTGTATGCTTGACCAAGGAAGTCTCTGATCTTGTGTGATTAGAGCAAGGAAGTCTCTGATCTTGTGTGACAACTCAGGTAATGTATTTTTGTCTAAACCAGCTGTTGTAAACACTCAAGAGACTCAACTAACCCCATCATCAACTCAACCCAGAAATTCACATCTAGATTTCCTTGAGAAACATTTAGGTGGTGAATTATCCAATCAAACCAAAACTACAAATTTAGTTCAAAACCCATCCACCCAGACAAGTCCTGAAGACCACCTCACATTAAAACAACTCATCTCAGAACCTGTCCATTCAGAACCTCCCACACCAGAAGTAACCCACACTGAACCACATCTCTCACCAGAACCTGTTCAAACACCACCTGAACACCAACCCTCTGATAATCAAGGTTCTGGCAATCAAACACATTCTGATCACCAAACACTACCTGAACTTCAACCATCACATAACCAAACACAACCTGAACAACAAAGTACTGAGGAACTTGAACCTCACTTTGATGGTTCAGAACATACTGAAGTTGTTGTCTCAGAAGAAATCCAAATTTCCCCACCATCAAACCATGTTGGTGCTATGGTCAGAGAGCTTCATGTAAATGATTTTCATCTTAAAGCTTTTGATCAACAACAACAACAACCACAATCATCACCTCAACACACCTCTTCACCCTCAAACTCTGAACCTCATCCAACCAACTCAACCAACATTGATATCTTGAGTGAATGCAATAGTTTGTTTAGACAGATACATGATCTTCATGAGCTAAGGCAATCTGATATGCCCTCATCTGAATATGTTGCTCAATGGGTAAGTTTGACTGAGGATTTAGTGAAGAAGCTGCATAACCTTCAGAAGGCTGATGTTGAAGAACGGAGGAGGTTTGATAAGGGAAAGGATAAAGTGGTTGAAGAGGTCATTCAGAATCAAAAGGACACAGAGAGGAATCACCCTGAATCCTCTACTGTAAGAGACAGTAATCTGAATGAACCTACCCAAGAAAATCTAAGGAGCAATCAAGAGCATCTGAGAAATCCAGTGTATGAGGCTGAAATTGAAGAAATCAAAGCGAAGATGGATAAATATATTGGGATGATAGAGGAAGTCAATTGAAACCAAAAAGAGATTATGAAAACCTTAGCTTCTCTCTGTAACCAACCCCAATAAACCCTTAGAATTTCTTTAAGTGCTTATGTGTTTATCTGCAGTTTAATATGTTTATTAGGCACATTGGTAGGATTAAGTACATACCTCTGAACGTTTTTATTTGACAATGTTATATATTCACTCATTGTGTGCTAATCTGATTATTTTTATTTCATTCTGATTATAACTGTTTTTGTGAGATTTATTTCTTAAATAAGCCTTAATGTTTACAAACAGTTTTTCAATGAAGACTTCAAAATATTGTGTTTCATTCATAAATTTGATTTTCAATGAGTACAATATTTGGTTATTCATAAAGAATCAAATTACATAACAAGAGAAGAAACATTAATAAGAAATCTAAATTAAACAAGCCAAAGTAATGAATTATATTTCATTGAGAAAATGAGTTCTAGATTACATATAAAAATTCCTAAAGACTACTTTCTTGAAGCCTCCAAGGGATGACCTTGGAGAAGGGACTGAATATTCTTGAAGAAACCATGCATCAGTTTGGTTTCCTTCAGGAATGTCAGTTTGCCCTTCTTAGGCTGTGGACATCAGTTTGATTTTCTTCAGGAATATATGTCTTCAGAACTTAAAACAGTCAGCGTACAAAGATTTTTCTTTAGACTCTGAACTGAGTTCTTCTGTAACAGACACTGGCTTTGTTTCTATTGGTTTCTTCTTATGTTTTCTCCTATCTTGACTATCTCTCTTTGAAACTGTTTCTATTGCTTTTTTCTCTTAAAAGATCTATCAATAACCTAAGATTATTCTGTGTGAATAAAATGACTAGGTACCTCTCTCCTTTTAAATTGCTTATACTCTTTTTGATAATGACAAAAGGGGGAGAAAGAATATTGGTAAATCAATTGTTGAAAGAAGCCAAATTACTTTGCTTTTTAGGGCTTTGTAGTGCTTCAGAGAGAGAACGTAGGAGAATGGTCAAAATAGTGGCATGAGATACATGCTTTGATATGAAAATCTGATCTTGAGGATTTCAAAAATATTGTGCTAAAGAGCTCTGAACTGTTTTCAAAAGTTTTGATTTATGCTCTGAACTGTTTTCAAGTTTTGGTTCAGGCTCTGAACTTTTCTTTGAAAAGATTTTTTTAAGCTCTGAACTGTTTGAAATTTTTTTTGAACTCTGAAACTGTATTTCATTATAACCATCAGAACCAAGTGTGTGTGAATACGTTTCTACTGCCTCTGATCCTATTGTCATTTAATTTAAATAATTAATTCATCTTGCATCTTCATTAAGTGCATAATTTCAAGGAGAATACATTTATTAATTGAAGTTTATTATTCATAGATAGTACTTGAGTAAGGGTGCAACTTTATTCAAAGATTATCACACTATGAAAAGAAGAAGCTTGCAAACCTTGTTCTTTATATAGTAAAATATGAACAATTTAAGTCATATAATAAAGTAATTCTGAAACTGATTAAAATTAACTATGGATACAAAGTAGGGGGAGCTTACAAACCTAATCCTATGGGATATCAGACTTAGGGGGAGCTTGGAAAACTCAGAAGCCTAATGTCAACATAGCTGATTTTTATCAACAACAATTGTATTTAATACTTATGTTTGTCATCATCAAAAAGGGGGAAATTGTCGGAACAAAATGTGTTTTAATACACACCCTTGAGTTTTGATGATAGCAAAGTATTAAATTGACAATTGATGTTACTAATGTTCAAATAAAGTGTGCAGGAGAATCCAACGTTATATCAAGAGCACACTTGATTTAGACTCTGATGAAACCTATGGAAGTCTGAATCATTACACTCTGAAAGAGTTTAGAAGCTAAAACGTGGTCAGAAGCTAAACAAGATCAGAAGCTCAAAAAGGATAGGAATTTCTGCAAGAGTTCAGAAGCTCAGAGAAGTTCAGAACCTCAAAGATGTTCAGATGCCCACAAGAGTGCAGAAGCTATCTGCTAGTCATGAGTTATTCAGAAGATGAAGACGTTCAGAAGCTGGAATACGAAGGACTATCAGAGGCCATTTATTCAAGACCAATCAGACTCCAAGTTATCAAAGGTTCATCAGAAGCAAAGGAATTCCCCTAGTCATCAGAAGGGCTACATCAACTACTCTTATCAAGCCTGATGATTTGTTCTAAGGACAACTAATTACAACGGTCACAAAGGATGTGATCCTACTCTCTCTAGGAGCTAGTTGTACCTTATTACTGTATTTTGGACAAACAGTAAAGGTAAAGCTTAACTGCAAAGAAGACGTGGCTTTACTCAATGGATATTCAAAGGCTACAGCTGTCCATTTTACAACGGGAATTCTCCAACGTCTCAATGTCTTTCTCAACTCATATAAATATGCAAAAGAAAGAATTGATGACTAACGAACTTCATTAGAAAACATCTCTCAGAATAAAGTGAGAAAATGAATTGTAATAGAAAACATCTCTCAAATGAAGTGAGAATAGAAACTAGCTCAAGCCTCTGAAGTTATTATCTTGTAATAAGTTTAAGCTTAGAAGTTAGTATTACTCATGCGTGAGTAATCGATAAGTCTCAATCTTAGTGATTAGAGCAAGGAAGTCTTCTGCTTAGTGTAGGAGCAAGGAAGTCTTCTGCTTAGTGTAGAAGCAAGGAAGTCTCTTGTCTTGTGTGACTTGAGCAAGGAAGTCTCAAGCTTGTATGCTTGACCAAGGAAGTCTCTGATCTTGTGTGATTAGAGCAAGGAAGTCTCTGATCTTGTGTGATTAAAGCAAGGAAGTCTCTTTGTCTTGTGTGACCTAGAGCAAGGAAGTCTCTGTGTCTTGTGTGACCTAGTGCAAGGAAGTCTCTCTGTCTTGTGTGACCTAGAGCATGGAAGTCTCATGCTTGTGTGCTTGAGCATCTAAATGTAATCTTAGTGATTATAGTGAAATCTCTTGTAAGTACAAGGGGACTGGAGTACTCTCAATTTGTGAGGGGAACCAGTATAAATTGTTGTGTCTCTTTCTCTCTCTCACTCTCTCATTTACTCCTTCATCATTCACTTAGCCTTAAGTTGATTGTGTGAATTATTCCGCTGTGCTTAAAGACTCTGATAGATTTAATTATCTAGAAAAGCTTTTAAATATCTAAAACACAATTCAACCTTGAAGGTGAAAAACACAAGAAGGGGGGTTGAATTGTGTTTTGAAAAATTAACTCTTTTACTTGAAAGTAGATTGAAATGCAGCGGATATGAGAAGCTAGACAGAGATTTTATACTGGTTCCTCTCACAAAACGAGAGTAGTCCAGTCCCCTTGCACTTCCAAGGGATTTTACTATAATCACAAAGATTACACAACTAATGCTCAAGCACACAAGCAAGAGACTTCCTTGCTCTAGGTCACATAAGACAAAGAGACTTCCTTGCTCTAATCACACAAGATCAGAGACTTCCTTGCTTAAGCACACAAGCTTAAGACTTCCTTGCTCAAGTCACACAAGACAAGAGACTTCCTTGCTCAAATCACACAAGATAAGAGACTTTACAAACTAACTTAATACACAGATTAAGTAGGACTGAAATTTCTAAGCAAGACTTTCTAAACACTAAGTTCAGAGTCTACAATATCAAAAGATATTTTCCAGTAGTCTTCTATTTATACTCTAGGTATAAAGACGTTGAGAAAGGACCGTTGGTTGTACACTCTTCTTTTTGTTGACAAGACCGTTGTACTATTTCATTAGTTATGAGCTGTCTTCCTTCAGAGAGTGTTCTTCAGAATCTGATGATATCGTTTCTTTGATCTTCTGAAGATATATGCAAGCTTCAGACTGTGTTTTCTTTCTTTGGCCTCTGAGGACTTCTTCAGAGGCTTTGAAGCTTCTTGCTTCTCAGAGCCTTAACACTTCAGACTGTGTCCTTCAGATGCTTAAATGATGATCTACGTGAATAAGATTTTTACTTTGTTCCTGCACACTTGATCATTCATTAGTAATACCAATTGTCCATTTAATAAATTGTTATCATCAAAACTTAGGGTGTTTTATAATTAAAACTCATTTTGTTCCAACAGTCTCCCCCTTTTTGATGATGACAAACATAAGTATTAAATACAATTGTTTGTTGATTAAATTAATTATGTCAACATCAGGTTGTTGAGGTTTGTAAGCTCCCCCTGAGTCTGATAAACCATTAGGGTTAGGTTTGCAAGCTCCCCCTAAGTTTTATCATTAATTAAGTTGAATCAGTATAAGAACAATTTGATAAACTTGATTGTATTTACATACTTAACTCTCAGAGTGTGAGGTTTGCAAGCTCAACTCCTGAGTTTGATAAAAATAACTAAGAGCACAATCTTAACTACCTTCATCTATGAAAACACAATTATGTTTATTAATTTGCTCTCCTTATCAATTAAGTTTATAAACATTTAGCAAGAAAAAAAAAATCAGATTCTTATTTAAGACAGTTTCAGATTCTTATTTGAGTAGATATTAAAAAAATAATACACTACTGACACAATTGTACAACTAAATAATACTCCCCCTTTTGTCATCAGCAAAAAGTTTTAAACAAACAGCGAAAAGAAAAACAAGAGGTGCAAAACAAGAATCCTAAGGGTGTTTGGACAAGTAGAGAGTGAGAAGTTGCTGAGCCTTCCTTGCAGATGCCCCTGAGTATGCTACCAGTTCTAGAAGCTTATCCTCTTGTTCATCAAGCGTATGTTTTATTATCTGTAGAACCCTTGCTGTCAAGTCTTAATTTTCTTCTTCTGGCTGTTCCACAAGTGGTGCAGAGACTGGTTGACTTGGACCACTAGATGAACGAGTCACATGATCATCTGGTACATCAATTCTATCATTTATTGCAACTGCAGTATCTAAAAGCATCTCAGGTGATGAAGATTTTTGAGAGTCTGATGGAATTGATTTGGGTTGTTCAGATGATATGTCATTTGGTGGTTCAGAGGTTTCATGGATTGGAGAAACTCTAAAAGATGTCTCTTTCAGAATCTCTTCCTCAGTAAGAATTTTGGGGGATGACTGAGGGATGGCAATATTGGATGGCTCAGCTGTTTCCTCCTCAGGAATATGCTTAGCTCTGGAAGAAAATTGTGCAAAGCTAGCCATAAGGTCATCAAATGAGGAGTCAGAAGACTCTGACTCAGAGTCTGAAACTTGGACATATTCAGGTTCAGAGGGTGTTGGATAGATGGTATTTAGGGGTTGGACATGTTCTAGGATAGATGTTTCAGATATTTGATTGCAATAGTTAAAAGAATGATTAGTACCTGTATCTGATCTTTGTCTCTTTTGTCCCCTAGTGGTGCAATGCTTTGTGCGAGATCTTTTGATAATTTTTGCACTTAGCAAGTCTTTCACAGTAGGTTCTGCAGCCACAGGCTCTTCATCAACTTGCTCTTCAACCATAGTTTCTTCAACCTCTGGATGATCATCCTTTGACCGATTAACTGAAGCCTCTTCCATGGGTGGTTCCTCAACCATTATATCTTCTTCATAGTCACTGAACACCTCTTTCTTAACTGCTCGTATGATTTGTGCAAAAGTTGGACCATCACCTCTTCCAATGTCCTGATGAGTGACTGTGGTTCCACTTTCCTTCATTAACCTCATGTATTCCAAAATGACTTCAGGAGGTTCATTATCAAATATGAAGGCGTCACTTGTAGGTTTGAATTTTGTCTTATTTATCAGAAGAGGCTTTTGAGGATAAATAAGCTTGCCTGATTTCCTCAAACGCAGACTCACCAAGACTTTAGCATCAAGAATGGGTGCTCTTACTTGTTCAAGGTCTTCAGATAGCCCAGCAAGCATGAATCTATCAGGAAGACCAAGTTGCTCATAGATGGAGCTTAAGAGCCTTGGATGAGATATCAACTTGGAAGGATTGTCAAACTTCTGAGCCTCACAAATTGTCTCACATAGATGTTGAAAGATGTAAGCAGTTAGATTCATTTTCCTTTTTGTGGAGAGGAAGTAGATAAAGTGTCTCTGATCCCAATTCAGAGAATCACTGCCAGTATCCCTTGGGAGAAATGAAGAGAATACAATCTTAGCAAGAACCTTTTCGCGATCATTCAGATGACTGACTTTCTTTGACAACTTCTGATCCTTGAAACAAAGTCTGACAATATCATTGAGGTGCACTTACTTTCTTCCAGAAGCTGCAGTATAGAGCCTTACCATTCCAGTGTTCGGAAGATTCATCATCTTGGCCAAATTGCTTCTTGTCAAAATGACTGGAAAACCTCCAACACTAGAGCGAATCTCTGTTTCAGTAAATTTCCTCAGACCCAATTCCTTTGATTTTCCTTTAATTTCACTTGGGTTCTGATCAATTACTCTTTGAAGTTCAGCATTAGCATCTACCAAAGTCACAACTTCACTCTTTCTCCATAAGTCAAACACTAAATTGGAGTAGATAGGTCCATTAAGCATATCCAAGTAGTGCCCCCAGCCTTGTTCAGTGAAGAATTCCTTGTAGTCATGTCCATTGACTTTTAAGGCCTCAAAGTCTATTGGTCTTTCCATAACCAATTTACTTTCTTCAAAACGAAGATCCATAGTGGCATCTTTAAGATATGAGTCCTGAGCGTAGATGTTTATTGGAATGTCCTCTGGGAATCTTGGTACATAAGATGAACTTGCCATTGTTGAGGTTAACGAACAGGGTTTTGCTAATATGAGGGAGGAAGAAAGTGTTCTGGGTTGTAGAAGAAAGGTGTGGGATGTGAAAGTAAACTTGTGCGAAAATGAGTAAAGTGATTTTGAAAAATCTTGTAAAAACAATGATGAGGGAGTACATTCGTTGCAATAAAGAATTTCGTCATAAACTGCCTTTACTCTAACCAATCACAGACTAAGAGTAAAGACAAATTAATTAACACGTGTACTCCACATGGTTAAACACTTCAGAGTTTAAAATTTTTTAGCGTCTGAAGACCTTTCAGAGTTCAGAGGCTGAATCCACAATTTTGTTATTCAGAGCTTGATGTCTTCAGAGACCAAAATCATGTTCAGATGCCTTTTGATAAAGTCTAGTCTTTCAACTACTAAGGGTTTTGTAAATATATCAGCCCATTGTCTTTCAGTTTCAATGTATTGAATATTTACATTACCCTTCTGAACAAGGTCTCTTATAAAATGATGTTTAATTTCAATATGTTTAGCTCTTGAATGCAAAATTGGGTTTTTAGAAAGTTGAATAGCTGCAGTGTTATCACAGAAAAGTGGAATATTGTGGCTATTAACTTTGTAATCCTCTAACTGATATCTCATCCAGAGTAGTTGTGTACAACACTTGGCTGCTGATATGTATTCTGCTTCTGCTGTAGACAAAGCTATAGTAGTTTGTCTTTTGCTAGCCCAAGATATGAGATTTTCTCCCACAAATTGACAATTGCCACTTGTGGATTTCCTTTCTATCTTGTCTCCAGCAAAGTCAGCATCACAGAATCCTATCAACTTATAATCACTTGTTTTCTTATAAAATAATCCAAGATTTGTGGTTCCCTTCAGATATCTAAAGATTCTCTTTACAGCAGTAAGATGAGATTCTCTAGGATCTGATTGGAATCTAGCACACAAACATACACTAAATAAAATATCAGGCCTTGATGCAGTTAGGTAAAGTAAAGAACCTATCATACCTCTGTATAGCTTCTGATCTACTTTGCCTTCTGAATCATCCTTGCTGAGACTACTTCTTGGATGCATTGGTGTTGTCATTGGCTTGCAATCCTCCATGTTGAATTTCTTCAGCAGCTCCTTTGTATATTTGGTCTGATGAATGTAGGTTCCATCTTTGTTCTGGTTGATTTGAATTCCCAGAAATAATTTCAGCTCTCCCATCATGCTCATTTCAAATTCTTCCTGCATAATCTTAGAAAATTCTTTACACAAAGATGGATTAGCAGATCCAAAAATAATATCATCAACATAAATTTGAATAATTAGACTGTCATTCTTAAATGTTTTACTAAAGAGAGTATTGTCAACTTGACCTTTTTGAAAACCTTTTTCAACTAAGAAATTGCTCAGTCTTTCATACCAAGCTCTGGGAGCTTGTTTCAGACCATAAAGAGATTTCTTTAACTTAAAAACATGGTCAGGATGTGAGTCATCCTCAAAACCAGGAGGTTGTTTGACATATACTTCTTCAGAGATGTAGCCATTTAAGAATGCGCTTTTAACATCCATTTGATACAAAACAATATTGTGATGAGTATCATAGGAAAGAAGTAATCTAATAGCTTCAAGTCTAGCAACGGGAGCAAATGTTTCAATGTAGTCAATTCCCTCTTGTTGACTATACCCTTGAGCTACTAGTCTTGCCTTATTACGAACAACTTCTCCTTGTTCATTTAACTTGTTTCTGTAGACCCATTTTGTTCCAATGATATTCTTCTTAGAAGGTTTGGGTACTAAGCTCCATACTTCATTTCTTTCAAACTGGTTTAGCTCTTCTTGCATTGCTACAATCCATGCACCATCAGCTAGTGTTTCATTAGTTGAACTTGGTTCCACTAAGGAGAATAATCCAATTAATGATTCTTCATTTCTGAAGCTTGATCTGGGTTTCCTTGGACTGTCCTTGTTTCCCAAGATTAGCTCTTCTAGATGAGAGGATTTGTATTTGAAAGAATGTTTTGATTGTTCAACTCTGCTTGGACTGCTTCTGATAAGTTCTTATGCTGGGTGATCTTCAGAGTCCACGGTTTCAAGAGTTGAATTTGTTTCTACAGAGGTTGGTTGAGATGGTCCTGATATTTTTTCAGGTTCTGATCTGCAAAGTTCTCAACTAGCTCTGACAATTTGTCAGGCTGCTTGTCATCAAATTTTATGTGCATACTTTCCTCCACTGTATGAGTTTCAAAATTATACACTCTGTATGCTTTTGAGTGTTCAGAGTATCCAATAAAGATAGCTTTATACGCTTTGGCATCAAATTTCTTCAGATGAACTTTTGTATTCAGAATGTAACATGTACAACCAAATTGATGAAAATAGGATACACTAGGTTTCTTTCCCTTAAATAGTTCATATGCTGTCTTATTCAAAATCGGTCTAATATAAATTCTATTTTGAACATAACATGCTGTGTTTACAGCCTCTGCCCACAGATACTTAGCAATGTTAGTCTCATGCATCATGGTTCTGGCCATTTCTTGCATAGTTCTATTCTTTCTCTCTACAACTCCATTTTGCTGTGGAGTTCTAGGAGAAGCGAACTCATGTAAGATGCCATATGTGTCACAAAAATTTTCAAACATTTCATTTTCAAATTCACCACCATGATCACTTCTAACTTTTAAAATATGTAAACATTTTTCTTTTTGTATCTGTGTGCAGAAGCTGCTAAAGACATCATATGCACCATCCTTATTTCTAAGGAATTTAACCCAAGTCCATCTACTGTAATCATCAACAATGACTAGTCCATATTTCTTCCCATTGATTGAGGTTGTACTCACAGGACCAAACAAATCAATGTGAAGCAGCTCTAAGGGCCTAGAGGTAGAGACAACATGTTTAGGTTTAAAAGAAGTTTTCACACTCTATCCTATTTGGCAGGATCCACAAAGATCATCTGAGTGATAGTGTAGCTTAGGTAGGCCTCTTACAAGGTCAAGTTTGCTAAGCTTAGAGATTAACCTCCAGTTAGCATGGCCTAACCTCTTATGCCATACCCATTTCTCTTCACTCAAAGTTAGGAAGCATTTTACTTCTTGGTCTGCCAAATCAGAAAGGTTTACTTTAAATACATTGCCTATTCTCTTGCCTTTGAACACTACAGACTTGTCAGATTCTCTAATTACAGTACATAGCCCTTTATCAAAGTTAACCACAAACCCATTGTCACAAAATTGACTGATGCTAAATAGGTTGTGTTTAAGTCCATCTACAAACCAAACATTATTAATTAAAAGGGAGGAGTTACCTACAATACCTGTACCTTTGATCTTGCCTTTTTGGTTTCCTCCAAAGCCAACTGTTCCACCATCTTCAAGTTTCAATGATGTGAACAATTTCTTATTACCAGTCATGTGCCTTGAACATCCACTATCCAGATACCATGATTGATTACCATTTTCTTTCAGTTTGGATAGCTGTAGAATAAACAAGGTCAATCATTGTAATAATATCCTTCACATTCATTGTGAAGTTCTCTCCAATAATCATTTACTTTGTCCACTTCAGCAACTTTGGAAGTAAAGTAATGTTTTGGAACATAAGCTTTTCTTCCACAGCTGATCACTTGCTTCCATTCATCTGATTTGAAATGGTTTTTCCTACAATGAAAATCTGAATAGTAGACAATTTTACACTTTGGTACCCATTGTTTTCTAGGTCCAGTTTGGTTAGTTCTATAACCTTTAGTTCTTCCTTGCCTCTGTGAAAAATTTTGTGGACTATTAAAAAATTTCCTTTGAAAATTTGGTCTTTGAAAATTGACCCTCTTAGTCCATTGATTTTGAAATCTAGGCTTTGATTGATAATCACTATAGGACCTAGGTTGCTTTTCTAATCTAGGATTAGTTTTGCTTACCAGAGTCTTATGTTGATTATTTATCATCAGCTTGGTTTGTTTTATAGTCTGATTGGATGAGCTTCTAAGTCCCAAAGTTTTCAGAGTCTTAGACTTGATAGTCTCAGGTTCTGAATACTTAGGTCCTGAGTTGCTCTCTTTGAGGTTCTGAGAAACAATCTCTGATGTAACTCCAGAGCTTGTCTTGCAGACCCCAGAGATACCTTCAGAGTCTGAAACAGCCATAACTTTGCCTTTGTTTTTCTCAGGCACAAAGGTTGAATAAAGATTATCAGGAATATTATTTAAACAAATATAAGGATTTTGTTTCCCATATGAGTAACCAATTCCTTCACCTACATTTTTACAAACATTATAAATCATGGACGCCATTTTACTTTTGTTGACGTTCTGATGAACAAACTCTTGAAGAGCAACCTCATGCTCATCAGTAGGTTTCTTACATCTTGTGCACCCATTTTCAAGTTCTTCAATTTTGATTAAAGAATTTTTATATAGAGCTTGAAAATGTTCAGCTTTCTTTGCTAACTCATCCTTTTGCATTTTTAAAAGTTTTAGTTTAGAGGATGATTCAGCAAACTTTCTTAGAGACATACCAAGGTAGGTTAAGAGTTGTTCTTTAGAATAATTTAGAAATACCTGTTCAGATTCATCAGAGTCTGATCCATCAGAGTCTGATCCTTCAGAGTTTCCATCAGCTGTAGCCATCAGAGCCATATTTGCTTCTTCATCATCATTGTCTGAGGATGTTTCCAGGTCTTCAAACGTTGCCATTAAGCTCTTTTGGAATCTCCTCTTGTAGCTCTCTCTCTTGCTACTGAACTTCTTGTTCTTGTCCTTTGATGAAGCTTCAGGACATTCAGCAATGAAATGTCCTGGTTTGTTACACTTGAAGCAATTCTTCTCTTCTCTGCTGGGAGTGTTCCTTGAACTATTTCCTTTATGACTCTTACTCATCCTTGCCCATTTTTGAAAGTTTCTGGTGAACATGGCAAATTCTTCATCTTCTTCTTGATCATCTGAAGAAGAATCCTCCTCAACCTCCAGAGTTTTAGCCTTGAAAGCTTTTGAAGATTTCTTGGTTGAAATTAAGGCTACTGACCTTTCCTTCTTCTTCACTGCATCAGCATTCAATACCATCTCATGGCTCTTGAGATTGCTGATAAGTGATTCAAGAGAGATTGTCTCAAGATCCTTAGCTTCCTCAATAGCTGTGACCTTAGGTCTCCATTTGTCAGTCAAGCTATTCAGGATCTTCCACACATGATCAGAGGTTGTATAACATTTCTTCAGAATCCTGAGGTTAGACACCAGAGTCTGAAATCTAGAAAACATGGTCTCAATGTCTTCATCAGGTTTCATGGTAAAAAGCTCATACTGCTGGACCAGTAGTCTTGCTTTGGCATTCTGAACTTGCCTATTACCATCGTAGTTTGAGCATAGAGAGTCATACATAGCTTTAGCTGTAGATCTATCCATTATTTTGGTATATTCATCATGAGATATTGCTGACATCATGATTTGTTTGACTTTGTTGTGTTTAGAAAACATCTTCTTGTTCTCAGCAGATAGAGCTCTTTTCTGAGCTATAGTAATCTTACCATCAGGACCTATTCCATCAATAGCTACTCCTTCTTCTATCAGGTCCCAAAGCTCATCATCAATTCCATTGACATAGTGGTAAATGCTATCTTTCCACCATTCAAATCTTAGAGCATCACCACTAAAGATTGGAACATTTTTATTGCTGGAATCATGATTAGATGCTGAAGAGGTAGAAGTCATGTTGACGTAGGTGTATTGAACTTGAGATAGATTTGAAGCAGTAGACGTAGGTATAGGTATAAATGTGGCTTCCTCAGACATACAGTGTTTTTCAAAGATCTTTTACTGTCTCACTGTGAAGTGATTAAAAAACAGAACCGGAGCTCTTGATACCAATTGAAGGTGAAAAACACAAGAAGGGGGGTTGAATTGTGTTTTGAAAAATTAACTCTTTTACTTGAAAGTAGATTGAAATGCAGCGGATATGAGAAGCTAGACAAAACACAAAACGCAAATGAGACAATGAGAGAGAGAAAGAGAAAGCACACACAGAGATTTTATACTGGTTCCTCTCACAAAACGAGAGTAGTCCAGTCCCCTTGCACTTCCAAGGGATTTTACTATAATCACAAAGATTACACAACTAATTCTCAAGCACACAAGCAAGAGACTTCCTTGCTCTAGGTCACACAAGACAAAGAGACTTCCTTGCTCTAATCACACAAGATCAGAGACTTCCTTGCTTAAGCACACAAGCTTAAGACTTCCTTGCTCAAGTCACACAAGACAAGAGACTTCCTTGCTCAAATCACACAAGATAAGAGACTTTACAAACTAACTTAATACACAGATTAAGTAGGACTGAAAGTTCTAAGCAAAACTCTCTAAACACTAAGTTTAGAGTCTACAATATCAAAAGATATTTTACTTAGAAGATTACACAAGAAAGAATAACAACAGTTCACAGCTTGAATACAATTTGAATCTTTCTCTGAGTTCAGATGATCTTCCAGTAGTCTTCTCTCTACCAGGATGTCTTCTATTTATACTCTAGGTATAAAGACGTTGAGAAAGGACCGTTGGTTGTACACTCTTCTTTTTGATGACAAGACCGTTGTACTATTTCATTAGTTATGAGCTGTCTTCCTTCAGAGAGTGTTCTCCAGAATCTGATGATATCGTTTCTTTGATCTTCTAAAGATATATGCAAGCTTCAGACTGTGTTTTCTTTCTTTGGCCTCTGAGGACTTCTTCAGAGGCTCTGAAGCTTCTTGCTTCTCAGAGCCTTAACACTTCAGACTGTGTCCTTCAGATGCTCAAATGATGATCTACGTGAATAAGATTTTTACTTTGTTCCTGCACACTAGATCATTCATTAGTAATACCAATTGTCCATTTAAAACATTGTTATCATCAAAACTTAGGGTGTTTTATAATTAAAACTCATTTTGTTCCAACAAACCCCTCTTCTTGTGTTTTCTCCACGCACCTTCAGATTTCGTGTATATCATGTGTGTCTCTATTCTTACATAGAATTCTTCTAACTCTGCATATATATATGAGAGAAGAGAGAATTTGAGACGTTGTAGAATTCCGTTTAGATGGACAGCTGTTAATTTCCAATTGCTTGAAACTTCTGTTTTGAATATCTTCCTAGAAGAAGTAATTCTACTCCACAACTTCGTCCATGCTTTTCTGCTTGTCTAAATGTAAAAATAAAGGTACAGCACGCTCCTTGATGATAAGATCAAATTCCAATTGAACGTTGCAGTAGTGTTGTCCTTTATACAGTCATCATGCTTAGAATGTTTCGAAACATAGTGACATAGCCTTCTGATGAATGCTGGAATTCTTTGGCTTCTGATAAACTTTGACTTCTTGGCTTCTGATGGTCTTTGAATCTTTGGCTTCTGATAGTCCTTTGTAATTCTGCTTCTGAACGTCTTCGTCTTCTGAATGACACTTGACTCCTTAGCTTCTGAGATTCAATACCAAGCAACTTCTGATCCATGTAGCTTCTGAGCGTTGTAGGCTTCTGAACGTCTTTTAACTTCTGAACGCCTTCAGAAGCTTTAGACTCTATCAAAGTTTCTTCAGAGCTTAAATTAAATGTGCTCTTTCATAAATATAAGTTTGTCCTGCAACACTCAATTTAAAACATTAGTAATACCAATTGTCCATTTAATACTTTGTTATCATCAAAACTTAGGGTGTTTTAAAAATAAAACTCATTTTGTTCAAACAATCTCCCCCTTTTTGATGATGACAAACATAAGTATTAGATACAATTGTTGTTGACAAAATTCAGCTATATTGACATTAGGCTTCTGAGTTTTGCAAGCTCCCCCTAAGTCTGATATCCCATAGGATTAGGTTTGTAAGCTTCCCCTACTTTGTATCCATAGTTAATTTTAATCAGTTTCAGAATTACTTTATTATATGACTTAAATTATTCATATTTTACTATATAAAGAACAAGGTTTGCAAGCTTCTTCTTTTAATAGTGTGATAATCTTTGAATAAAGTTGCACCCTTACTCAAGTACTATCTATGAATAATAAACTTCAATTAATAAATGTATTCTCCTTGAAATTATGCACTTAATGAAGATGCAAGATGAATTAATTATTTAAATTAAATGACAATAGGATCAGAGGCACTAGAAACGTATTCACACACACTTGGTTCTGATGGTTATCATGAAATACAGTTTCAGAGTTCAAAAAAAATTTCAAACAGTTCAGAGGTTAATGTCAGCTCCCCCTATTTTATATCTATAGTTGATTTTAATCAGTTTCAGAATTACTTTATTATATGACTTAAATTATTCATATTTTACTATGCAAAGAACAAGGTTTGTAAGCTTCTTCTCTTCATAGTGAAATAATTATTGAATAAGGTTGCACCCTTACTTAAAAACTATCTATGAATAATAAACCTCAATTAATAAATGTATTCTCCTTGCACAATATAATCTTAAGAAAAATAAATAAAGTCCAGATAATAAATTTTTAAATGAATGAATGAAGATAACATCAGATGCGTTATTGGCAGTAGGATAAGATACGTATACATTAGGTTCTCATAGGATGTCATGTGAACAATTTCAGAGTTTAAAATATAACATATATTAAAACAAATCAAATCAGATTGCCAAAAGTATGACCAATACTCTTTACTCTTTCTCCCCGAAATTCTACAAAGCTATAAAGGCTGTAGAAACACTTTTATCAACAATTTAATTACCAATACTCTTTCTCCCCCTTTTGTCATTATCAAAAAGGTTGTCTAACACAGTTGAAGCAATTGTAACGACCAATGTAGTCAAGTCAGAAATATGGTTACAACTATGTCCATCATAAATGAACGTGTTGAACGCATTTGAGACAGTGGCGTTGGAATGAGCTTATAAAAGGAGAGAGCCTATTCATTTTATTCTCACAGAATAATCTTAGGTAATAGTAGTTCAATTGAAAAAAATGAAACGCTCAGGGAACAAATGTGTAGTTCCAAAGAGAGTTAGTCAAGATGAGAGAAAAACTAAACAAGAGAAATCAAGAAAAGCAAGGCCAAAGCATGAGGTTGACCTCAGTTCAGAGTCTGATGAAACAAATTCAGAATGGGATTCTGATTGGTTTGAGTACCTGAAGACATATCATCCTAAAGAGGATCAATCTGATGCCCAAGCCCCAGAGGGGTTAGAGTCGTCTCCTGAAGAAGAACAATCTGATTCAAAAGAGTTAGATGCTTCGAAGAAGGTGCCATCCAAGCTGGAAGATCTACCTTCTGAAGATTCCAGATGATTTTCTTTAGAATTCTATGTAAATAGTCACTCATATTTTTCAATGAAATACCATTTTATGTTTGACTGCTTATCTAATTTCTATTGTTTAGAATTCTTTCTTCTATTTAAAACAAGTTTGAAATAATCAATCAAAATAAAAAAAACTTAAGAACCAATTGAGTAATAAAAGCCAAAAACAGGATAATCAAACATTACTTGAAAGATATACCAATTAACAGATAAAGCAAATAAAATACTAAATAGCAAAACATTCATTGGCATATAACAAGTACTTAATGTGCTTAATCAAACATTCAAGAATGACAAATATACAAGCAAAGAAATCCTAAAGGTCTTTGTATAGGAGACTAAGAATGGTTTCCATGGTTTTGGAGATACGAGCTTGACTTGCAGAGACCTCTTTCAATATTCCATTGTGCTCATTCACCTTAGCTTCTATACTTTCCATTTTTGCTTCATAATCAGAATTCTTCAGTTGTTCTTTGTTGATCAGAATGGGTTCAGTTTCATAATCAATATTGAAATGTTCCTTCAGATGATTCTTCAACAATCCTAAGTTCTCCTTCAGACTTGAATTTGCATTAGCTTCAGCAGGACTAGGTTCAGGACATGAACTTCCTATTTCATTCAGATTCTGAGCTTGTATCTCAGGAACACTTTCAAGTATTGCTGTAGGTTTGCCCTTCTCATTCTTGTGATGTTCTTCAATATCAGCTTTCTTGATCACATTTAACTTATTCATAACCTCCTCAGACAATTTATCCCATTGTTCAGCATAGCTTGAAGAAGATATATTGGAATGTCTTAGCTCATGAATGTTTTGTATCTTCTTAAAAATACTGTCACATTTCCTCAAGAATTCAAAGTTTGGTGAGGTTGAGAGATGTGGTTCAGATGTTGAGGGAGTTATATGTTGAGTTGAGATTTGTGGTTGATTGAAAGTTTGTTCTTCAACATAGTCTGTTACTGATGATGTCCCAACCTCTTAGGTTTTCTCAGCAGCAGAACAATGTTGGATTGGTATTTGTTGTTGTAGTTTTGGTTGTTGTTGTTCTGGTTGTTGTTATTGTGTTTCATTGGTTTGATTTAATGAACTCAGTTGAAAGTCAGAAATGTGAAGTTCATTAATCATTGGATCAACTTGTGATCTATCTGGTGAGTTGGGGGATTCAACTAACTGTAATACTTCAGTGTGTACTGAGTCATTTGAATGATATCCATTTACAAGCACTTCAGTATGTGTGCTAATTTCTGGTCAAGGTTGAATTTGTTGTTCTGGTATTGTGTGTTTTGGTGAGATGATGGGTTCAGGTTGTGTTTGAACAGATTTTGATATAATTTGTTCAGCAGGTGAGTTTGGTTCAGAATGAGTTTGGTTTAGATTTGTGTTTGGGTTCTGATCTTGTTCAGAGTCTGGTATAATTTCAGAGTTCTGAACATTATCAGATGGCTTTGATGTTGGTTCAGGTTGTGGAGGTAGTTCACCTTGCAGATGTTGTTCTAGAAAGTTTAGAGGTGATTCTGAGAGGTTGGTTGTGATTGGGGGGTTCTGAACATCTTGAGTTAATGTAACATTATCTTTAGAAATAGATACATTACCTGTTTCAGCAATAGTGGAGCTTTCAGAAGTCTTCTTCTTTAGCTCCTTGGATATTCTCTTTCTCTTCAAACTCAAGGGTTCATTATCATCCTCTTCAGCCTCATCCACAATAACCACACCTTTTGAGCTTCCAACCTTAGTTCTGACCTTTCCCTTACACTCAATCTTTGCAGTAGTACTATTTTCAACAACTTTCACCAATCTCTTCCTTTTCTTCTTCTTCACTTCTTCACTCTCTATTTCAAATGTTTCTCCTTGATTTTCCAGCAACAAAATGTACTGGTTAACTATACCTCCAGTGACAGAAGGTAAGTTAATCTTTAACCTTGCTACCAATGAACGTCCAAAGTGTGGTAGCTGTTCCAATGGTTCAGATAAAATCAATACTTGCCCAGGTAGAAAATGCATCTTGGATAGAGTGTTTACTGAGATAGCAGTGGCTCTAACTTCTCTTATCAGATTCTCTTGACCAGCAGCTTTGATTACATATATTACCCCACACTGATAGAACAGTTCACTTAAAATCCTTGGGTATACCACATGAATGTTAGGCTTGGTTTGCTTCTGAGTAGCACACACAACCTTGCATAAATGGTTGAAGATGTATTTTGGCCAGTTGAGCTGCATTCTTCTACTTAGAAAATAGACAAAATGTCTACGATCCCAAGAGATTTGATCAGCACTTCCACTTCTTGGAAAAATTGAGCCTAGCATGATCTTGGCCAACAACTTCTGAGTAGGCTTCAAATCACCAATCTTGTTGCACTCACAGCTTTTCCCTTGTTCATAGCATTTCTTTGTCATATCTGTGTGAAATTCTGAATCTTTTACAGAAGATTGACTGAAGGCATAGTAAGAACCTTCATTGGGAATTTGTAGAACATTCGCCAAATTAGACTGAGTTAAGGCCACTTCAAATCCACAAACAACAGACCTAATTTCATCCTCCTTGACTTCTCTTAAACGCAATTCAGCTGGAGTCTTGTCCTTATTTTCTGGTTTTGAGTTTCTCAAAGCATTGAGTTCTTTGTCGTACTCTTAAACAGTTACTACTTTGCTTCTAATCCAGAAATCTTTGATTAGAGTAGGGTAGATAGGTCCATTCAACAACTTCATATGTCTGTATCCTCCATTTTGATCAATAAAATAGCTTTCAACATCATGCTTATTCAACCTTAAGCTCTCGAAATCAACAGGTTGTTCCGTAACCATGTTGAATGTTTTGTATTTCATATCCAAAGACTTCTCTTTACTAAACATTTCTGTGCAATTGATTGTCTTGATTGGAGTATCCTTTGGGAATGAAAACGCAGTAGAGGTTGATGCTGCCATTACTGAGATTTTAGGGGTTTAGGGTTTTGCTAATTTGAGAAAGAAAGAAATAGCTCTGTGGTCTAGAAGACGAAAGTGTATGTCGTGAATGTGTAAAGTGTGCAAGTGATTATGTGATTTTCTTAAAAACAAAGTAAAGCACACATTAAAGAAAACATAAAAGAAATTCAAACCGTCATTAACTCTTTCTATCCAATGAGATCGTGCATACGTGTTCAATAATTTAGCGCCAAAACGTACAGATGTACAACCTCTAAAACGATTGCAATTCTAATATGATCATAGGCATTTTCATTCAGAAGTTAAAAGACTTCTCAGAGTCTGAAGCACTTCAGAGGCTGAAAACCTAATAATGCTTCAGATTCCAAAAATTAAAAAATTTCTTTTAAGACAGAAAATAGGTTCAGATTCAAGATTATTTTATTCTGAACATGTTTTTAAATAGTATATGTCTGTTAAAGAAAATTAAATCTTTTAGCTGAATGAAAATCCTTTGATAGAGAAAACAATTAACAACTTACAGAGTTTATTTTGTTCCAGACAATGCTCTTTATTGAATATGTACATTGAGCCTTCTCTGGTCCTTGATTAATCACTATAGAGGTTACATTCTGGAATGTCTTCCCACCATGATGTATCACCATCATCTTCATCATAGTCATCTTCAAAACATGCTTCAAATTCTTCATTTTCTGGATCATATTTCCTTCTATTCCTTATGAAGTCCAATTCAGATTCATCATATGATTCATCATATGATTCATCATAAAAGTGCCTTCTGTGCACAATTGCTCTTCTTCCATTTGTAGTTACATGCAACCATATGATTGGAAGGTCTTGTGTTCTCATTTGACCTGCAACCAAGTAAACAATTCTGTCTTTTGGTACCCACTTGCTGGAGGGTCCTAAACTGTTAGTTATAAGACCTTTATTCTCCATTTGAACCATCTGAGTACTATCAGGTACAAATGTAGAATAGAGATCAGAAGGTGAAGCATTTTCAAATATGCTTGATGAACTTGGTTCTTCACATGTGTCTGCACATGAATAACCAATTCCATTTACACCATTGTTTTTCAAAGAACACAATAAAGAAGAAATTTTACTATCAGTGTGTTTATTGCAAAAGTCTCTAAAATCAATTGAATCATAAGGTTTGCTACAACCATCACTACCTTTTTCAAGATCTTCAATCTTTTCTAAAGCCTTTTGATAAAGACACTCAAAGTGATTTGCTTGTTCACTTAAGTGCTCACAATTAACTTTAAGCTTTTTATACTTATGTGAACTAGCATTAAGTAGTTTGATAAGTTCAGATTTTGAAAGTTGAGAGTATACCTGATTCAGAGCTTCATAACTTACACGTTTAGATTCTGAGTCCACTTCAGATTTTTCTTTTGCTTCAGGTTTAGTTTGCACTTCAAGTTCTGAGATGCTTGATAGCTTGACTTCCTTCTCTGCTTCAGAGTTACCTTCAGAGAAGTTGTCTAGCTCTTCCCAGATTGTCATCCCTTTAGTTATCTCTTCTCCATTCTTCTTGAATTCAGACCATCTCTGAAATTTCTTGGAGAACTTCTCAAAATATTCTTCATCAGATTCTTCTTCTTGATTCATGACTTGCTTTCCTCTTTTAGCTGCTTCTTTATCTTTTATCTTTTCAGCGTTTAAGGTTTGATCAGTTCTAGATGAGATAGAATTTTGGTTATTGCTCAGATCCTCATTTAGATTTAGTCCATCTTCCATATCTTTGATGAGATCAGCAATACGTGTGTAGATTCTCTGTTTCCACTCATTGTTCAGTAGCTTGGCCATAGTGTTTTCCTTTAGATCTTTTACTGTCTCACTGTGATGTGATTAGCAACAGAACCAGGCTCTGATACCAATTGAAGGGGTGGAAGGAAAAACACAAGAAGGGGGGGGGTTGAATTGTGTTTTTAGAGTTTAAAAAACTTTTCAAGATTTAGAATCTATAAGAGTCTTTTAGCAACGGAATAACTAACACAATTAAATAATGGAAAGACAGAAAAATCAAATGCAAAAGAGAGAGAGAGAGAGAGAGAGAGAGAGAGAGAGACAAGGATTTTATACTGGTTCCCCTCACAAATCGAGAGTACTCCCGTCCCCTTGCACTTCCAAGGGATTTTACTATAATCACTAAAGATTACAATCCTAGTGCTCAAGCCCACAAGCAAGAGAATTCTCTATTGCTCAAGTCACACAAGACAAGAGACTTCACAAATGCTCCAGAACACACAGCAGGAGACTTTTACAATTGCTCAAGTTACAACTAACAAGAGACTTTTCCAAATTACTCACACAAGAGTAAATCCTAAACTTCTAAGCTTAAAAACTATTACACAAAATAACTTTCAGAGGCTCAGACAGTTTATGCTTTCTCACTTTGATTTTTGAGAGATGATTTCGTGTATATCATGTGTGTCTCTATTCTTACATAGAATTCTTCTAATCTGCATATATATATATATATATATATATATATATATATATATATATATGAGAGAGAAGAGAGAATTTGAGACGTTGTAGAATTCCCTTGAGATGGACAGCTGCTAATTTCCAATTGCTTGAAACGTGGGTTTTGAATATCTTCCTAGAAGAAGTAATTCTGCTCCACAACTTCGTCCATGCTTTTCTGCTTGTCTAAATGCAGAAATAAAGGTACAGTACGCTCCTTGATGATAAGATCAAATTCCAATTGAACGTTGCAGTAGTGTTGTCCTTTATACAGTCATTAGGCTTAGAATGTTTCGAAACATAGTGACATAGCCTTCTGATGAATGTTGGAATTTTTTGGCTTCTGATAAACTTTGACTTCTTGGCTTCTGATGGTCTTTGAATCTTTGGCTTCTGATAGTCCTTTGTAATTCAGCTTCTGAACGTCTTCGTCTTCTGCATGACACTTGACTTCTTAGCTTCTAAGATTCAATACCAAGCAACTTCTGATCCATGTAGCTTCTGAGCGTTGTAGGCTTCTGAACGTCTTTTAACTTCTGAACGCCTTCAGAGTGTAAAGCTTCAGACTCTATTAAAATTTCTTCAGAGCTTAAATTAAATGTGCTATTTCATAAATATAAGTTTGTCCTGCACACTCTATTTAAAACATTAGTAATACCAATTATCCATTTAATACTTTGTTATCATCAAAACTTAGGGTGTTTTATAAATAAAACTCATTTTGTTCCAACAATTAGCACTACTACAACTTTTGAAAACATTTTAGGATCACAAGTTGGATTTTTTGAAAAATCTGGTATAAGACATAATCCTTATCAGAACAGAAAGCTATATGAAAAATGTCTTATTTCAAATAAAGAAAAGAATTTTCAAAAATATAAATGTACATTTTGTCACAAGGATGGACATCTTGAAGCCTTCTGTTTCAAAAAGAAAGCAAGAAAACAAGTTTCTTATAGAACACCAGAACATTCTCAGAACAGTCTCAGAAACAACATGTTTAGAAGACCCTCATTCTCATAACACTCTCAGAAGAGATGTCTATAGAAGAACTCCTTATAAGAGATCATCTTACTCTCAGAAGATCCCTTATAAGAATATTGAAACTAACATTCAAGGACCCAAGAAATTATGGGTACCTTAAAATTTATTAAACTCAAATGTATGAATGCCTTCTAGCAGTCATGAGAAGGCCTTGGTACTTGGACAGTGGATGCTCAAGACATATGACAGGAGATAGAAATAGCTTTCTATCATTTGAAACAAGAGAAGGTGGATCAGTCACCTTTGGAAATAATGAGAAAGCTAGCATCAAAGGTATAGGTACAATTGGTAAGTCTAACTCTACTAGGATTGAAAATGTTCACTATGTGGATGGCTTAAAACATAACTTAATAAGCATAAGTCAATTATGTGACAATGGCTTTGAAGTTGGTTTTAAATCTGACTCATGTGAAATAAAACAAACTTCATCTAACAAAGTCGTATTTAATGGATCAAGGATAAAGAATGTTTATGTCTTATACTTAGATGAATTACCTCCTGAATCATGTTTTGTCTCACATGCAAAAGACAAATGGATTTGGCACAAGAGGGCTAGTCATGCAAGTATGAAGACTATGTCAAAACTTTCCAAACTTGATCTAGATAGAGGTTTGCCTAAGATTAGTTTTGATCTAGATAAAGTATGTGAATCATGCACAAGAGGGAAACAAGTTAAAACTAGTTTTCAACCAAAAGAATTTATTTCCACAAAAAGACCTCTTGAGTTACTTCACATAGACTTATTTGGACCTGTCAAAACTACAAGTCTTGGTGGCAAAAATTATGGCTTTGTCAATGTAGATGATTTTTCAAGGTTTACTTGGGTGCTATTTTTAAAACATAAAGATGACTCTTTGGAAGCTTTTAAAACCTTTTGCTTAAAAGTTCAAAATGAGAAAGACATCAATATTATCTCTATAAGAAGTGATCATGGAGGAGAATTTGAAAACTCTCTCTTTGAATCATTCCTTGATAATAGTGGAATCTCTCATAATTTTTCTTGTCCAAAGAACTCCCCAACAAAATGGAGTTGTTGAAAGGAAAAATAGAACTTTGCAAGAAATGGCAAGAACAATGATAATTAATGAATCAAATGTTGAAAAATACTTTTTGGCTAAGGCCATTAACACTTCTTGCTATATTTTAAACAGAGTCACCATTAGAAAAGTTTTAAACAAAACACCCTATGAACTTTGGAAAGGCAGAAAACCTAGTATTTCTTACTTTCATATATTTGGATGCTTTTGTTACATTTTGAATATCAAAGACAACTTGGGTAAGTTTGATTCAAAGTCAGATAAGGGAATATTCTTAGGATACTCTCTGACATCAAAAGCTTATAGAATTTACAATCTGAGAACTTAAGCTTTGGAGGAAAGCATGCATGTAAAATTTGATGAATTTGAAGATCAACCAATCATACATGCCACTGATGATGAAGAAGATGAGCCTATAATTGTACAAAATCATGATTCAGATGAAAATCTCACATCTCAAGGACCACCAAAGACCTGTAGAATTGTTGGATATCGTCCTCCTTATCAAATAATTGGTAATACTGAAGATGGTGTAAGAACTAGAAAATCCTTGCAAGATGTGGAGAACAATCTGGGAATGATCTCCCAAATTGAGCCAAGATCCATAAATGAAGCAATCATTGATGAATCCTGGATTGAGGCTATGAAAGAAGAACTACATCAATTTGAGAAGAATGAAGTTTGGAATTTAGTACGATCTCCAAAAGATCATTCAATCATTTGAACAAGATGGGTTTTTAGAAACAAGCTTGATGAAAATGGTAAGGTTGTCAGAAATAAGGCAAGACTTGTAGCACAAGGTTATAATCAACAAGAAGGGATTGATTATGATGAAACCTTTGCTCCTGTAGCCAGGTTAGAAGCTATTAGAATCTTGCTTGCATATGCATCACATAAATGTCAACAAGAAGGGATTGACTACACAGAAACCTTTGCCCCAGTTGCTAGACTTGAGGCAATTAGGTTACTTCTTTCTTACGATGCTCATCATAATATTATTTTGTATCAAATGGATGTTAAAAGTGCATTTTTAAATGGTTATATTACTGAAGAAGTATATGTCAAACAACCTCCTGGTTTTGAGGATTCTACAAATCCTGAACATGTTTTTAAATTAAAGAAATCACTTTATGGTCTGAAACAAGCTCCCAGAGCTTTGTATGAAAGACTAAGTAATTTTTTATTAGAAAAAGGTTTTCAAAAAGGTCAAGTTGACAATACTCTTTTCAGCAAAACATTCAAAAATGACATTTTAATTATTCAATCTATGTTGATGATATTATTTTGGTTCTGCTAATCCGTCCTTGTGCAAGGAATTCTCTCAAGTTATGCAGGATGAATTTGAAATGAGCATGATGGGAGAGCTGAAATTCTTTCTAGGAATTCAAATCAATCAGAAGAAATATACAAAAGATACAAAAGAGCTTCTGAAGAAATTCAATATGGAAGACAGCAAGCCAGTGTCTACTCCAATGCATCCAGCCAGCAGCCTAAGCAAGGATGAATCAGAAGGCAAAGTGGATCAGAAAATATACAGAGGTATGATAGGTTCTCTTCTTTACCTAACTGCATCAAGGCCTGATATTTTATTTAGTGTATGCTTGTGTGCACGATTCCAATCAGATCCTAGAGAATCTCACTTTACTGCTGTAAAGAGAATCTTTAGATATCTGAAGGGAATTGCAAATCTTGGTCTATTTTATAAGAAATCAAATGATTATAAGTTGATAGGATTATGTGATGCTGACTATGCTGGAGACAAGATTGAGAGGAAATCCACAAGTGGTAATTGCCAATTTGTTGGAGAAAATCTCATATCTTGGGCTAGCAAAAGACAAACTACTATAGCTTTGTCTACAGCAGAAGCAGAATACATATCAGCAGCCAAGTGTTGTACACAACTACTTTGGATGAAATACCAGATAGAGGATTACAAAGTTAATAGTCACAATATTCCATTATTTTGTGATAACACTGCAGCTATACAACTTTCTAAAAACCCAATTTTGCATTCCAGAGCTAAGCACATTGAAATTAAACATTATTTTATAAGAGACCTTGTTCAGAAGTGTAGTGTAAATATTCAATTCATTGAAACTGAAAGACAATGGGCTGATATATTTAAAAAACCCTTAGCAGTTGAAAGATTTGATTTTATTAAAAAGCATCTGAACATGTCTTTAGTCTCTAAAGAAAACTAGCTCTGAAATCAATTTTGTGGATTTAGCATCTTAACATCTTGTCCTTTGAAAGTGTTGGTGTTTTGTATGTTGGCCTCATTTTGCAAAAACAAGTTCAAGCAAGATGTTGGACCAGATGCCGTAGCATGTGGGTACAACATCTGTCATGCCGGTAATTAATGTTCTATATTGCGCGCCATATCTTTGAAGATTCTCTGAAGCAATATTTTCGCCTTACTGCTTATCAAGACGCACGTTTTTAAACAAGGGTTTATACGGCGGCTGCACCAAGAGATACTTTCCAGAAGATGCTATGCCATTTATGGAAACAAGTGATTCTTTCCATTTCATGTGTGCTGGACTTTGCAAAAGGACAGCTGAAGATTAAAGCCCAAGATGAAGACCTAGCCCATGCTAACTCAGGTCATATAAATATGTGAAGACTAAAACCTACGAGACTACTGAAGCCGTATTTTAAGAATATAGTTTTAGGGTTTGAGTCTTGTTGATTGTAAGCCTTTCTTGTGGATTCTATAACACAAGCTTAGGCCTGTTTTTGGTTTGTATTTTGTGAAACATCTCCCAAGCTTTTAAGCACGGAGACTGTTTGTTGTTTGGTTAGTGAAACCGCACTGTTTGTCCAACTGTTATAATCACAAGGTTTGTGATAGAAAGGAAGTGAGACGGGGTCTAGGTGATAAGTCGTAAACTTGTATGTTTACTGTGGGCTTAGAACTAGATCTATTATAGTGGATTCATTCCTGGCTTGGTAACCCCCAGAGTAGGTCATTGTTTACGCCGAACTGGGTTAACAATTCTCTGTGTTATTTAATTTATCGTCTATTGCTTTTACTTGTTGATTATATTCTACTGTGGACATACGCTAGAGCATTTGTCTTAGCTTTACAACTGATTATGTACGACAATTGCTATAGCTTCTATCTTAACATCTGTCCCCAGTAGGTGCCAGAATTTCAAGATGGTAAAACTACAGGTGAACTAAAATCAGAAGCGGATTGGACCAAGGAAGAGGATGAGCTTGAAACTGATGAAAATTTATCTGAAACTGTGGCACATCTAGGCAGGCAGTTCAACAGAATATTAAAGAAGATGGATGGAAGAGGCAGGACAAATGCTAAAGGCAATTTCTCTGATAATAACAGAAAGTTTAATGGTGTAAGAAAATACAGACCTGAGGAAAAGGCCAGTACTGGAAAAGGTGTTCAATGTCATGAATGTGAAGGCCATGGACATATTAGAGCTGAATGTCCAACATTCCTGAAGAAACAGAAGAAGGTTATGGCTGTCACTTGGTCTGATGAAGATGACTCTGAGGATGATGACTACTCTGAGTCTGCATATCAAATTACTGCACTTACTGGAATTATTGAATCTGAATCAGATGATGAAGAATTGACCTTTGATGAGCTAGCTGCGTCTTATAAAGCACTGAGTCAGAAGAGTGAAAAGGTTTGTCAGCAGCAACAAAACACTACAAGTAAATTGCAAGCTGAGAAGCTGAAGCATCAGACTCAAATATCTCAACTCACAAAGCAGCTACAATCTGAGAAGGCAAAGCATCTGTCCGAGGCTTCTGCTCTTAGAGATGAGGTAACCACATTGAACTATCAGCTGACTAGTTTAAATAAACAGCTTAGACTGCTAAATAATGGAACTGAAAGATTAGATATACTGGTTGAGGGTCAAGTTGCTGGGAAACCTAAGGGTATTGGAGTAGAATATAATTATCCTAAAAAGAAAAATGCTACTTCTACTAGTACATTTGTTCCTACTAAAGACACTTATGATCATACTGAAACCAGACATATGCCACAGCATGTTCAACAACATCAGTCTGCCAAAATCATTCTTAAACCTAAGGGATGGATCTGTCATTATTGTGGTAGAAGAGGTCACATCAGACCTTTCTGTTTTAGATTATATGGGTTTCCAAGATGGTATAGTAATCCCAGGTACGAATCTGATTCAAGCAATACAAAGAAGGAATGGAAACCAAAGGCAAATGATGTTCCTCACATAGCTCATACATCTCTGAGAGTTTCGTCCAGAAATGATTGGTACTTTGATAGTGGTTGCTCAAGACATATGACTGGTGTTGAAAGTTATCTAACCAATGTTAAAGCTTACACTACTAGTTATGTTACTTTTGGTGATGGAGCCAAAGGTCAGATCAAAGGCATTGGAAGTCTCATTACAAATGGGTTGCCTAAGCTTGAGAATGTTCTTTTGGTGGAAGGATTGACTGCAAATCTCATAAGCATCAGTCAATTGTGTGATCAAGGAATGAAGGTGAACTTCACGAAATCTGAATGCACTGTCTCAACTGAAGATGGTGAATCTGTTATGAAAGGAGTCAGGTTTAAAGATAACTGCTATTTATGGATTTCTGAAGAAAGTGCTCAAATTTCCTCCTGTCTCATCACTAGAGAAGATGAAGTCAAGTTATGGCATCAAAAGATGGGTCATCTTAATTTAAGGAGTATGAAGAAAGTCATAGCTGAAGATGCAGTAAAAGGAGTACCTAAACTGAAGATTGAAGAAGGAAACATATGTGGTGAATGTCAAATTGGGAAGCAGACAAAGATGTCACACCCGAAGCTGCAGCATCTGACTACTTCAAAGGTGCTTGAATTACTATATATGGACTTGATGGGGCCTATGCAGGTTGTAAGTCTAGGAGGAAAGAGATATGCTTTTTTTGTTGTAGATGACTACTCAAGATTCACATGGATCAACTTTCTCAGAGAAAAGTCAGACACCTTTTGTGCCTTCAAGGATTTGTGTAAACAACTTCAAAGAGAAAAAGATAGTGTCATTGTCAGAATAAGGAGTGACCACGGTAGAGAATTTGAAAACTCAAGATTCTCTGAGTTTTGCACTGCTGAAGGAATAGGACATGAATTTTCTTCACCAATTACACCTCAACAAAATGGTTTGGTTGAAAGGAAGAACAGAACTATACAAGAATGTGCTCGTGTCATGCTACACTCAAAGAAACTGCCTCAACACTGTTGGGCTGAAGCTATGAATACAGCATGTTACATTCTCAATCGTGTCACTTTAAGAGCTGGAACAACTAACACCTTATATGAATTGTGGAAAGGAAGAAAACCTACTATCAAGTATTTTCATGTATTTGGAAGTAAGTGTTACATTCTGATAGATAGAGAACAAAGGAGGAAGATGGATCCAAAGAGTGATGAAGGTATATTCTTGGGCTACTCTACTAACAGTAGAGCCTACAGAGTGTATAACTCCAGAACTCAAGTGATGATGGAATCCATGAATGTTGTGATAGATGATGTACCATCTGACGCTAAGACAGATGAAAGTCCAGATGCTGAAGCATTTGAATTCCAGCCTGAAGAAACTGCTAGTATAGAAGAGTTTGAGGTAACGCCTGATCGTCCTATCACTGATGATACTATTGCTCCAGTTAGTAAAGGACCATCTATCAGAGTCCAGAAAAATCATCCCAAGGACCTGATCATAGGCAATCCAGATGAAGGTATCACCACAAGAAGAAATCAAGATATAATCTCTAACTCTTGCTTTGTGTCAAAAATAGAACCAAAGAATGTCAAAGAGGCTCTCACGGACAATTATTGGATCACTGCCATGCAAGAAGAGTTGAACCAGTTTGAAAGAAGTGAGGTTTGGGATCTAGTTCCTAGACCAAAAAGGTTGAACGTAATAGGTACTAAATGGGTTTATAAAAATAAATCTGATGAAAATGGAACTATTACAAGAAACAAGGCGAGGCTTGTGGCACAGGGATACACTCAGGTGGAAGGTTTAGACTTTGATGAGACCTTCGCCCCAGTTGCTAGATTAGAATCTATACGGCTGTTACTTGGTGTTGCATGTATTCTGAAATTGAAACTGTTTCAGATGGATGTTAAGAGTGCTTTTCTCAATGGATACTTAAATGAAGAGGTGTATGTGGAACAACCAAAAGGCTTTGTGAATCCGGATCTCCCTAATCATGTCTACAAGTTGAAGAAAGCTTTATATGGGTTGAAACAAGCTCCTAGGGCTTGGTATGAGAGATTGACTAAATTTCTAGTCAATCATGGATACAGGAAAGGAGGACACGACAAAACTCTGTTTGTAAAAGAAGAACATGGTAAATTAATGATAGCACAAATTTACGTTGATGATATAGTGTTTGGTGGGATGTCAAGTCAGATGGTGGAGCATTTTATCAAACAGATGCAGTCAGAGTTTGAGATGAGTTTAGTTGGCGAATTAACATTTTTCCTTGGACTTCAAGTTAAGCAAATGGATGAGACAATATTTATCTCTTAGAGTAAGTATGCAAAAAATATTGTCAAGAAGTTTGGAATGGACACCGCTACTCACAAAAGAACTCCAGCACCTACTCATTTGAAGCTGACAAAAGATGAGAAGGGGGTTAGTGTTGATCAGAGTCTCTATAGAAGTATGATAGGGAGTCTCTTATATCTTACAGCTAGTAGACCTGATATTAGCTTTGCAATGGGTGTGTGTGCAAGATACCAAGCTGATCCAAAGATGAGTCACTTAACACAAGTGAAAATAATCCTCAAGTATATTAGTGGTACATGTGACTACGGCATGATGTACTCACAAAGTGACAATTCTCAACTCATTGGATATTGTGATGCAGATTGGGCTGGCAGTGCTGATGACAGAAAAAGCACTTCTGGTGGTTGTTTCTTCTTGGGAGAGAATTTGATATCATGGTTTAGTAAGAAACAGAACTGTGTGTCTCTCTCAACTGCTGAAGCTGAATACATTGCAGCTGGGAGTAGTTGTTCACAACTTGTCTGGATGAGACAGATGCTGAGGGAGTATAATGTTGAGCAAGATGTTATGGCATTGTATTGTGATAATCTGAGTGCAATCAATATTTCAAAAAATCCTATACAACACAGTAGGACAAAGCACATAGACATTCATCATCATTTTATCAGAGATTTAGTAGAAGAGAATGTGGTGGTTTTGAAACATGTTGCTACTGAAGAATAGCTCGCTGATATATTCACAAAAGCTCTAGATGCTAACCAATTTGAGAAGCTAAGGGGTAAATTGGGAATATGTCTATATGAATTGTAGCAATTAGTGAGGTGGCGTGCGCTGAATTGTTTCTCTTCCCTCCATTCAGTGGTGCACGCGAATTTAGGAAGGCAAATACAAACTTCCCATAACTACTCACACTATCAACTCCCTACTTCACGCTATACTCATTCTAAAACGAAAAACCTTTCCTATTCAAATTCTGAACTTCTTCTCTCACTTGCAACCTCTAAACCGTCTACCTTCTCCAAAATCCTCAATCTCACCATGTCTACACCAACTAAAATTCCTACTCAAGAAGACTCTATCACTGCTACTCCTTCGAAATCTACCCGTTCAAAGACCAAGGAACAATTAACTGCTGTAATTGTTCAAGCAACTCCTCTCGATTCTGTGCATGCATCGGAAGTAGAATCGCGGATGACTCGATCAAAGAGTGTGATCAAGAAGGAAAAGGTCTCCAAATCTCCTGCTGCATCAAAGAAAAGTACAAAATCAAAGCCAAAGAGGAAGCGAGGTGAATCAACGACAACAATCGGTCTCACTATGTCCGATTTGTATCATTCTGACAATCCGTTCAAATCGCGTGATGTCGCGACCGAAGTTGGCGCTTCTGGCCATGATTCAAAAGGTAATAATGCTATACCCTCTGCTCCTGCTGTTGATGAACCAAATGTTGTTGAAAAATATGTTGAATCGGAAGATCTAGGCGAAACTGAACAAACTGGAACCCTAGGTAATTTTGATTTAGAAAAGGAAAAGGATACTGGTATTGTTAGTAAGGATGATGATGGTGTTGTTGAGGAAAATGCTAGTGATAAGACTGAGAAGACTAGGACTGATGTTGAAACAACTAAAAATTCTGGTGATATTGAAAATTTAGGGAAAACTAGTCCGGTTGAAACCCTAGAAACTGCTAAGGTGAATACTGTGAGGAATTCTGAGATTAGTTCTGATGTTGATAACTCTGGCGTTAAGAAAAAGCCTAGTGATGTGCTTGATGAAACTAGGAAGCTTGTTGAAGAAGTGGTGACATGTGTTGATGAGGCTGACCCTGTAGCCCAGTCTGATGTTGTGCTAGATGCTAAAGCATCTTTGGACCAACAGGTTCTTAATCTTGATAATGTTGCAGAAGCTTGTTCTGATTCTGGTTTTAGTAGTGGTAAGGCTGATGAAACAGGTACTGGTAGTAAGAAAGGTGATCAGGATAGTGAGATTAACAAAGCTGTTCAGCCTGACAAGAGTGAAGAAACAAGAAGTGGTGAGGATGATGAAGGTGTTGTTGGATCTAGTAATAAAGAGAAGTCTGTTAGTGAAAGAAAAGACTCCTCTAATGAGTCCTCAGAAGAAGAGAGTGGCTCCACTGAAGAAGCTGAGTCTGATGTGAATAAGGTGATTGATGTTGATGAAGAGAGGTCTAAGTCTCCTCCTCTGGTGAAAACTTATGGTGTTGGTGTAGCTAAAAGGCTAAGGAGCAATGCTGGTAAAGCTATACCATCTGTCTCCAAGTCCCCAGTTGTAGAGTCTGTCAAGAAAACTGTTAAGAAACCAATGTATGGACCTCCTAGACCTAGGAGTAAATTTGAAACACCTGTTGTCCAGAAGAAACAATTAAAAAGGAAAATTGTTGACATTGATTCTGATTATGAAGCTGAGAAGTCTGTGACTAAAGGTGAAGCATCTGGTGGATCCTCAGTTGGCAGGAAAAGTCTGGGTGGCAGAAAGGTACCAGCTAATGTACCTGAGGTTCCTATTGATAACATTTCTTTTCATCTTGCTAGTTGTGTAGGGAAATGGAAGTATGTTGTTCAGAGAAGGGTTGCTTTGGAGAGAGAACTTGGAAAAGAAGCCCTGGAGTGTTCTGATATTGTGAACTTGATTGAGGAAGCTGGTTTGATGAAGACGGTGTGGGGATTGGGAGATTGTTATGAATAGCTGGTCAGAGAGTTCATTGTGAACGTCCCTGAGGATTGTGATAACCCCCAAAGTCCTGAGTATCATAAGGTTTTTGTTCGTGGTCTGCTGGTTAATTTTTCTCCTTCCATCATTAATGAGTTTCTGGGAAGGGATGATGCTAGAACCCCTGAAGTGGAGTTGACTGATGGTGAATTGGCCAAGGCCATTACCAATGTTCATGTGAAGCAATGGCCCAAGGGAAAGAAGGTGTCTTCCAGCAAACTGTCTGTGAAGTTTTCATGTTTGAAAAAAATTGGTACTGTGAATTGGGTGCCCACTGTGCACACCTCTGACATTTCTACTGACTTGGCACGTCTGATTTACACCATTGGATCCAAGGTCAAGTATGATTATGGCACATATATTTTTAATCAAACTTTGAAGCATGCTGACAGTATGGCCATCAAGAAGCCTATTGCTTTTCCATCCTTGCTATGTGGTATTATTTTGAGTCAACAACCAGGTATTCTGAGGAGTTCTGATTTCCCAATGAAGAGGAAAGCACCTTTGATTCTGCACAGTAAGCTGTTTGAAGGGACACATGCTCCAGACATTGCTACAGCATCTGTCCAGAGGTCATCTGCTGCACTGACTAGGAAGGATATGATTGCAGAGCTGAAATCTACCTGCAAAGGGTTAGAGGACCAGAAGTTGAAGCTGGAAGTTGTTATCCAGGCCCTGGAGCTTGAAGAAGCTGGTGCTGGAAATAATGATGTTGATGATGGTGGTGAACCTGTGATAGAGGGCTCTGATGAAAGCCTCTCTGAATGATGTCGTTGATCCTGTGTTTTTCTGCTCTTATTGTTTTTCTTTTTCTGTCTGTACTTTGCGGGCTATGCCCAGGATGTTTTGTGCACTTACATGTGCTGCTACTCTGATGGTCTGTAATAATGCACCTCTGCTATGTTGCTACTTCTATTTTCTTCCATCTATGCATGAAGTATTATGTTTGTCAAAATTATGGCTAAAAAGGGGGAGTAGTATCTGTTCTGTTCGTGATAATGCTGTGACATATGATACATCATCTGTCTGTTCATGTGTGTGTTATGATTGAGGGGGAGCAAGTATGATATATCTGTATGTGTATGTTTGTTCTGTTGAGGGGGAGTAATCTCTACTGTGATATATGCATGAACTTAGGGGGAGTAATCTACTTTTGTTGTGATGCATGTTGTGTGTGACAGATGCCATTCCAAATGCTAAGGCATCTTGTCTGTTTCAAAGGAATCCACCTGTACTTGATATCTGAGAATTTATTTTTCTCAGTGTTGAAGGAATTTATTTTTCCTATGGTGATTCATATCTGTGGGAATTTATTTTTCCCTGGTTAAACTGTATGGCGCTTATGTGTGAGAGTTTATTTCTCTCCTATCTTGTACTCTATGAGGCTAAGTTGTGTATTTCCGCTGTTGCATGCCTCTGATGCTGCTTGTTCATTATTTCTCACTTGAAGACCTCTTTTGAAAATAATGTGACAATGTATTATCTTCTTTCTTAGCTGTTTGTCTGCGCTGACTTGAAGGAAGGTATGTACTGCATCTCTCCAGAACTGGTCTTAGTTTGTTTTAGCCAAAATTTGCAAAAGGGCGAGATTGTTGGTGTTTTGTATGTTGGCCTCATTTTGCAAAAACAAGTTCAAGCAAGATGTTGGACCAGATGCCGTAGCATGTGGGTACAACATCTGTCATGCCGGTAATTAATGTTCTATATTGCGCGCCATATCTTTGAAGATTCTCTGAAGCAATATTTTCGCCTTACTGCTTATCAAGACGCACGTTTTTAAACAAGGGTTTATACGGCGGCTGCACCAAGAGATACTTTCCAGAAGATGCTATGCCATTTATGGAAACAAGTGATTCTTTCCATTTCATGTGTGCTGGACTTTGCAAAAGGACAGCTGAAGATTAAAGTCCAAGATGAAGACCTAACCCATGCTAACTCAGGTCATATAAATATGTGAAGACTAAAACCTAAGAGACTACTGAAGCCGTATTTTAAGAATATAGTTTTAGGGTTTGAGTCTTGTTGATTGTAAGCATTTCTTGTGGATTCTATAACACAAGCTTAGGCCTGTTTTTGGTTTGTATTTTGTGAAACATCTCCCAAGCTTTTAAGCACGGAGACTGTTTGTTGTTTGGTTAGTGAAACCGCACTGTTTGTCCAACTGTTATAATCACAAGGTTTGTGATAGAAAGGAAGTGAGACGGCGTCTCAAACTTAGGAGTTCCTAGGTTGAGTTAGCACGGGTAGAGTCTAGGTGATAAGTCGTAAACTTGTATGTTTGCTGTGGGCTTAGAACTAGATCTATTATAGTGGATTCCTTCCTGGCTTGGTAGCCCCCAGAGTAGGTCGTTGTTTACGCCGAACTGGGTTAACAATTCTCTGTGTTATTTACTTCATTGTCTGTTGCTTTTACTTGTTGATTATATTCTACTGTGGACATACGCTAGAGCATTTGTCTTAGCTTTACAACCGATTACGTACGACAATTGCTATAGCTTCTATCTTAAAATCTGTCCCCAGTAGGTGCCAGAATTTCAGAAAGGATGTCATAAGCTAAATATTTTTTTATGTAGCTTCTGAAAGATACTTGAATTGGTAACGATCAGACTCAAAAGTGTTACTGACAAGTGTTTTACACGCGTCAACACCTTTGTTTCTCTTTAAAGCTTTTGATTGGTTTTGGTAAAGGCAGTTAATGACGAACTTCTCTTAATACAACGATTGTACTCCCTCGTTTTTGTCTAATTCAAAGTTTTTAAAAAATCGCTTATTCACATTCACACAAATTACTCTCACAACCAACACTTTTCAATTCATCTAAACCTCAGAACAATTTCTTTCTCTCCAATTTTAGCAAAACCCTGTTCTAAACCTCAGAAAAATGGCTAGTTCATCCTGTTGGAACAAAATGTGTTTTGATACATACCCTTAGTTTTGATGATAACAAAGTATTAAATGGACAATTGAGATTACTAATGTTTAAATTAAGTGTGCAGGAAAATCTTAAGAATATATATTAGCACACTTGATTTATGCTCTGAAGGAACCTTATGAAAGTCTGAACATTACACTCTGAAAGAGTTCAGAAGCTAAAACGTGGTTAGAAGCTAAAACGTGGTCAGAAGCTAAATGAGTTCAGAAGCTCAAAAAGGATCAGGATGTCTACAAGAGTTCAGAAGCTTAAGAGAAATTTAGAAGCTCAGACATTCAGATGCCTACAAGAGTTCATAAGCTATTTGGTGTTAGTCAAGAGTTATTCAGAAGATGAAGAAATTCAGAAGCTGAATTACGAAGGACTATCAGAGGCCAAATATTCAAGACCAATCAGACTTCAAGAGATCAAGGTTCATCAGAAGCAAAGAGAATTCCATTGATCATCAGAAAGGCTACATCACTCACTCTTACTAAGCCTGATGATCTCTATAAGGACAACTAATTACAACGGTCATAAAGGATGTGATCCTATCCTCTTTAGGAGCTAGTTGTACCTTATTACTGTATTTGGACAGACAGTAAAACATGAGCTTAATTGTGAAGAAGACGTGCTCTGCTTAGAGTAAATTCAAAAGTTACAGCTGTCCATTTACAACGGGATTCTACAACGTCTCAATATCTTTCTTCACTCATATATATATATATATCAGAAAGAAAGAAGTTGATGACTAAGAAAGGAAGGAACAACAACTGATCTTCAAATATTTTATCTCTCAGAATTAAGTGAGAAATTGATAACTAACTAAAGCCTCTGAAGTTATTATCTTGTAATAGTTTTAAGCTTAGAAGTTAGTATTTACTCCTGCGTGAGTAATTTGGAAAAGTCTCAATCTTAGTGATTAGAGCAAGGAAGTCTCTTATCTTGTGTGATTAGAGCAAGGAAGTCTCTTATCTTGTGTGATTTGAGCAAGGAAGTCTCTTTGTCTTGTGTGACTTAGAGAAAGCATTACAAGAAAATTGTCACTTTGCGACACTTCACTTGCAACCATTTGGACACAACCGTCGCAAAGTGTAATTTTTAAGATATTTGTGACGGTGTATACGACGGTTTTGACAACCGTTGCAGTATTATTCACAAAAGAGGGGACAAAATTCTCTTTGGCGGGCAATGAAATTGAGTTCCCTTTGTTACAAAAAATAAAAAGTTTGAAACCCTTTTTTTTGTCAAAAAGTATTACAAAAATAAATAAAAAAATACCCCTTCTTGACTAAACCACTCAAACGCAGAATCAATTCCTTCGAAACCCAAAACGCAGAAACCCTCGTCCTTCCAAGTTCTTCAACCACAAATGCAGAATCGACGAAGCTATGGAGTTCCAAGTCCTTCAACCACAAACGCCTCTAAATTCCTAACTCGTTCCAAAATTTCATCCTTTTAGTCGCTTCAAATCCCTAGTATGTTCTAAATCCCTTATAGTCGATCCAAATCCAAATCCCTAACTCGTTCATTGTTTCGATCCCTAATCTCTAAATCTCTCCAAATCGACGAAGCTTCTCTCATTCTGTCTCCGATAAGTGACAAACTTTCTCTTTCATTCTCTCGTGTATGTGAGCTTACGGCCTCAAACCTCATGTTCGCTATTTTCATTTTGTTTCTGGCAATTGACAAACCCTATTTTCATTATGGGTCAGGCAAGCAACAACTATTGACAAACCTCATGACCAAGTGTTTTCTACCAAGGTATGGATGATGTTCTTCATTCGTTTTAATTTTTAATTTTGTTGTGACTTACATGACATAATGTTTACAAATTTAACCTTGAATTAGTATATATGATAATTTTTTGAAATTTATATCAAATATATGAATCAGTAGCTTATTTTTTGCCATTGTTTTGAAGCAGTGGACTTTTGCCCTAGCCCTTTTGAGTTATTTAGTTTATGTTGTATTATGGTTTTGCTACAAGTAATAGTAGTGATTATTTTGTGGAGCTAAGCTAGTGATTATTTTGTTACTTTTACTAGAATCTCCTGCATTTGACAATTGATAGTGAAAAAATTATGTGAATGTTGATTTCCCTATACCTTCATGTTACTTCGTTAATGTGATTAAATTTTTCTTTTTGTTTTTCTTTTTATACCCTTAACAATTGGGAACTTCATTGCAGATAACTAACTCATAATTACCTTCCATTAGTGTTCCATTCACTTTTTGATTTCCCTATACCTTCATGTTGCAAACGTTTAAGTATTTTATTACTGAAACGTTTTGGCGCTAAATGGTCAACACGTACACACGTTCTGATTGGGTTGAAACAGTTAATGATGGTTATTATTTCTTTTTGATTTAATTTTATGTGTGTTTTATTTTGCTTTTAAACAAAATCACTTTATCACTTGCACACTTTACACCTTCACTACATACACTTTCTTCCTCAACACCACAGAGCAATTTCTTCCTCTCTCAAATTAGCAAAACCCAAAACCCTAACTTCAGAAATGGCAGCATCTACCTCATCAGCTTCTACTACAGCTTTATCGTTCCCAAAGGATTTACTAGTCAACATCATCAATTGCACAGAATTATTTAGCAGAGAGAAATCGCTAGAAATGGAAGGGAAATCACTCAACTTGGTTATGGAACAACCAGTTGATTTTGAAAGTCTTAGATTGAATCAACATGACATTGAAACGTTCTTCACTGATCAAGATGGAGGATTTAGATACATGAAATTAATGAATGGTCCAATCTACCCTACGCTGGTAAAAGATTTTTGGATTAGGAGCAAGGTTGTAACAGTGGAAGACTACGACAAGGAATTGGCTACCTTAAGGAAATCAAAACCTGAAAACAAGGATAAGGCTCCAGCTGAACTGGGTCTAAGAGAAGTCAAGGACGAAGAAATCAGGTCGGTTGTGTGCGGATTTGAAGTGGTTCTGACCCAATCAAATTTGGCAAGCATTCTACATATTCCCAATGAAGGAAAATTCAATGCCTTCAGCGCAACTGAAGCCAAGAACATTGGGTGTCTGAATGATATGACAAAGAGGTGTTATGAAAAAGGGAAAACCTGTGAAAGCAACAAGAGTGGTGATTTGAAACCAACGCAGAAATTACTAGCCAGAATTTTACTAGGATCAATCTTTCCAAGGAGTGGAAGCTCTGATCAACTCTCTTGGGATCATAGATACTTTATCTATTATCTCACTAGAGGATATCAACTAAACTGGGCTAAGTATATCTTCAATCACCTGTGCAAGGCTGTTAATGCTATTCAAAGGCAAACCAAGCCCAATGTTCATGTCATTTCCCCAAAGATTCTAAGTGAGATTTTCTACCAGTGTGGTGTGATTGACGTGATCAAGGCTGCTGGTCAAGATAACTTGTTAAGAGAACTGAGAGCCTCTGTTATCTCAGTAAACACTTTGTCCAACATGTACTTCTTACCAGGACAAGCTTTGAAGTTTTCAGAGCCTTTGGAACAGCTACCACATTCTGGACCTTCTATGGTAGCAACATTCAAGATTAACATACCTTCTATTGCTAAAGGTATTGTTAACCAATACATACAACTACTGGAAAGCCAAGGAGAACCTTTTGAGATTGAACCAGAGGATGTGAAAAGGAAAAGAAAGAGATTGGTAAAGGCTAAGGTTGAGACTGAAAAGTGGTAGTGGTTCATGGCTCAAGATGTAGAAAGTGAAGATGATGATGAACCACTAAGTGTCAGACAGAAGAAGCTTGTCAAGGAGCCCAAGAAAAGGAATGTTGAAGGCTCATCACAAGACAACTCAGGTAATGTATCTCTGTCTAAACTTGCTGTTGTAAATACTCAAGATACTCAACCAACCCCATCATCAACCCAACCCATAAATTCACCCTTACAAATCCTTGAACAACATTTAGGTGGTGAATTATCTAACCTTGTTCAGAACCCATCCATCCATCCAACCTCTGAACAGACTCAGAACCCCATTACAACAAGTCCTGAAGACAATCTCACATTAAAATAACTTGTCTCAGAACCTGTTCATTCAAAATCCTCCATACCAGAGATAATCCAATCTGAACCAAATATACCCTCTGAACCTGAACATGCCCAACCACAACCTGAACCATATACCTCACCTGAACATGTTCAAACACACCCTGAACCTCAAATATCTCCTAAACAACAATCTGAACCTGACCAACAAACACAACCTGAACATCAAATTGAACATGAACAACAAATCAGAACACATACTGAAGTGATTGCAACTGATTCTAATGAGTCAGTACACACTGAAGTACTCCAAATTGATGAAACCCTCAACTCACCAACAAGAGATCAGGTTGATGAAATAATTAAAGAACTAACTACCTTTGATACACAGTTAAGTTCATTTAGTCAACCTGATCAAAACCAACAACAACAAATACCACCCCAACACTGTCATGTTGCTAAGAAAACCCAAGAGGTTGGGACATCTACAGCATCTGACTGTGTTGCTACTCAAAATGACTCTAAACGACAAACATCACCTCAACACACCATTACACCCTCAACCTCTGATCATCACCCAACCAACTCAAATGACCCTGATATCTTGAGTAAATGCAACAACTTGTTTAGGCAGATACATGGTCTTCATGATCTAAGGCAATTTGATATGCCTTCATCTAAGTATGCTGCTCAATGGGTGAGTCTGACGGAGAGTTTGGTGAAAGAACTGTATAGTCTTCAGGAGGCAGATGTTGAAGAGCAGAAGAAATTTGACAAGGGAAAAGCTGCAAATGTTGAAGAGGTCATTCAGACTCAAAAGGACACAGAAAGGGATCAACCTGAATCCTCTACTGTGAGAGAAAATGTTGAGCAAAACCTGAGGGATAGGTTAGCTTCAATTGAACAAGATCTGAATAAACCAATTCAAGACAATTTGGGAGCTAATCCAAGCAACCAAGAGCATCTGAGGAATCCAGTTTATGAGGCTGATAATGAGAGGATTGAAGCCAAGGTGGACAAGTACATTGGACTGATGTAGGAAGTTAATGGAAATCAGAAGGAGATCATGAAAACCCTAGCTTTTCTCTGTAGTCGTCCACAATAAAACCCTAGGATTTCTTTGCATGTTTAATTAATTTTATGCTGATTAATATTTTGTTAGGCACATTGATAGGATTGACTCTATTTTTTTTTGTATGTTTTGACTTCTTTGTGCTATTCTGAAATATTTATTCACTGAGTTTATTGTTATTCTAGATGCTTTTATTCTGATTCTTTAGATTTTTTTTGAGATTTGATTTTTTTTTTTATTCTTCAATTGGCTTTCAAAACCTTCTTTTAAAAGTTCATTCCATTTAAAAACAGTTTCTCAATTGGTATTTCAAACTCTTGTGTTTTTGTTCATAAAATTGTTCTTTCAATCAGTACAATATTTGGATATCAGATTATTTTTCTTCAGTAGGATATGTCTTCAGAAACTCAAACCAGTCAGAGTCCCAATCTTTTTCTTCAGACTCTGAACTGTGTTTCTCTTTTTCAGACGCTGGCTTTGTTTCTCTTGATTTCTTCGTATGTTTTCTCCTATCTAGACTAACTCTCTTTGAATCTACCTTTTTCTTTTCTGAGCGTTTCATTTTTTCTCTCAATTGCTCTATCACAACCTAAGATTATTCTGTGTGAATAAAATGACTAGGTTTCTCTCCTTTTATAAGCTCATTTCACACGCCAATGTCATAAATGCGTTCAACCACTCCTAACTTGACTGCATTGGCCATTGCAATTCTTATTAATTGCTTAACCTACCTTTTTGATAATGATAAAAGGGGGAGAAAGAATAATGATAAATCAATTGTTGGAAGAAGCGAAATTACTTTGCTTTTTAGGGCTTTGTAGTGCTTCAGGAAGAGAGTGTAGGAGAGTGGTCAATTTAGTGGCATGAGTTGCATGCTTTGTAATGACAATCTGATCTTGAGGATTTCAAAATCTTTGTATTTTTTAAGCTCTGAACTATTTGAAAAATATTATATTTATTTTGAACTCTGAAACTGTATATCATGATAACCTCTGAACCTTGAGTGTGTATACGTTTCTAGTGCCTCTGATCCTATTGTCATTCATTTAAATTTTTGTCTAATTCATCTGGCATTTTAAATAAGCGCATAATTTTAAGGAGAATATATTTATTAATTGAAGTTTATTATTCATAGATAGTTTTTGAGTAAGGGTGCAACTTTATTCAAAGATTATTTACATTATGAAAAGAAGAAGCTTACTAACCTTGTTCTCTGCATAGTAAAATATGAATAATTAAAGTCATATAATAAAGTAATTCTTAAACTGATTAAAATTAACTATGGATACAAAATAGGGGGAGCTTACAAACCTAACCCTATGGACTATCAGACTTAGGGGGAGCTTGCAAAACTCAGAAGCCTAATGTCAACATAGCTGAATTTTGTCAACAACAATTGTATTTAATACTTATATTTGTCATCATCAAAAAGGGGAGATTGTTGGAACAAAATGTGTTTTGATACACACCCTTAGTTTTGATGATAACAAAGTATTAAATGGACAATTGAGATTACTAATGTTTAAATTAAGTGTGTAGAAAAATCTTAAGAATATACATTAGCACACTTGATTTATGCTCTGAAGGAACCTTATGAAAGTCTGAACATTACACTCTGAAAGAGTTCAGAAGCTAAAACGTGGTCAGAAGCTAAATGAGTTCAGAAGCTCAAAAAGGATCAGGATGTCTACAAGAGTTCAGAAGCTTAAGAGAAGTTCAGAAGCTCAGACATTCAGATGCCTACAAGAGTTCAGAAGCTATTTGGTGTTAGTCAAGAGTTATTCAGAAGATGAAGACGTTCAGAATCTGAATTACGAAGGACTATCAGAGGCCAAATATTCAAAACCAATCAGACTTCAAGAGATCAAGGTTCATCAGAAGCAAAGAGAATTCGATCGATCATCAGAAAGGCTACATCACTCACTCTTACTAAGCCTGATGATCTCTATAAGGACAACTAATTACAATGGTCATAAAGGATGTGATCCTATCCTCTTTAGGAGCTAGTTGTACCTTATTACTGTATTTGGACAGACAGTAAAACATGAGCTTAATTGTGAAGAAGACGTGCTATGCTTAGAGTAAATTCAAAAGTTACAGCTGTCCATTTACAACGGGATTCTACAACGTCTCAATATCTTTCTTCGCTTATATATATATCAGAAAGAAAGAAGTTGATGACTAAGAAAGGAAGGAACAACAACTGATCTTCAAATATTTTATCTCTCAGAATTAAGTGAGAAATTGATAACTAACTAAAGCCTCTGAAGTTATTATCTTGTAATAGTTTTAAGCTTAGAAGTTAGTATTTACTCCTGCGTGAGTAATTTGGAAAAGTCTCAATCTTAGTGATTAGAGCAAGGAAGTCTCTTATCTTGTGTGATTAGAGCAAGGAAGTCTCTTATCTTGTGTGATTTGAGCAAGGAAGTCTCTTTGTCTTGTGTGACTTAGAGCAAGGAAGTCTCTTTGTCTTGTGTGACTTAGAGCAAAGAAGTCTCTTGCTTGTGTGCTTGAGCACTAGAATTGTAATCTTTGTGATTATAGTGAAATCCCTTGGAAGTGCAAGGGGACTGGAGTACTCTCGTTTTGTGAGGGGAACCAGTATAAATCTCTCTCTCTCTCTCTCTCTCTCTCTCTCTCTCTCTCTCTCTCTCTCTCTCTCTCTCTCTCTCTCTCTCTCTCTCTCTCTCTCTCTCTCTCTCTCTCTCTCTCTCTCTCTCTCTTATTTACTGTTCCAGTGCTTAATTTGTGGACCCCAGTTCTGCTTTTCGCACCCCTTTTCATTACGTTTTGATATCTGCACCCCCTGTTTTTATTATTGTTACTAACTCATTAACCTAACATTTTATTTATGCTCATTAGTTTTAATTATTGTTACTAACTCACTAACCTAACATTTTATTTATGCTCATTTTTTATTATTGTTATTTAATCACTATCCTAACATTTTATTCACGCATATTAATTTTATTTATTGTCATTAATTCATCAACCTTCTCTAATCCCATATTTATTTATTGCTTCTTTAATTATTTTTTATTTTAACTCTTGAACTTAGTGTGTATTTAGGATCCAATGTAAATATAAATCAGAATTGCATAGCATTCCCTCTCTTGCATCATTCATGTTTATTTTCTCGCAAATATTTTAGAATGTAATTAGGAACAAATGTACCCATAAATGAAAACTTGCATCTCATGCATATTTATTTTTTATTGCTTTCCGCAAAAACGTTAGAATATTAAATTCCGAGGGAAAAGACATCGTTTTGATCAAAATATCATTACGAATTGTCTTCGCGCTTAATTATTTATTATAACGTTAGTATTATTTCTTTCCGCGCGCAACCGTTACCCAATTCTTTTTTATCAAAAAATGAGGTCAATACCTCTTTAAAATATCAAAGCAATTTATTCTCAAAAGCACAAAAATATTTTTGTCATCAAACATTTTCAAAACTTTGGACTTTAAACCAAAGGCTTCTTATACCGTGAAAACCTTGGATTTTAACCCCAAGAGTTCTTTTTTATCGCAAAACTTGGATTTTAAACCAAGTGCCTTGGACTTTAAACCAAAGGCCTCCTTTATCGTAAAAACCTTGGACTTTAAACCAAGTGCTCTTTTTTATCGCAAAAAACCTTGGATTTTAAACCAAGTGCATTTTCTTCAATCAACATCTTTAATCATGCAAAAACCTTGGATTTTAAACCAAGTGTCTTTTATCACTCAAAACCTTTTCTCAAAAAAAACCTTGGATTTTAAACAAAAAACATTTTTCTTCTTTTTCACTTTAAACATTTTTTTATTTATCACCATAATTCCTACATTATACATTTTTTACAAGCAATTAAAATTAAGCGCAAAGTTAGAATAAAAACAAGAGGTTCCTATAGGATGCTATAGATACTTAGGGTGCTAGTACCTTCCCTTCGTATAACTAACCCCCGAACCTTGATCTCCAAAAATAGGGTTTTTTCAAACTTTTTCCCTTTCCCTCGGATAAATTAAAGATCAGTGGTGGAATATTAAATTGCGATTCGAAGTTAATTAATAACTCGACATCCAAAAATCACCGCGACAGAAATGGCGACTTCACTGGGGACCAACCAAGCGGGTCGAGCCTAACTTGTTTTAATTTTTATTTTGCGCTATTATTTTATCGCTTGAATGTATGTTTGTATATATATACTTGGGAATGCTTTGAGTGGTGAGATAAGTCCTAACCTGGGCTTGAGCGACACAATAAGAAAGGATGGGATGAAATCATAGTAACATGTCTTTAGATTATGAAGCACGTGTGATATGATCCCGCTCGGTGGAGGCCTCACGACGGTAGTACTCGGTCGTCATGAAAAGTCATGATGGTGTTATTACTTTCAATGTGAGTGTCCGGAGAAGCCGAGAACCATTAGAATTACCTTTAACCCATCTTGGCCTTTTTAGGACGTAGTGCGATGGCTAATCAATAGTAGTCTTGAAATTAGTCGTCACGCGAGACTACACTCAAACGAGATCATCCCGTGAATATTATTGTAACGAGAGTAGTCACGTAACCCAGTAATATCCATGAGACGGTTGATGACTTTGGGAACCGTGTAGAACCCGTAATGCAGGTACAAATGAACCATAGTACTTATCATATGGGAGGGTTTCACCTTTGAATCCAACATTATACCTTAACCCCACGATGTTTTCCGCATCATGCATGCATCCACTCATTCATAAATTTTTTTTTTTTTACTCATCCGACTCCGAAGGACTTAAACAAATTTTTTGTAAACATTGTAGAGAGCATTCATTTCCATATCTAAAATGTATACCACCAATTTGGGATAAGTCATTCGATAACAAAAAAACACATTGCATATTTTAGCATAAAACACATCATACTGCATTCATAAGTTTCCAAACTCAAGTCTCATATTTTCCTATTCTCTCTACCTCAGTCAAACAAAGTGGCTCGGCGTATTCGGTACAAACCAACCCGTGTCTACAATACTCGGTCTAAGTTGAAGAGCAAGATGAATAGTTTTGAGGAATAAAACCATATGCTCCGTGAACAGATGACAACCATGCAAAGAGAAATCGAGAAATTGACTGGTATGGTGGCTTCTTTGATGGCTACCCAGAATCAGGTGCCAGCACCAGTACCTCAGTCTAGTAATGCTCTTGTACCTCCTCCTATTTCATTTGCACCTCTTAGCGCTCCTCAGTTTGTTATGCCCGAAGGTTACCCATGGGGCATGCCAGTTGGTTTTATTGGGGAGGAATCACGTCCTGTAGTATCTGGAATTCCCCATGTCCAATCGACAATGCCAATTGCTCAGCTTGGCAACACACTTCCTCAGGTTACAGCAACTGTGACTGCACCTTTGGTTCATACTATCCAGCAAAATCAGATGCCCATCTTTCATGCTGAAAGTGTAGGGGGTTATGACAAGGTTGATGACGTACAGATCAAATATGATAAGATACAGAAGGAAATGAGGGCTCTTAGGGGGAAGGATTTGTTCGGCCAGGATGCTCATGAACTCTGCTTGGTCCCTGATAAGATACAGTAATGGTAAGTTGTTGATCCATTATTTTCAAGACAGTTTGACCGGCGCGGCTTTAAGGTGGTACATGGACCTTGATAGCGCTAACGTCAGTTCCTTTAATGATTTGGCTAGGGATTTCATTAGGCTGTACAATTACAATTCATATCTGGCCCCTGATAGGGATGAGTTACGGGCATTGGCACAAAAAGAGAGGGAATCTTTTAAGGAATATGCTCAAAGATGGAGGGAGCTTGCTGCTCAGATTCATCCTCCAGTGGAAGAGAAAGAATTGTGTAAGTTATTTTTGCATACTCTGAGCCCATTCTTCTATGAGAAAATGGTTGGTATTGTATCAAGAAGCTTCACCGAAATGGTGGAAATGGGAATGTGCTTAGAAGAAGGAGTCCGTCAAGGGTGGTTGACAAGAGAGAATGCTCCAACTAATACTGCCAAGAGATATGGCAACAACTTTCCAATGAAAAAAGAATCTGATGTTGGCATGGTAGCTCAAGGAGGATCCCAGTCTAGATACCCAACTTACCAGCATGTCTCAGCCATTACACCTACATCCCAGCCACAAATGACCCAAGCACCACCACCACAATATCCACAATCTTATCAACAACCATATCCACAGTAACCACAAAATCACCTACCATCTCCCCAACAATCATTCAATCATAACCGCACTCAGAAATATCAAACATTTGACCCTATACCAATGAAATATGCCGACCTACTCCCCGCCTTACTTGCTAAAAAAAATTTCCAGACAAGGCCACCTCCCCCTGTGCCAGCAGTACTACCTACCTGGTACCGCAATGATTTAACTTGTGCCTTCCATCAAGGGGCCCCTGGCCATTATATAGAACGTTGCTATGCTCTCAAGAAAGCTGTTCAGGATTTAATCTGCAACAAGGTGCTATCTTTCAAGGATGAGAACCCTAATGTTCAAAGTTCATCCTCAGCCTAATCATGGGTCCTCCGTCATTTTCAAGATTATCAAGAAGGTTGTCCCTAGGATCATTAGGCCTTTTTTTGCAATTTCTTTCTTGCCAAGCATTTATTTGGATTTTAAAGTTGTATCTTTTAATTAAAATTTCTAAACAATGAGCATGCATATTTTGGAATCCATCCATTCGTATTCACTCTTTTCTTGTGCCATCATAAACGACGATATTTTTTCTATTTCACTTTTCGAACTTGAGGGGAGGATGATGTAAACTAAATGTTTAAAATTGTTGATATGTGCTGATATATGCTTTCATTAGTAAGACCCGGTTGATGATGTAAGGCATTGTTTCACTTCCCAAACACCGGAGAAATAAGGAGATAATCCGTAGTCAACCCCTTTGAGCCAGAAGTTGGTGTTCTTTCTAAAAATAAAAAAACCTTAATCTTAACCCGGGGCAGGGTAGTCTTTCAATTAATTCAATGATACATCCCAATACAAGAGGATAAATTTGTTGAGATAGAGGAAGTCATGAGTAGACAAAACTCACAATAGCATGTGGTAGTCACAATTGTCCTACATCAAAAGGAAAAACAGAGAAAAACAAGCCAAAAAAAACAACAACAAAAAGCCCGCTAGGTAAAAAGACTTAGGCAAAATTTAGGGCCTCCCGATGGACCGCAAAATCCAAAAGAATTGGTCCATGAAAAAATAAGGGAATAAGAGCAAAAATGATGAAAACAATCTTGTGAATGAAGAAGTGACAGCCACTTCAAGAATCTCATCAAAGCTTCAACCAAAGCGTCAACCTCAAATATCATTGATAAAACAAATCCTCTTTTCAACCAAAGCATGTCTAATGAATTAATTGAATGTAGGAACGAAGGACATCAAAGAAGAGTGGGTGGGTTAAAACAGAATTTTGAGCCTAATAATTTTTTTTTCAAAACCATGAACCAAGACACGTTATAACCCTCAAAAGACCTAATTGAAGCTAGGTTTACTTTGAAGGCATAATCAGCAAAATTATTGTTAAAACTGACTCCACCTGCTTGTTGAGTAACTATCTTTTACACACACCACATGTATTTTCTATTAAATTTTCCGATTCCAAAACTTGCATGTACATTACATCAGCAACACTTTTCAAAAGAAACAATTTTGTTTGCAAATTTATATTTAGCATCAAAGAAATTCAATCAAATGGTCTAATCAAGGGCGAATCAACTCAAAACGCTCCTAATTTGGGGCAAATTACCTCAGGAACATGCCAATCAGGGGCAAGTCTTTATATCCAGGGGCATACCCTTCAAAGATTCGAAGTCAAGGTTTCACTCACTTGGGGCACCTAAAGTGGTTTCCAGGGGGAATCCAGATCTGCCAAGATAGTTATTATGTTTCTTCCTCCTTGAGCCAATAATCATCAAGTTGATATTTTGGGTTTTATGGACATGTGTGTTACTATAATATGCTGAACATGTGATCCAACATTTCTCAATTGAATACTGAACTTGATTGTTCTCTGGTAATCCCCAGCAAGTGGTTATCTTTAAGAAGCTTGTATGATTTTCTTTTCCCTAGTGAAAGAAGAAGCTGAGACCCGTTTTGGGAGGCTCATTCAACAACAAATGGCATCTCTTCGAGAAGTTTGCATTCAACAACAAATGATATCTCTTTGAGAAGTTTGCATATCAACATCAAATGACATTTCTCTGAGAAGTTTGAATATCAGCATATCAATCTTGATTCTTTCTCTAAAAAAAAAAAAAGCAAAAAAGAACAGCTCGCTAAGTCGAAAACCTGAAACCTTGGACTTTAAACCAAGTGCTCTTTTTTATCGCAAAAAAACTTGGATTTTAAACCAAGTGCATTTTCTTCAATCAACATCTTTAATCATGCAAAAACCTTGGATTTTAAACCAAGTGTCTTTTATCACTCAAAACCTTTTCTCAAAAAAAACCTTGGATTTTAAAACAAGTGTTCACGTCTCCTTTCATAATCAAACTTCAATCAATTTAACCATATAGACTTTCTTAACATCAATCAAACTCACATTTTGCCACTTTTGGCTTTTTTGGTCTTTAAAACCATTTTCAAAACCTTAAAATTAAACAAACAAATTTACTTGTAATTTTTACCCCGAACTACGAGATTTTGATCCTTCGGGTACGTAGGCATGAAACTTGTCTCGGCGAATCAAATAAAATCAACAAAAAACATTTTTCTTCTTTTTCACTTTAAACCTTTTTTTATTTATCACCTTAATTCCTACATTATACATTTTTTACAAGCAATTAAAATTAAGCGCAAAGTTAGAATAAAAACAAGAGGTTCCTATAGGATACTATAGATACTTAGGGTGCTAGTACCTTCCCTTCGTATAACTAACCCCCGAACCTTGATCTCCAAAAATAGGGTTTTTTCAAACTTTTTCCCTTTCCCTCGGATAAATTAAAGATCGGTGGTGAAATATTAAATTGCGATTTGAAGTTAATTAATAACTCGACATCCAAAAATCACCGCGACAACTATTATCTGGAAAAGATTTTAAAAACTTAAAACACAATTCAACATCCCCCCTTCTTGTGTTTTCTCTCACGTACCTTCACATCCACACAACATCGGTTTCCAGAAGACATTGCAATTAATATCTACTCTGAGGATATTTATCTGAAAGACGCTACTATGGATCTACGTTTTGAATTTATTCATTTGGTTATGGAAAAACCAGTGGATTTTGAGGCACTTAAAGTCAATGGGCATGACTATAAACATTTGTTTGTTGAACAAGGTTGGGAAAACTACTTCAATATGCTAAATGGTCCTATTTACCCTGATTAAGTTTTAAATTTCTGGAGAAAATGTGATGTATTCACAAGGGCAGATGCTAATGAAGAGCTTCAGAAGTTAATTGATCAGAACCCAACTGTGAACAAGGAGAAAACTATAGCTGAATTGGGTCAGAGAGATTTCAAGGAAACGGAGATAAGGTCAAGTATTGGAGGATTTCCAGTTATCCTTACAAGAAGTAATCTGGCTAAGATGCTGAATCTTTCAAACTCTAGGATGGTCAGACACTACAATTCTTCATCTGCAAAGAAGTCAGTGTACATTGCTGCAATGGCCTCTCAATGCTTTAAAGATCAGAAGACAGTTTCAAGCAAAGTCAGTCAGATGAATACTCAAGAGAGAGTATTGGTTAAGATTCTATTTTCTTCTATACTTCTAAAAGAAACAGGAACTGGTAAGTTGTCTTGGGATCATAGACACTTTATCTACTTCCTACGCAACAAGAAGACAAATGAATCTCTCAGCTTATATATTCCAACATCTCTGTGAAACTATTTGTGAATCTCAAAGGTATTCCAATCCTTCCAAGATGATCTCTCATCCAAGACTTTTTAGCTACATTTTTGAGCAGCTTGCAATTCCCGATAGATTCAAAGTTGCTGGGGTATTTGATGATGTTCAAGAAATCAGAGAAACTCATTTACCCTCAGCAACCTCTATTGTAGAATAGAGAAAAGTTCAGACCAAGGGAAGAAGTATTTATCTTTGATAATGAACCTCCTAAAGTTATTTTGAAATACATGAGACTTATGATGGAAAGGGGAGTTAAGGTTACAATGAAAGATATTGGAAGAGGAATTAGTCCAACATTTGAACAAAGAATGAAGATGGACAAATAGAAAGTGTTAAGTGATTATGAAGAAGATGATGTGATTGAAGAGACAGTTGTTGAAGAGAAAGCGCAAGAACAATCATTCAGAGACACTTCAACCACTAAGGGCAACAAGAGACAGAGGTCTGATGCAGGTAATTTCAATTCTGATTATTATATTCCTATATCTAGAGCATCATCTACCCTCTCAAACTCTCTTATACCTAGCCCATTAGTCATTGAAAATGTCCAACCCTTGAACACTATCTTTCCCTCACCACCTGCCTCACAGCATGTTTCTGAAGATTATGAGACAATGGGCTAACTTTAGAACAAAAAGAAACACTGAAGCCAAACATATTCCTGAGGAGGAAATAGCTAAACCTTCAGCTGTTGTATCCCCACAATCATCACCAAATATTCTTACACTAGAAGAGATCCAGAGACATTTTTCTGAGTTTCTCCTATCCACATAGACTCACCTTCTGAACAACCTCAAGATACACCACCTGAACAAAATCAACCAATTTCATCATAACACAATATTTCAGCTACATCTAAACCTCTCTCACCATTAGTCAACCAAAACTTGTACAATTCAAATTCTATCCCAAAATCTCAATCTGAACCTTCTGAACCAGCCAACCAAACGATGATGCTCATAGATACTAGTAATACAAAAATAAATAGAATTGAAGTTGTGCATGATCAAGAGACTAGTTCTCTTAGTGCTTCAGGACCAATGACGACACTCTTTGAGAAGAACAATGAAGATAAAATGACAAGAAGTCAGAACTCCACTGATCAGAATCTAACTCAGCAAGGTGTTCAGCTTACCACGATACTGGGGACATCAAGAGAAACTGAAGATCAACTTCAAACCATTCTTAATCTTCTCTTAACCAAACACCCTTAGGATTCTATTCAAGCACTTTTTTTTACTTTTTGATAATGACAAAAGGGGGAGTAATATGTTGTACAATTGTGTAGTGTATTATTTGTTAATACTACATGGAATCTGAAACTGTCATTAAGAATCTCTTCTTTTCTCAAATCTAGTTATTTTTGCTCTTATTTTTTTATGAACTTATATTGATAAGGAGATCAAATTAATAAATATAATTGTGAATTCATAGATGGAGATAATTAAGATTGTGCTCTTAATTGTTTCTATTAGACTTATGAGTTAAGCTTGCAAACCTCACACTCTGAGAGTTAAATATGAGAATACAATCAAGTTTATCAAATTGTTTCTTAAACTGATTCAAGTTAATTATGGATAGAACTTAGGGGGAGCTTACAAACCTAACCCTAAAGGTTTATCAAACTCAGGGGGAGCTTACAAACCTCAACAACCTGAAGTTGACATAATTAAATTAAATCAACAACAATTGTATTTAATACTTTATGTTTGTCATCATCAAAAAGGGGGAGATTGTTGGAATAATAATGAGTTTTATTTATAAAACACCCTAAGTTTTGATGATAACAAAGTATTAAATGGACAATTGGGATTACTAATTATTGATCTAGTGTGCAGGAACAAAGTAAAAATTTAAACACTAAGATCATCATTTTGAGCTTCTGAAGACCACATTCTGAACGTTAAGACTCTGAACTATAAAACCTTCAGAGCCTCTAAACCAAGTCCTTCAGACGCCAAAAGATTACATGTCCAGAAGCTTGCGTAATTCAGTCAAAAGACAACGAAACGTCATTACAAGCTTCTAGTGATATTCTCTGAAGATTGACAGCTCATGGCTAATGAAATAGTACATCATCCTTATCTTCAAATTGAGCGTATAGTACTCTGTACTATTGTTTACTCAAAATGCTGAAGCGCCATTTGAAAAAGGACGAAGTAGTGGAATTGGTTTACTCCTTTATGAAACCACAATCATTTCCATATCAGCAAATTGCAAATGTACTATCAACGGTCTTATCTCAACGTCTCAATCCATTGAAATATATATAGAAGACTTATCTCTTGAGAGAAGACAACTGAAATGCTGAAGCACTGAACGTTTGAACAATTATACTTTGAGAGCAATTTGAATTTAAAGCCATAAAACTGTTCATTCTTTGTAACTCTAAGATACAATATCTTTTGATATTATTTAGACTCTGAGCCTAATTCTTTGTATTCACTTAGGATTAAATCAAGTGTTAGTGAGTCTAAGCTTAGAAACTTTCAGTCCTACTTAATTTGTATTAACTTAGGTTTGAAGTCTCTTGTGTTGTGTGACTTGAGCAAGTGTAATTTATCTACAGCTGATAAGATGATCTTTTCCAAGCACAATAAAGTGAAGAACATCATGATGTCTGCTATTTCACATGATGAATATACCAAAATAATGGATAGATCTACAGCTAAGGCTATGTATGATTTTTTATGTGGAACATATGATGGGAATAGACAACTTCAGAACGCAAAAGCAAGACTTTTAGTTCAACAGTATGAACTCTTCTCTATGAAGCCTGATGAAGACATTGAGACTATGTTTTCAAGGTTTTAGACTCTGGTGTCCAACCTTAGGGTTCTGAAGAAGAGTTATACCACCTCTGATCATGTATGGAAGATTCTTAATAGTCTAACCGATAAGTGGAGACCTAAGGTCACAGCTATTGAGGAGGCTAAGGATTTAGAAAACATCAGTCTTGAGTCACTCATCAGCAATCTCAAGAGCCATGAGTTGGTATTGAACGCTGATGTGGCCAAGAAGAAAGAAAGGTCAGTGGCTTTGTCATCAACCAAGAAATCTTCTAAAGCACTCAAGGCTAAAGCTGCTGAATCTGATGGAGAATCTTCCCTAGATGACCAAGAGGATGATGAATTTGCAATGTTTACAAGAAACTTTCAGAAATGGGCAAACATGAACAACAAAAACTTCAAAGGTAACAACTCAAGGAACAACTCCAGTAAAGAAGAAAAGAGCTGCTTCAAATGCAAGAAACCAGGACACTTTATTGCTGAATGTCCTGAAGCATCGTCAAAGGATAAGAATAAAAAGTCAAGTAGCAAGAAGGAAAGCTACAAAAGAAGATTCAAGAAAAGCTTAATGGCAACATTTGAAAATCTGGAAACGTCTTATGATGATGATGATGAAGAAGCAAATGTGGCTATGATGGCAAATACTGATTCTGATAGTGACTCTGAACAAGACTCAGACTCTGAAGGATCAGACGCTGAAGAGTCAGAACAGGTATTTCTAAACTATTCCAAAGAACAACTTATAACTTACCTAGGAATGTCTTTGAGCAAACTTGCTAAATCATCTTCTGAAATAAAACTTTTGAAAACACAGAAAAATGACTTAGCAAAGAAAGCTGATCATCTTCAAACTCTTTATAAAAATTCTTTGATCAAAATTCAAGAGCTTGAAAATGGTTGCGCCAAATGTAACAAACCTAGTGATAAGCATGAAGTTGTTCTTCAAGAGTTTGTTCATCAGAATGTAAATAAAAGTAAAGTTGCTTCTATGATTTATAGCGTTTGTAAAAATAGAGGTGAAGGAATTGGTTATTCATATGGTAGAACGTATGGAAAACCAAATTATTCTATTTGTTTAAAGAAAACCACTGATAATCTTTATTCTACTTTTGTACCAATGAAAAACAAACGCAAAGCAGTGGTTGTATCAGAATCTGAAGGAACCTCTGGGGTCTGCAAACAAACTCTGAAGTCAATTCAGAGGTTGTAGTTCAGAATCCCAAGGTGAGTGACTCAGAACCTAAAGTTTCAGAATCTGAGACTATCAAGTCTAAGACTCTAGAAACTCTGGGACTCAGAAGCTCAACCAATCAGAGTCTGAAACAAACCAAGCTGATGATTAATAATCAAAGTAAAACTCTGGTATGCAAAGTTAATCCTAGATTACAAGAGCACTCTAAGTCTTATAATGATTATAAATCAAAGCTTAAGATTCAAAAACAATGGACTAGGAAAACTGTTTTTCAAAGACCAAATTTTCAAAGAAAATTCTTTACAAGTCCAAAAAGTTTTTCAAAAGTACAAAACAGAAACAAGGATTATAGAACTAACCCACCTGGACCCAGAAAGCAATGGGTACCAAAGTGTAAAATTGTCTACCATTCAGATCTTCCTTGTAGAAAAAACTATTTCAAATCAGATGAATGGAAGGTTGTGATCAGCAATGGAAGAAAAGCTTATGTTCTTAAACATTACTTTACTTCCAAAACTATTGACTTAAAGAAAACAAATGAGTATTGGAAAGAGCTACACAATGAGTGTGGAGAGTATTACTATAATGATTGACCTTGATTTATTCTACAGCTATCCAGCCTGAAAGAAAATAGTAATCATTCATGGTATCTGGATAGTGGATGTTCAAGGCACATGACTGGTAATAAGAAGATGTTCACATCTCTAAAACTTGAACATGGTGGAACAGTTGGATTTGGAGGTAATCAGAAAGGGAAAATCAAAGGTACAGGTAATGTAGGTAATTCCTCCCTTTTAATTAAAAATGTATGGTATGTTGATGGACTTAAACACAACCTATTTAGCATAAGTCAATTTTGTGATAATGGGTTTGTGGTAACTTTTAATAAGGATTCATGTATTGTAATCAAAGATTCTGACCAATCCATAATATTCAAAGGAAAGAGGATAGGCAACGTTTATAAAATTAATCTATCTGATTTGGCAGAACAAGAGGTTATATGTTTATTAACTCTGAGTGAAGAGAAGTGGGTATGACATAAGAGATTAGGTCATGCTAACTGGAGGTTAATCTCTAAGCTTAGCAAACTTGATCTTGTTAGAGACCTGCCTAAACTAAACTATCACTCAGATGCATTATGCGGTTCTTGCCAAAAAGGGAAGATTGTAAAAACTTCTTTTAAACCAAAACATGTTGTCTCCACTTCTAAACCTTCAGAATTGCTTCACATTGATCTCTTCGGTCCTGTTAGTACAACCTCTATCAATGGAAATAAATATGGATTAGTCGTAGTTGATGATTGCAGTAGATGGACTTGGGTTAAATTTCTTAGAAATAAGGATGATGCATATGATGTGTTTAGCAGTTTCTACACTCAAATACAAAAAGAAAAGAACTTACATATTTTAAAAGTTAGAAGTGATCATAGTGGTGAATTTGAAAATGAACTGTTTGAAAATTTTTGTGAAAAATATGGCATCTTACATGAGTTTTCTTCTCCTAGAACTCCACAACAAAATGGAGTTGTAGAAAGAAAGAATAGAACTCTGCAAGAAATGGCCAGAACCATGATGCCTGAGACTAACATAGCAAAATATTTGTGGGCAGAGGCTATAAACACAACATGTCATGTTCAAAATAGAATCTATATAAGACCTATATTGAATAAAACTGCTTATGAATTATTTAAAGGAAAGAAACCCAATGTATCTTATTTTCATCAATTTGGTAGTACTTGTTACATTTTGAATACTAAAGTTCATCTAAAGAAATTTGATGATAAAACTTATAAGGGTGTCTTTATTGGATACTCTGAACGCTCAAAAGCATACAGAGTGTATAATTCTGAAACTCACACAGTTGAAGAAACTATGCACATCAAATTTGATGACAAACAGCCTGACATAGTGTCAGAGCTAGTTGAGAAGTTTTCAGACTTACAACTATCAGAGGATGACGACTCAGAACCTGAAGACACATCAGAATCTCCTCAATCAAACTCAGAAGCAGTTAATTCAACTCCTGAACCTTTGGACTCTGAAGACCTTTCAGCACCTGAACGTATCATTACTGGTCTAAGCAGAGTTGAACAACCAAAACATACTTTCAAATACAAATCATCGCATCCTGAAGAGCTAATATTGGGAAACAAAGACAGTCCAAGAAAGACAAGATCAAGCTTCAGAAATGAAGACTCACTATTTGGATTGATATCTTTGGTAGAACCAAGTACTATAGATGAAACACTAGCTGATGATGCATGGATTGTTGCTATGCAAGAAGAACTCAATCAATTTGAAAGGAATGAAGTATGGAGTTTAGTACCCAAACCTTCCCACAAGAACATTATTGGAACAAAATGGGTATACAGAAACAAGCTCAATGATCAAGGGGAAGTTATTCGCAACAAGGCAAGATTAATAGCTCAAGGGTATAGTCAACAAGAAGGGATTGACTACACAGAAACGTTTGCCCCAGTTGCTAGACTTGAGGCAATTAGGTTACTTCTTTCTTACGATGCTCATCATAATATTATTTTGTATCAAATGGATGTTAAAAGTGCATTTTTAAATGGTTATATTACTGAAGAAGTATATTTCAAACAACCTCCTGGTTTTGAGGATTCTACAAATCCTGAACATGTTTTTAAATTAAAGAAATCACTTTATGGTCTGAAACAAGCTCCCAGAGCTTTGTATGAAAGATTAAGTAATTTTTTATTAGAAAAAAGTTTTCAAAAAGGTCAAGTTGACAATACTCTTTTCAGCAAAACATTCAAAAATGACATTTTAATTATTCAAATCTATATTGATGATATTATTTTTGGTTCTGCTAATCCGTCCTTGTGCAAGTTATGCAGGATGAATTTGAAATGAGCATGACGGGAGAGCTGAAATTCTTTCTAGGAATTCAAATCAATCAGAACAAAAATGGAACATATATTCATCAAACAAAATATACAAAAGAGCTTCTGAAGAAATTCAACATGGAAGACAGTAAGCCAATGTCTACTCCAATGCATCCAACCAGCAGCCTAAGCAAGGATGAATTAGAAGGCAAAGTGGATCAGAAAATATACAGAGGTATGATAGGTTCTCTTCTTTACCTAACTGCATCAATGCCTGATATTTTATTTAGTGTATGCTTGTGTGCAAGATTCCAATCAGATCCTAGAGAATCTCACTTTACTGCTGTAAAGAGAATCTTTAGATATCTGAAGGGAATTATAAGAAATCAAATGATTATAAGTTGATAGGATTTTGTGATGCTGACTATGCTGGAGACAAGATTGAGAGGAAATCCACAAGTGGTAATTACCAATTTGTTGGAGAAAATCTCATAAGTAGCAAAAGACAAACTACTATAGCTTTGTCTACAGCAGAAGCATAATACATATCAGCAGCCAAGTGTTGTACACAACTAGTCTGCATGAAATACCAGTTAGAGGATTACAAAGTTAATAGTCACAATATTCCATTATTTTGTGATAACACTGCAGCTATACAACTTTCTAAAAACCCAATTTTGCATTCCAGAGCTAAGTACATTGAAATTAAACATCATTTTATAAGAGACCTTGTTCATAAGGGTAGTGTAAATATTCAATTCATTGAAACTGAAAGACAATGGGCTGATATATTTACAAAACCCTTAGCAGTTGAAAGATTTGATTTTATTAAAAAGCATCTGAACATGTCTTTAGTCTCTGAAGAAAACTAGATCTGAAATCAATTTTGTGGATTTAGCATCTGAACATCTTGTCCTCTGAAAGGATGTCAGAAGCTAAATATTTTTTTATATAGCTTCTGAAAGATACCTGAATTGGTAACGATCAGACTCAAAAGTGTTACTGACAAGTGTTTTACATGTGTCAACACCTTTGTTTCTCTTTAAAGCTTTTGATTGGTTTTGGTAAAGGCAGTTAATGACGAACTTCTCTTAATACAATGATTGTACTCCCTCGTTTTTGTCTAATTCAAAGTTTTCAAAAAATCACTTATTCACATTCACACAAATCACTCTCACAACCAACACTTTTCAATTCTTCTAAACCTCAGAACAATTTCTTTCTCTCCAAATCTTAGAAAAATGGCTAGTTCATCCACACAACATCGGTTTCCAGAAGACATTCCAATTAATATCTACTCTGAGGATATTTATCTGAAAGACGCTACTATGAATCTACGTTTTGAAGATATTCCTTTGGTTATGGAAAAACCAGTGGATTTTGAGGCACTTAAACTCAATGGGCATGACTATAAACATTTGTTTGTTGAACAAGGTTGGGAAAACTACTTCAATATGCTAAATGGTCCTATTTACCCTGATTTAGTTTTTGATTTCTGGAGAAAATGTGATGTATTCACAAGGGCAGATGCTAATGAAGAGCTTCAGAAGTTAATTGATCAGAACCCAACTGTGAACAAGGAGAAAACTAGAGCTGAATTGGGTCTGAGAGATTTCAAGGAAACAGAGATAAGGTCAAGTATTGGAGGATTTCTAGTTATCCTTACAAGAAGTAATCTGGCTAAGATGCTGAATCTTTCAAACTCTAGGATGGTCAGACACTACAATTCTTCATCTGCAAAGAAGTCAGTGTACATTGCTGCAATGGCCTCTCAATGCTTTAAAGATCAGAAGACAGTTTCAAGCAAAGTCAGTCAGATGAATACTCAAGAGAGAGTATTGGTTAAGATTCTATTTTCTTCTATACTTACAAAAGAAACAGGAACTGGTAAATTGTCTTGGGATCATAGACACTTTATCTACTTCCTATCAACAAGAAGACAAATGAATCTCTCAGCTTATATATTCCAACATCTCTGTGAAAATATTTGTGAATCTCAAAGGTATTCCAATCCTTCCAAGCTGATCTCTCATCCAAGACTTCTTAGCTACATTTTTGAGCATCTTGCAATTCCTGATAGATTCAAAGTTGCTGGGGTATTTAATGATGTTCAAGAAATCAGAACACCTTTCTTAGACGCCAAGATTCTGGTTCATATGCGTCTTAAGAGATCAGATAAACTCATTTACCCTCAGCAACCTCTATTGGAGAATAGAGAAAAGTTCAGACCAAGGGAAGAAGCATTTATCTTTGATAATGAACCTCCTGAAGTTATTTTGGAATACATGAGACTTATGAAGGAAAGGGGAGTTAATGTTGCAATGAAAGATATTGGAAGAGGAATTGGTCCAACATTTGAACAAAGAATGAAGATGGTCAAAGAGGAAGTGTTCAGTGATTATGAAGAAGATGATGTGATTGAAGAGACAGTTGTTGAAGAGAAATCGCAAGAACAATCATTCAGAGACACTTCAACCACTAAGGGCGACAAGAGACAGAGATCTGATGCAGGTAATTTCAATTCTGATTATTATATTCCTATATCTAGAGCATCATCTACCCTCTGAAACTCTCTTATACCTAGCCCATTAGTCATTGAAAATGTCCAACCCTTGAACACTATCTTTCCCTCACCACCTGCCTCACAGCATGTTTCTATTTCATTCTCATCTGAGTCAGATTCTTCTAATTCAAAGTTTGATGAAATTATAAGACAATGGGCTAACTTTAGAACAAAAAGAAACACTGAAGCCAAGTATATTCCTGAGGAGGAAATAGCTAAACCTTCAGCTGTTGAATCCCCATAATCATCACAAAAAATTATTACACCAGAAGAGATCATGAACGAGACATCTTTCAGAGTTTCTCCTATCCACATAGACTCACCTTCTGAAGAACCTCAAGATACACCACCTGAACAAAATCAACCAATTTCATCAGAACACAATATTTCAGCAACATCTAAACCTCTATCACCATTAGTCAACCAAAACTTGTACAATTCAAATTCTATACCAAAATCTCAATCTGAACCTTCTGAACCAGCCAACCAAACTATGATGCTCATAGATACTGGTAATACATAAATAAATAGAATTGAAGTTGTGCATGATCAAGAGACTAGTTCTCTTAGTGGTTCAGGACTAATGACGACACTCTTTGAGAAGAACAATGAAGATAAAATGACAAGAATTCAGAACTCTATTGATCAGAATCTCACTCAGCAAGGTGTTCAGCTTACCACAATACTTGGGACTTCAAGAGAAACTGAAGATCAACTTCAAACCATTCTTAATCTTCTCTTAACCAAACACCCTTAGTATTCTATTTAAGCACTTTTGTTTTACTTCTATTACTTATCATTTTTGTTTTTTTCTACTTTTTGATAATGACAAAAGGGGGACTAATATGTTGTACAATTGTGTAGTGTATTATTTGTTAATACTACATGGAATCTGAAACTGTCATTAAGAATCTCTTCTTTTCTCAAATCTAGTTATTTTTGCTCTTATTTTTTTATGAACTTATATTGATAAGGAGAGCAAATTAATAAACATAATTGTGTATTCAGAGATGGAGATAATTAAGATTGTGCCCTTAATTGTTTCTATCAGACTTAGTAGTTGAGCTTGCAAACCTCACACTCTGAGAGTTAAATATGAGAATACAATCAAGTTTATCAAATTGTTTCTTAAACTGATTCAAGTTAATTATGGATAGAACTTAGGGGGAGCTTACAAACCTAACCCTAAAGGTTTATAAAACTCAGGGGGAGCTTACAAACCTCAACAACCTGAAGTTGACATAATTTAATTAAATCAACAACAATTGTATTTAATACTTTATGTTTGTCATCATCAAAAAGGGGGAGATTGTTGGAACAAAATGAGTTTTATTTATAAAACACCCAAAGTTTTGATGATAACAAAGTATTAAATGGACAATTGGGATTACTAATTATTGATCTAGTGTGCAGGAACAAAGTAAAAATTTAAACACTAAGATCATCATTTTGAGTTTCTGAAGACCAAATTTTGAACGTTAAGACTCTGAACTATAAAACCTTCAGAGCCTCTGAACCAAGTCCTTTAGACGCCAAAAGATTACATGTCCAGAAGCTTGCGTAATTCAGTCAGAAGACAACGAAACATCATTACAAGCTTCTAGTGACATTCTCTGAAGATTGACAGCTCATGGCTAATGAAATAGTACATCATCCCTATATTAAAATAGAGCCTATAGTACTCTGTACTATTGTTTACTCAAAATGCTGAAGCGCCATTTGAAAAGGGACAAAGTAGTGGAATTGGTTTACTCCTTTTGGAAACCACGCTCATTTCCATATAAGCAAATTGCAAATGTACTATCAATGGTCTTATCTCAACGTCTCAATCCATTGAAGTATATATAGAAGACTTATCTCTTGAGAGAAGACAACTGAAATGCTGAAGCACTGAACGTTTGAACGATTATACTTTGAGAGCAATTTGAATTTCAAGCCATAGAACTCTTCATTCTTTGTAACTCTAAGCTACAATATCTTTTGATATTATTTAGACTTTGGGCCTAATTCTTTGTATTCACTTAGGATTAAATGAAGTGTTAGTGAGTCTAAGCTTAGAAACTTTCAGTCCTACTTAATTTGTATTAAGTTAGTTTTGAAGTCTCTTGTCTTGTGTGACTTGAGCAAGTGTAAAGTCTCCTACTGTGTGTTCTGGAGCAAGTGTATAATCTTGTGTGATTATAGTGAAATCCCTTGGAAGTGCACGGGGACTGGACTACTCTCAGTTTGTGAGAGGAACCAGTATAAATCTGTGTGTGCACACTTCTTTCTTTCTCTCTCTCTGTTTATTTGTGCATTGTGTTTATCTAGCTTTCTCATATCCGCTGCATTTACTCTAAGAAAAGCTAGAGAAAAGTTTTAACTTCTCAAAACACAATTCAACCCCCCCCCCCCCCCCCCCCCTTCTTGTGTTTTTCACACCTTCAGAACTCACCTCCATCATCATTGCTCAAGACTGAATTCAAGCTGCTTCATAACATGTGCCAACACTCTTTCTTTCCTCGTACGGGAAGCAAGGACAAGGTAACTAATCTTGATCTTCTTTTAATGTATCACATGGCCAAAGGTATCAAACTAAATTTGCCCTACATTATTCTACATCACATTATTCATGCTGCTTGCTCTGGTTTCAAGAAAGTAGCTTTACCTTATGGAATGATCTTAACTAGGGTTTTTAGGCTATACTCTGCTGATATGGATAACACACCCTATGACAATCATTATTTTACCTTCAATCTGAAGAATGTGAGTCATATGAAAAAGGAACTTGAAACCCCTATTACTGATGTTGGTGTTAAGAGAAAAAGGGAAGTTTTTGAGAAAACAAACATGAATTTTCTTGCTGATGCTTCTAGAGACCGTTTGGAGAACGTTCTCCAGACTGATGGAAATATCAAAACTAGTATTAATGTTACTCCCACCATTGAAAGTGAGAAACTTATGACTATTGTTGCTGCTACTCTACAAGAATTTAATCTTGTGTCTGTTCCACCTAATACCACCATGTTTTCACCATTGATGACATCAAGCCAAGTAAGTCTTTCTTTCTTTTGCACTTCTGAATTTATAAGAAATATTCTCACTTCTGATACACCTGAGTTTTCCACCATGCATGTTCCAAACCCTACAGATAGTACACTTCCATCTATTCCATCTTCATTTGCTACTTTTGATTCATTCTGTTCATCTGCTAATGTTGTCAATGCTGGAACCAAACAATTGATGTTTGAGGGAAATATAAACTTTGATTTTCCTGGCCCTTCAATGCCTGCCAAACGATCAAGGTTTGATACTGAAATGGTACAGATGAGGAGAGATCTGGACAATGTAATCAAGGGTATGGCTGTACAGTACTCCATGATGGATCATTTGATTTTAGAATCCAAAAGCTTGCGTAAATGGTTCACTTCTGTTGTTTGTCCACAACTCCATCTTCCTCCACCTCCAAAAATTCTCACACCACATTTTGATCCATTTCCTGCACAAAATAACAATTCTGATGATGATGTTAGCCCCACTACTTCACCTGCTCCGGATGGAGCAAATGAATAAACTTTGCTTGTTTTGAACTGCTCCTGGATTAACCCTTTTCAATGATGACAAAGGGGGAGAATTAATTGAGAAATCAAGGGGGAGCTCAATGATGTTTTGGAATGAAAGCTTGTCTATTTGCTACCATGTATATTTGAGAAAGCTTGTCTGATACAACGCTATGTTGTTTGTTTTCTTAATTTATGAACTCATGATCATCCTGTTTAGTGACAGATATTTTGAGAAGTTTCTTTTGGTACTATGTTAAACTTCTCCTACTATGTACTAATGGTCTCAACTACGATTTGATGTTTTAAATTGCTTTTGATGGATGTCTGAATCATTTTGAATTAATCATGTGCTGTAAACTGTGTTTGGATGCTCACATATGTGAGATTGATGATTAATGTTTGTTGCTTGATTCAAATCCAATTTGTGTTACTCAATTCTTTTATGTCATAAGCATGATCATTTTGAAAATTGAATGCTTGAATTGAGGGGGAGCTTACAAATTAAAAACACTAGACAATTTATTTCAAGCACTTTTGAATTTTGATTAAAATTAGAATTCCATCTCAAAACATAATTCAATAAGTTTTTCATCATCAAAAAGGGGGAGATTGTTGAGGCAAAATCCCAATTTGATGTTTTAAAGATAACAAACCTCTTAATTATATTTTAAGTGTAATTCTAATCTCTTTGGTATCTAACAAGTGCTCTTGAGTGTTTTTAATTAAGCTAGGAACATTTGAGCTTTTAGATCAAATATCACTCTTTTATTTTGGTGAAAATAAAAGCTTCAGGATCAGTCTCAGATCACTCTCCGAGCCTTGCGCAACATTTCAATGTGTGATCATTCAATACCAAAAGTAATTATTCATAAGTCAACTATGTACAAGACAAATGAACACTTTTATCTTGGGCTTAACTCACAAGATCTCTATAGTTCAAGAGTTCATTTAAGGCATGGAATATTTGGATGACTAGTGAAGTTACCATTGTTGGAACAAAATATGTGTTAATACACACCCTTAAGTTTTGATGATAACAAAGTATTAAATGGACAATTGATGGTACTAATGTTTAAATTAAGTGCAGGAGAATTCAACGTTAAATCAAGAGCATACTTAATTTAGACTCTGATGAAACCAATGGAAGTCTGAATAATTAGACTCTGAAAGAGTTCAGAAGCTACAACGTGGTCAGAAGCTATACAAAGTTCAGAAGCTCAAAGTAGATCAGAACGTCTGAAGGTGTTCAGGAGCTCAGAGGAGTTCAGAAGCTCAAGGATGTTCAGAGGCCTACAAGAGTTCAGAAGCTGTCTGCTAGTCATGAGTCATTCAGAGGATGAAGACGTTCAGAAGCTGAATTGCGAAGGACTATCAGAGGCCAACCATTCAAAGACCAATCAGACTCCAAGTTATCAAAGGTTCATCAGAAGCAAAGGAATTCCCAGTCATCAGAGGGCTACATCAACTACAACTTATCAAGCCTGATGACCTGTTCTAAGGTCAACTAATTGCAACGGTCACAAAGGATGTGATCTCTCTCTCTAGGAGCTAATTGTACCTTATAACTGTACTATTGGACAAACAGTAAAGGTGAAGCTTCTCTACAAAGGAAGACGTGGCTTTACTCAACGGATCTTCAAAGACTACAGCTGTCCAATTTACAACGGGAATTTCTCCAACGTCTCAATGTCTTTCTTAACTCATATAAATATGCCAAAGAAAGAATTGATGACTAGCGCTCTTCATTAGAAAACATCTCTCAGAAGAAAGTGAGAATCTGCATTGTAATAGATAATATCTCTCAAATGAAGTGAGCATAGAAACTAACTTAAGCCTCTGAAGTTATTATGTTTGTAATAAGTTTAAGCTTATAAGTTAGTAGTAAGTCTTCTGCTTAGTGTAGAAGCAACAAAGTCTTCTGCTTAGTGTAGAAGCTCTTCTGCTTAGTGTAGAAGAAAGAAAGTCTTCTGCTTAGTGTAGAAGCACATAAGTCTCAATCTTAGTGATTAGAGCATGAAGTCTTGAGCCTGAGTGCTTGAGCAAGGAAGCCTCTGATCTTGTGTGATCAGAGCAAGGAAGTCTCTCTGTCTTGTGTGACTTAGAGCAGGAAGTCTTAAGCTTGTGTGCTTGAGCAAGGAAGTCTTTGATCTTGTGTGATCAGAGCAAGGAAGTCTCTATGTCTTGTGTGACTAAGAGCAGGAAGTCTTAAGCTTGTGTGTTTGAGCATCTATTGTAATCCTTGTGATTATAGTGAAACTCTCTTGGAAACAAGGGGACTGGAGTACTCTCAATTTGTGAGGGGAACCAGTATAAATTGTTGTGTATTCTTCTATCTCTCACTCTCTCATTTACTACTTCATCATTCATAACTCCATAAGTTAATTGTGTGAATAATCCGTTGTGCTTTAATGACTCTGAAAAGATTTAAATATCTTGGAAAGTTTTTAAATATCCAAAACACAATTCAACCCCCCTTCTTGTGTTTTCTCCACGCACCTTTAACCACATTTGCCAAGTTCAAGGATCAAGCACTTGCACATGATCAAATATCCAAAGGAACATTCCCACATATTACTTGGACTAATTATTCATGGACCATTGAGAAATAGACAGCACTACATGTCTATATGTTGACTTGTACTTGCAATGAATAAAGAAAGAACAATCTCCTATGAAGTCTCACCTTCTCCAATGAAGCTTGTACTTGCAATATTACTTTACGAGACATCAAATACAGTCTACAACTGCTGTTCTTATCCATTACAGCTGGCCTTTGTGTGTATCAGTTCATCTACACAAAAGAGCTTTGTTCATTCACGCCCAGTTCCTAGAGAACGATCTCAGACCAATGTTGGAAAGAGAATGTACTCACTTGGAAACATACTAGCTCACATACAACTGTTTAAAGTTTATCCAAAAGTTGCACAACGTTCTTACTTGTTTGATAAGGAACATACAGCTACAATACAACTCAACAACAGCTCACCATACACTCCTCTTTCATTAGTCAGAAGAAGAAACTTTGAAGATCGATCTCAGAGTGATCAGTTTTCTTCAAATATCATGAGCTGTCATTTGCAGGGCTACTAGCCGTTATTTTCAAGCTTCTAACGGACATACTTCGTGGCCAAGACTCCCTGATCATCATTCAACTATAAATAGAGGTCTTTGGCAACATTTAAGAGCAAGAGTTTTCACTACAACATTTCAACACTTGTCTTTGTGATACAAGTTTTATCAAGAGCTCTTATTTGTCTCTCTCACTCAGATCTGTAACTTTAAATATCTAGGATCAAAATATCCATTGAGTGTACTGAGAGTTTTCATCCATTTTCAAAGCTTCTCAAAATTGTATTGAGTGAATAGGCTTTGATAACCAATCTTCCATCATTATAACCTTGGCTCAAGTTAGTATGTAACTACTAATTGAGTGACACCTTCATAGTCAGTGTGACTTAGGTAGATTAAGCCTGTAAAGCTTAGAAGAAATTTTGGTCTTGGATCTAGATCAAAAGGAAGTGTAACTTGAGATCATTACCATCTCCTAGTGGACAATCTCACAAGGAGTGTGGGGACTGGACTAGCCCAAGTTTTGGGTGAACCAGAATAAATTGTTTGTGTGCTTTCTCTTCTCTTTACTCTGATTTACTTTACGCAAACACTTATCATACAAATCACAAGATATCATTTTTATATACTGTCAGAGAGTGTTGTGATAACGTTCTCCATTCTGCAACACGTTTTGAATATTTGTTTTCACTAACAATCTAAGAATACTCTTTGAGTATATTGTTTGTGATAATTTTATAGGCAATATTTTAAAAGGTTCACAATTCAAACCCCCTCTTTCTTGTGAAAAACTTTGCTACTTCAGCCTATGGTACATGGGACAGTAAAGACTCCAAGGTCTTCACATTTTTCAGGAAGGCCTGTCTGCTGTATGATTGCAGAGACATCCCTACTCATGTTAACTCTCGAGTTCCCCTTCAACTTTCTTTTATTAGTGCACATCTCATTGAGGAATTTGGAATACCTTGGAATTTGTTTGATGGCCTCAAGGAGGGGAATGTTCACTTCAATTTTCTTAAAGACATCTAAAATTTCTCTCTCTCTCTCTCTCTCTCTCTCTCTCTCTCTCTCTCTCTGTCTAATTGGTCTTCCTGTTTGCTCTTAACAGCTCTTTGAGGAAAGGGAAGTGGTATGGGCTGATCTTTTTCTTCATCAGGTTCGGGGGTGGGTGTAGTAGGTGCAGGCACATGAATTGGCTTATTTTTTTCAATTTTTTATTTTTCTCGCCACTCGTCTCTGCACTTGTGTTTACTGCCACGTCAACCTCCTTGCCAGACCTAAGGGTGATTGCATTAACATTTAGGTTTGGTATAGTTTAGGCAAGGAGATTCCTGGAGCCTTGATTTTGAATTTGGTTCACAGTTGTCGCCAACTATCCGACCTGTGTTTTCAAGTTGTTAATGGATGCATTAGCTGTCTGCTGAAATTGAAGGTTTTGTGCAACCACTTATTGTTGGAATAGGGTATTTTGTGCAGCCATTTGTTTAACAAATTCCTACAATGAAGGTCTACATACCCTTTCTGTCTGGGTCTTTTCTAATGCCAACTGTTTTATAAGAGATGTAAGTTCATCAATTCGTGACTCTAGGGCCCTGTTGGAAGAGGAGGCTTGAATTTCATTCACTCCTTTTGTCTGAGCCACATAATTGCTTATAGTGGTGAATTGTTGGAAATTGAGAGACATGTTCTCAATGAGGGCTTTCGCTGCGGCGGGTGTCTTATCGACAAGGGCTCCTCCACTAGCAGCATCTAGGATATTTCTGTCCATGGGTAATAGTACTTCATAGAAGTACTGGACAAGTAGTGGCTCAGTGATTTGGTGTTGAGGTCAGCTGGACACTAAATGTTTGAATCTCTCCCAATATTCAGCAATTGACTCGTTGTCAGCTTGTCTGATGCCGCATATCTCTTTCCTAATTGATGCGGCTTGGGAGGCAGGGAAATATTTTTCTAAGAATAACTTTTTCAAATCGGTCCAGCTTGCAACAGTGTTCGATTGAAGGTAGTACAACCAGTCCTTCGCGGCTCCTTGGAGTGAGAAAGGGAAGGCTCTTAGCTTGACATGGTCTTCGGTGATTCCTTCAGGTCTCAAAGGTGTAGAGCACACAACCTGAAATTCTTTCAGATGCCTATGTGGGTCTTCACCTGCAAAAGCACTAAACTTTGGCAGCAAATGTATTAAGCCATACTTTAATTGAAAGGATGCAGCGACAATAGGATAATCGATGCACAAAGAGTTATAATTTACATCTTGTGCTGCAAGTTCTCAATAATGTTCTTTGCTCAGCCATGTTATGATTATTTAACTCTAAATAAAAACGAAAAAAGAAAATCAAACCGAAAATGGAAAGTCAATCAAACCAGAATCAAAAAAATATAAAAATATGACTAAAATTCTAATAAAATCAAACAAAGATTGGACAAATTTTTTCGGAATTTTTTGAGACAACGCAATTAAAATAAAATAGAAAATCATGGAATTTGCGGTTTTTATGGTCGGGTTTTGTCCCGAAATAGGGGATTTTGAACTATGATTTTTTTCTGATCAAATCGCACAGCAACCTCGTAATTCAGAGTTAAATTTCCAGAAACTGTTTTTTTTTTATGAAACTGACTATTAGAGCGTGTAAAGGCCGGAAGTGCAAGAAACTATGGCCAGAATGCAAAAATGTAGCAACTATGATTCTAATACTGTAACATCCCTAATTTGTTTTACTAGTATTATATACTATTAAGGATATTTTCTAAAATATTACATGTTTAGAGCTAGCACTAGAGTGTAATACATAAGGGATGTAATAGTTACTTGTTAGGTTGGGTGTGTGGTGTCATTGATAGAAAGAGGACTAGTCTTGGGTTTGACATGTGCCTTACATCTACCACTAAACCCATGAGTCACTACACACTACACCCACCCATGATTCATTTTGCTGAGTAAACCAAAAAAATTAGAAAGCTCACTTCTTCTTCATGCTCTCTCACTCTCACGCAAACTAACAACAACACAGCCATCACCATCACTCAATTCTCTTACAAATCATCTCCAATGGCACATGCAATTGAGCCTACATGTTCCTTAGGTTAAGTTAATCACTAGTGGTAAGTTCAAATTCTTCAAAGCTCCTCTCAATTCCTCTCAAATTCGTGCTCTAAATTTCCAATTTATAAGCTCAAATTCTGTTCATATGTGTGCATGGGTAGAAAGCAAGCTCAATGGTGGAATTGTATCCAATAAGGAAGTGAAATTCAAACCACAGCTCAATTGGTGAACTCGGCTGCAAAAACCAAGCCTGTAATCAAGTTCTAGCCAAAGAATCAAGCTTCAATTTGAGGTGGGTTCTTAGGATTTAGAATAGTTAGAAATTCCCCTCAATCTAAACAATGCATGATAACATAGGATTTAGGGATTGAAATGTGCATGAGGAGGGTTTAATTCCCAAAACTCTTCTCCTTTATAATTATTAGGAAGTTCATGATGTTAATGGCTTGAAAGAATGGCAATTGTAGTGTAGAAAACTCTGTTTTGTACTGATTCTGCAGGTCTTCGCGCCTACGCGCAGGCAAAAAGACACAGAGGCAGAATCTGGGTGCAGGTTCGCGCATAGGCGCAGGAGGTTCGCGCCGGGGCGCAAGTCACCAGCATTTCCAGATTTTTGTCCTCTGTTTCCTGCTTTTGAAATCCATACGCATTTTGGATTGTCATCTTTTAAGTCTTGTTTTCCATTAACATTACGAATACCTTATAATTATGATGTCGTTGTACGTATAGGATTGATTATGACCTAGGCTAGTAGCTAGGGTAGTTCCCGGGATTGGGATATATTGGTAGTATGTTAACACATTAGAATTATGTGTAGTATCAGTCCATAGTTATGTGTGGCTGCTTGGGCACCACCAAAGGGATTCGAGGAATCCATAGTTATGTGTGGTTGTTTGACACCACCAAAGGGATTCGAGGAATCCAAAGCGATAATATATCTATAATATTGATTGTGATGCCATAGTTATTTCGTACCATATGTGCTTTAGTTCACGAAGATTGGTACGGAAAAGCGTAAGGCTTTCTGAGACCGGCTCACCTCAGATTGTTCTTGCATAGCTAAAATGAATTCAGATAATTCTTTGTGTTACACCATATAAACTGTTTATATATGAATACATGTATTGCGCTGAGATTGCGTGAGGACTGATTATAGGTTGATTCCCCTGGTGTAGTCACCAATAGGTGGGTAGTAGAATCCACGAGACTTAGTAGTCTTACCCCCCCCCCCCCCCCCGTTCATGTTTCAGGTACTCAGGGTGATCGTGGCAAGCAAGCTGCGGAGTAGTAGCATTGCTTGTGACTGTGATGTTCGTGTTTAGAACATTTAGTTATTATGTCTCAGTTTATTTCCTTTCCGCTGTGTTGTACCTTATTGTATTTTAGCACCTGCGTGTGCTTAATCAACACTCTATGTATTTGTAAACTTAATGTACTCGGTATTTGATTATGGACTTTATAATATATTCTAGACAATGTATTATGGGGTGTTAAATCAATAGAGAGTCCCCGACAGCGGCACCAAATTGATCCGCTGTCGCGCACGGGTCAAAAACGAGTTTAGAAAAGTGTAGTTTTGGAAGCGACAACTCGAGTATCGTCTCACAAGGACTCTCAATTAGTTTATCAATATTAGAATAGATGAAAAGCTATAAATAGGGGTTTTCGATTTTGATAGAAATAGTTGAAAATAAGTGATTATCAAATAAGCTAAAACAATTAATCTACTGTTTCGGTTTCCCAACTTATCATTGAATCATACAATTTTCAAGCCCTAAGCGGATTCTAATCCCTTTTCGAATATAGTATCAATTCAACAAGCGCAATTGACACTACAAGATATATGTTCCTGATTTCCGAATTAAGCAAACGGATTAAAGCTAGAATGAATTAAGCAAACATGATTAAACATACGCGAATTAAGCAAACGCGATCAAGGTACAAGAACATATAATCATCGAAATTAATCAACACTTATTCTATAGAACTTGAAAAAAGAAAACAAGACATACAACATAAATATTGAAAGGGAAAAGAAATTTGATTGAAAATTATAGAACCTCAAAGTGTCGGCGGAAACCGATTACAGCAGATTAATCCTTGGTGACTAGTTCTCCATTACAAACATACAAAGCATATTCTATTGTGAGAATTTCGTGGATGACTGAATGAGGCCGCCCTAGCTGCATTTTTAGTTTTTATATAACCTGGAAAACGAGTCTTAAAAGAATCGGGCCAAAAAACATAAGTTGTCTCGCAATTTAATTATTGTTTCCAAGTCTGAAACTTAAACGTAAATATATGACAGCCTTGCGCTACGAATTAGCTTCTGGCCTAAACATGAAAGTTGTAGCTCTTGATCTTAGATTTCCAACGCATCTTCCCGTGCCTCAATCCGATATTCTTAGCTCCAGTTATCACCCACGGACTGAGATGGTGTCAAAGTGCTATTTATTCATAAAGTAAGTGCGAAAACAAAATAAAGCTAGAGATAAACTTAAATATAAAAACACACTAAAATAGTGAAAATAGTAAATTAGACCATAGGAATACACTAGTACAATTGTAGAAGAATGCGCATTAAAATGCACTGATCAATAGTGCCTTCTTTGCCATAAAGCAATGCATCCTTGAGGTTTTCCCACGACTTAGGTAAAGCACACAACAAATGAAAAGTTTTGTCCTCGTCTTCCATGTTCACATCAATATTCGCCAAATCGTAAATGATTTTATTAAATTCCGCAAGTTGCTCCACCACAGACTTGTTCTCCACCATATAATAAAAGTATAGTCGTTCCTTCAGACATTGTAGACGTGCTAAAGACTTTGTCATATACAAAGCATCAAGCTTGGTCCACATCATCACCGCCGAAGTCTCACGCGCTAACTCTCTCAACACCTTATCCCCGAGACACAAAGTAATAGCACTCACCGCCATATCATTCATCTCGGTTTTCTCTTCCTCTGAGAGATGCACTGGAATTTGTGTCGGTCCCTTTAATGCTTCAACACACTTTTACATGAATTAGACAATTCCCTAATTCTACCCAAGTCCCGAATTTCTTCCCGTGACCAAGAAATTCAATCAATAAGTGTTTCCCAAGGTGATTTAATGTTTCTCCAACCCTAGAGTCTTCCCAAGATGTTACTCTATTAACCCTAGTCTTTTGTTGGCCTTAGAAACCCTAAAACACACCTTAACACATCAGAAAACGCACATCATATATATAGACACGCGTTTTCGCGCACCGCGCAGGCAAGGTTGCGCGTCGCCCCAACAACAGAGCACCACCAGCAGTCACGCTTCAGATGCCTGCGCTACGCGCTAGGAGAGCTGCGTGACGCGCCAGCTACATGAGCAGCATCCAGAATTTCTGCTTCAATCATCCAATTTAGAGGCAAATTCCAACAGATATATATTCATACATCATAGAAGAATGAAATATAAACCTACAAGTGTAGCCACCTAAGGATGATGTCTCAACCTCCGATGAACATAGACGGCTTGCCTCCGGTTATCAGATCGTACAGATCTAGCTTCTCCTCTCCTCTCTTGTGTGACAGCTACCTTGATCCTCAAAATGATGAATGATGAAAGACACTATAAAATTAGGTTAAGACGCTTTATATAGTGTCAGATCTTGGATATTGGGCCTAGGAATCAAATGATAGAATAATAGCCCAAAGAATAAGGCATATTCCCCTTTGTTGATAATACTATGATAGTACAGTCCTTTGCTCATGGGATGGTCGGCTGCCTTTCCTCATTTTGATAGGCGTGTCCTTCTCCCATTTCACACATGTGGCATCTTCTGATTCCGTCTGATTAACCGATCTTCTGATGTGTACGGATTCTGGTGTCTTAACTCTAATTATCACTTCTGAGCTCTGAGACTGTATTACTTAGCCTCATTGGTCTGTCTTGACTCCAGAAGTCACTAGAACTAACTCTTTATATAGAGAGAATTACATAAAGTCCTAAATACTTACTAGACTCAAAAGCATAATAGAAATGACACAAAACAATAGTAGATCACCATATTGGCAGGGAGTAATCCAAGTATCAAGGGACTAAAAAAATCACATAAAGTGAGTTATCACACCCCCCTCACATTGCCAAAATCTCCACCATTAGGTGAAGAATGGCAATGTGTCAAGATCTGTCTTGCCTCATCATCTACTACACATTTTCAATATTTGGTCAGCACATTTTTTATAAAGAAATGACTCATCCTAGAAATAATTCCTAGCCTGATGATAAAATCTTTTTCTTTGCTGGGAATTAAATTCAGGGGGTACAACATTACTAACCAAATAATTTACAATGTCAGCATACCAAGGTGCTTTATCACTAGTAAGCATAAGTAATTGTTCATCTGGAAATTCTTCCTTAATTACATACATGTATTGGCTTTGAACTTCACCTGGGAGTCTTGACAGATGATCTGCAACTTGATTTTCGACTCTCTTCTTGTCTCTGATCTCAAGATCAAATTCTTGTAATAGCAAAACCCATCTGATAAGTCTTAGCTTGGCATCCCAAATATTTGATTGCTGAATGATCAGTATACACCACCACTTTGGTACCTACCAAATAAGATATGAACTTGTCAAAGGAAAATACCACAACTAATAGCTCCTTTTCAGTAGTAGTGTAGTTGAGTTGTGCTTCATTCAGTGTTTTGCTCGCATAGTAGATGGAATGTAATACTTTGTCATGCCTCTGGCCCAATACAGCTCCAACAACATAATCAGATGCATCACACATTAGCTCAAAGAGCTTAGACCAGTTTGGCGCAATGATAATTGGTGCCATGACTAAAGCAGTCTTCAGAGTCTCAAAGACCTTCAAACATTCTTCCGTGAAAACGAAAGGCACATCATGCTGAAGCAGTTGGCATAGAGGCTTGGTTATCTTTGAAAAATCTTTAATAAACCTCCTATAAAATCCAGCATGTCCTAAGAAACTTCATACACCCTTAACATTGGCAGGTGGAGGCAACTTTTCTATTACTTCCACTTTAGCTTTATCCACTTTCAATCCTTTCTTTGAAATCCTATGTCCAAAGACAATACCTTCCTTGACCATGAAGTGACATTTCTCTCAGTTAAGCACCAAATTACTGTCTTGACATCTCAATAGCACCAGCTCCAAATTATCTAGACATTGTTGAAAAGAATCTCCAAATACTGCAAAATTGTCCATGAAAACTTCCATGGCTGACTCAATTAAATCTGAAAATAGTGTCATCATACATATTTGAAAAGTAGCAGGGGCATTACACAATCCAAATGACATCCTTCTAAAGGCAAAGGTACCATAGGAACATGTAAATGTGGTCTTCTCTTGGTCTTCCAGAGCTATGACTATCTGATTATACCCAGAATATCCATCAAGGAAACAATAAAACTCCTTACCAACCAATCTATCTAGCATCTGGTCAATAAATGGTAAGGGAAAGTGATTCTTCCTTGTGGCCTTGTTCAGCTTCCAATAATCCATGCAAATTCTCCAACCAATTACAGCCCTTGTTGGAATTAATTCGTTCTTCTCATTGGCAACCATTTTAATGCCTCCCTTCTTTGGTACATATTGAACAAGACTAACCCACACACTATTAGATATAGGGTAGATAATTCTAGCATCTAGCCATTTAATAATCTCCTTCTTAACTATCTCCTTCATGATTGGGTTTAGTCTTCTTTGACACTAAACACTATTCTTAGCATTTTCTTCTAGCAAAATTATGTGCATACAAACAATAGGACTTATCCCTTTAATATCAGTCGTTTGCCATACAATAGCTTTCTTGTATCTTTGAAGCAGGGATACCAGTCTTGACTCTTGATTCTTTGTCAAGTCAGCAGACACAATAACAGGCAACTGTTGGCTTGTCTCCAGAAAAGCATACTTCAAGTGAGATGGTAATTGTTTCAATTCTAGTGTTGGTGGCTTTATAACTGAGGGAATGTTAACTTTCTTCACATCAGGGGAGCTCTCCAAAGTTTCAAATATATCAACCCAGGGGCGCTTTGTTGGCTTTGTTGGAGTCTCACCCACAATTCATTTTTTTACCAATTCATTGTCTTCAAGGGGAGCTAACTCATTCTTCAAATGATCATCTCAATGAACTTATCAAATTGGTTTTCCTCTTTAGCTCTTATAAGTCTCTGAGGAAATGGAGGTGGTGGCTTTCTCTAACCAAAAATGAGTTGTTAGGCTTAGAAACTTCAGAGTCAACAGAAGCCTTATCGGTAGTAGACTTCTGGATAGATTTAGGAACTTCTTCAGTAGCATGGGATAATGACTGTCTTGGCTCTGGAACATAGTTTCTTCAATTGTTGGTTCTTCACTATTTTCGGGAACAGTGTTAGTCATAATATCACCCATGCTTGGTCTCTCATACTCCCTTACACTCCTCAATCCATATATAACTTTAGAAGTTTCTTTTCCTTTATCACTTGAGGTGGATGCAGGGGTTTCAGTACTACTAGGCAATGCTCCACTTGGCCGCGTGCTAAGTGCAGTAGCTATTTGCCCAACCTGGTTCTCCAAATTCTTCATGCTAACACCTTGATCTAGGATCTTAGTCTTGACTTCTCTAGCAAACTTTTGAGTATCTTGCATGAATGTCTTCATTATTGCCTCCAGTTGACTAGTTGCACTATATGGGTTGTTGTTCTTGTTGTTACCCACATACTTGACAGGCACGTGATTTGTAAGGCATTCTTCAAATAAGTGTCCACCACCATAGTAAACGCATGCCCCTTCTACGTACTGCATCTGTTACCACTTTGACTGGCTCTGCGTTAACTTCTGGCAAGGAAGGAGGTGTCAGCAAAGCTTTCATCATGTTGTAAATCTGAGCAACTTGTGCTGCAAGGGCAGTGGTTTCACTAACTTCATGTATACCAACTGTCTTCTTGTGCTGCAAAGGTTAGCTCTAGTTGTAGGTCACTATTATGTATTAGCAGTGATGCTATCAATAAGTGCAAATCCATCGGTATAAGACTTGGAAAGTAAGGCTCCTCCCGATGATGCATCCAACATGTTTCTTGAATTTGGTATCAACCCGTTGTAAAATGTCTCCAGATGAATACACACAGGAATCCCATGGTGTGGACATTGTCTCAACATCTCTTTATACTTTTCCCAAGCGTCAAACAATGTCTCGTCATCTCCAAGTAACAATGTCTGAATGACGTTATGTCATTTTTGAGCTTGGCATCACTGACAGGAGGGAAATATTTGGCTAAGAACTTCTCAGCAAGAGCATTCCAAGTAGCAATGGAATTAGGCTCTAGTGACATAATCTAACTTTTAACTATGTCCCTAAGAGAGTAAGGAAATAATTTGAGTTTGAAAGCGTCATCAGAAACTCCAAGAATCTTGAAATTGCTTGCCACCTCCAGAAATTGCTTAAGGTGCAATTGTGGATCTTCAGTAGCAGCTCTAGAGAATTGCCCAACAATTTGTAACATTTGGAACATCATTGGTTTGAATTCAAACTGTGCAGCAATGATCGCTGGTCTGACAATCCCAGTGTTCATAGCATTTGGATCAAACACAACATAGTCTCTAATACTTCATCCTCTATCATTGGCAATGCTTATTATGGCAAACTCAGCCAAGATAGCTTCAGGTTGCTCTTGATCTGCCATATCTTCTTCAGTACTATATCCTTCCTCAGCTAAATTAACACGAATTCCAGTATTAGCTCTCTGATTTCTCCTTAGAATTCTGAATGTTCTCTCAATCTCAGGATCAACTCTGTATTTTGGTGATATCAGTCTATGCATGCACTATCAGTAGTACCTGTCTTGACACCAGTGGACAAAAAACATATTAAATATCAAACAAGTATACACAGTCGCAATTGCAGCAAGTAATAAGAAAAAAGTATCGTTCCCACAGGGATTGCTTAAGGGAACTTCGTTTCATTCGTTTCACAACTAGCTTCAAACTTGTGAGTAAAAACATAATAAAATATCATTTCAGGGTTTTTGAAAAGGGTTTTTGAAAACAAGTTTAGGAAAGTATTTGGAACAATGATCCATTTAATTCCATAGTATGCTATGCGAGTGAATGATAAGTGCTGTCAAGACTTCTATGAGCAAGCTTGCCTTGTGGTGTATGTCTACAACGTTAGATTATAAAATAGGGGATAAGGTGGTTTCTATGTCTAGTTCACGCTTAATCCTCTACTTAACCATATTAATCCTTTATTTCCATTTATTATTAGATGTCTCATAATAATATAATTGTGCCTAGATCTAAGTTGATCAGTCAAAGATTCAAGCATATAACAAAATAACAAAAGGATTAAAGAAGCATAAACAACACATCACATCACATGAATAACATTCTACTTTATTAAACTTCACATATTTCAACTATTAAGAGTTTAACTCATGGTGAGCATACAAACATAAACAACCATAAGGATAAATTCATACATTATAGAAGAATGAAATATAAACCTACAAGTGTAGCCACCCAAGGATGATGTCTCAACCTCCGATGAACATAGACAGCTTGCCTCCGGTTATCAGATCGTACAGATATAGCTTCTCCTCTCCACTCTTGTGTGACGGATACCTTAATTCTCAAAATGATGAATTATGAAAGACACTCTAAAATTAGGTTAAGACTCTTTATATAGTGTCAAGTCTTGGATCTTTGGCCTAGGAATCAAATGATAGAATAAGAGCCCAAAGAATAAGGCATATTCCACTTTGCTGATAATACTATGATAGTACAGTCATTTGCTCATGGGATGGCCATCTTCCTTTCTTCATTTAGACAGACGCGTCTTTATCCCATTTCACACACATGGCATCTGATTCCGTCTGATTAACCGACCTTCTAATGTGTACGGATTCTGGTGTCTTGACTCTGATTATCACTTCTGTGCTCTGAGATTGTATTACTTAGCCTCATTGATCTGTCTTGACTCCAGCATTCACTAGAACTAACTCTTTATATAGAGAGAATTACGTAAATTCCTAAATATATACTAGACTCAAAAGCATAATATAAATAACACAAAACAATAGTAGATCACCATATTGGCAGGGAGTAATTCAAGTGTCAAGGGACTTATATCACATAAAGTGAGTTATCAGTCTCCCTATTTTGAAAAACTTGAATTTATGATCCCCTGCTCATCACTTCTGGGTGCCTTTTTGCGTCACTCGAGATCCGAGTCAGCACCGGCGGGAGAAATGATGGCACCGCCCCGACATAGAATGGAATTGATGGCACCGCCCCGACATAGGATGGAATATGATATGTCCACATGGATACTGTCACATCATCAATGAGGTTGACAGTAAGCAAAAATTTGACCAAATTGAATTGAGGGATCAAAAGTCCGAGTTTTTTAAAATAGGGGATCAAAAAATTCACTTTTAAAATAAGAGATTAAAAGTTCAAATTTTTTAAAATAGGAGGACCAAATATGCATTAAACCCAAAAAAACTTTATACTCATTAGAATAGTAGTAGTAGTAGTAATGAAGTATTATATTTTTTGTTTTTTGAGTAAAGTACTAGTAGAAGTAGTTGACTACTAAAAAAAAAGTAGTTGACTAGTATTGATATTAATATATGCCTCATCGAATTAAAAAAACAAATTGGGCGGTGCTAGTTAGTGGGCCGGGTATTGTGTCTAGAGTGGGCCCAATAGAAACTCATATATATTTGGGTTCCGTTTCAAATTTCAAACAAAATATCGAGTGCATTCTCGTTCCTTTCTTTTCTTCGATTTCCCTCTCGTTCTTTCCCCCTTTGATATTATTGGTGCAGTGCAAGGGTGGAAAAATCTTTACTCGTTGAACCCTAAACCTAAACGAGCTTCGAATCAATCAATCAATCAAAATTGTATCATGGCGCATAGGTTGCTCAGAAACCACGAAGCTGACGGTTGTGAACGTTCTGACTTCCCCATCATCTGCGAATCATGCCTCGGTGGTAACCCCTATGTTCGAATGGTTCGTATTTCTTTAATTTCTTTTTTCAATTTATTTCAAACGGTTATTGTATTGTATCAAGCTGAAGAATAAGGCTATGTTTGCTAAAAACATAGCGGAGAGCTACTAGCTTATAGCGAATAAGCTGGCTGATTGAATTTGTAGTGTTTAGTAAAATTAACGGTTGAACTAGCTTACAAGTATGAAAAAACATAAAAAATATATGTTGAATTAATATTTAATTTGTTTCAAGGAAAAGGTCTGGGGTAAAATTGGAAGAAAAATTGATAAGCTATATAAGCTTATAAGCTACCTGAAGTAGCATCTGGAAAATAAGCTATAAGCTAGTAAAATAAGCTATAAGCTCATAATGAAAAGAATGTTACCAAACAGTGCTTTTAGCTTATAAACTAGCTTATTTGTCTTCCCAAATAGAGCTAAGTTGATTATTTTGAACATAGCTATAAATTATGGAGTTATTTTTAATTTTTAAATGCTATTTGAACGCCTAATGTTATATCACTGAAACTAGACTAGTGTTATACTCCCTCCCGTCCTATTTATAAGAAACAATTCACTTTTTAGGTTTGTTGAGTAACTGATGTATCTGGTCTATATTATGTAAGAACTATATTATGGGCTCGTTTGTTTCAGCTTAAAAAAAAAAAAATTTCTTTGTATTTTTTAAAATAGATTTTGTAAAACCGTTTTTCAAAATATTACAAGTTTTTTTGTATTCGTTTTTTCTAAATTGAAACACTAATTTTGACATCATATAACATAAATGTATATTATTGTAGTTCAAAACATAGTTAAAATCGCAATTTTTTCAAAAAGTTGTATTTCAAAAATGATTTTTGTGAAAATCTATTTGAAATAGCTTCAAAATTAAGTGATTTTTTGAAATTTTGATATCCAAATTTTTTTTCAATAAAATGATGAAATACCTAAAATAACATTTTAAGAATAACTATTCAAACAAAATTTTCATTTGAAGCTTTTATAAAAAAATTCTTTATAAAATTTTTTTATACAAAATTTTCTAACACTACAAAATCTATTTTCAAAAAAATCCAAAACAAACGGGCCCTATATAAGACCAGATAGATCGGTTATTCAATAAACCTAAAAGTGAATTGTTTCTTATAATAAGAATCGGTGGGAGTATCATTATTAAGATTTCCTGGTGTATCAGCATAGCATGTGTTAATAGATTTGAAATAGTGGGATTCCAATTGTTTGTGTAATTTGCATTTATGCTATATTTATATGTGAATGCAGACGAGGGCTGAGTATGACAAAGAGTGCAAGATTTGTACAAGGCCATTTACTGTTTTTAGATGGAGACCTGGTCGTGATGCAAGATATAAGAAAAGTGAGATCTGCCAGACATGTAGTAAATTGAAAAATGTTTGTCAAGTATGCCTTCTGGATCTTCAATATGGACTTCCAGTCCAAGTCCGCGACACAACTCTCAGTATCAGTTCTATTGATGTCATTCCAAAGAGTGATGTTAATAGGGAGTATTTTGCCGAAGAGCATGATCGTAAGGTATGTGTTTTTATGATGAATTCTACTTCGGTTGATAATATTTTAACATAATTAATGATGGGAAATATAATGGCATTTTTAAATTTTAATTCTTTCATGTCCCAAATTGTTTTCTCCAAAGGTTGTGGTCATTGTTTCATTTTGTATACGTTATTTTTAATATGGAAACTTTGGATATGATAGGAATCATTTTGTTGACTGGAGTTGCTTAAGTTTCATTATTTGAACCATAGTTGCTTAAAAAATTTCTGGCTTCTGTTCTATTTGGACTCAGTTTTCTTTGGATATCACTTTATGATCTTCAAATTTTTTACTGATGATGTAAATACGGTGCAGGCTAGATCTGGTATAGATTATGAATCCTCCTTTGGTAAAGCATGCCCAAATGACACTATCTTGAAGCTTCAAAGGACAACACCTTATTACAAAAGAAACCGGGCACATATTTGCAGTTTCTACATAAGGGGTGGGTGTACTAGAGGAACTGAGTGCCCTTACAGACACGAGATGCCAGTAACAGGGGAACTGTCTCAACAAAATATCAAAGATCGTTATTATGGGTATGTTCTGTTGTCATTTACGTCCTTATTTGATTTTGGATTTCCTTACCTGATCTCTCTTTCAATTGCTCTTTTATTTTTCCAAATTTAGTTTTGCTATGTATTGTCAGAAACTTGGACAACACTGGTTTATACTTACTGCAAAGGCAACATTGTGGTATCTTATATACTGCAGAGTCGTGCTATGGTTGTGCTTGTAGGAACTTCTGGTTCCTATGTTTTTATTCCATCATGGATACAATAATTTCCTTTTATTGTATATTAGCATGTGCTTTACTTATTCTTCAATTTTCTGTAAAATTTCCTAGCAATTGCAAATACTGGTGATATTTTTATTTGTAATTGGTGGTGATTAGTGAAACCCTAACTAATGAGAAAAGATTTTTGGTTATAAAAAAATTTCCTTATAACTATTGATATTGGTATTTGGTAACACTTTCATTTGTCTAGTCTGATATATTCAATATTGCTTGATGTTTTTAACTTTGTTTTTGTTTACTAGAATTTATTTATCATGCCTTTGAACTGCAGGGTGAATGATCCGGTGGCTATGAAGCTACTTGGCAAGGCAGGAGAAATGACATCTCTAGAGGTTCCTGAGGATGAGAGCATTAAAACTCTTTATGTTGGTGGACTTGTTGATGCTAGGGTCACCGAGCAGGATTTGCGGGATAACTTCTATGCCCATGGAGAAATTGAGTCCGTCAAAATGGTTCTTCAACGGGCTTGTGCTTTTGTAACCTATACAACCAGAGAAGGTGCAGAAAAGGCAGCAGAAGAACTCTCAAACAAACTGGTTATTAAGGGCCTTAGGCTGAAGCTGATGTGGGGCAGGCCTCAGACAGCAAAACCTGAGTTCGACGGCTCTTATCATACAGGGCAACAGACCTCTGTGGCTCATAGTGGGTTGTTGCCTCGTGCAGTTATATCACAGCAGCAGAACCATGTCCAAACCCAAGGAGGAATGCTTTACTATAACAATCTACCTCCTCCTCAGCAGGAAATGAGCTATTACCCTTCAATGGATCCCCAAAGAATGGGTGCTCTTATAGGAGCTATATACTAACATAACATATTATACTGGTATTGGAATTTAGAATCTTATAATGAAAAATGTTCATAAAATGTTAGACAATATTTCTAAATTGTTGTTGTGATTGGAGAAATAGATTCTCTGCTTTTTATATTTGATGATTTTATTTTATTTAGGAGATAATTTTATGAATTTATTATATTTAGGAGATAGAATGTGATTAAAATAAGATTGGATGTTCAAGACTTAGGTCTGTAAGAGAGTTAGAGATTTTTTTTTTGGGAAGTCCAAAGAAGGAGATAGAGAATATTTATTTTTTGGTAGTCTCTTTATTATTATAAGTTTGTTCCGTTTTACTATTCTTAACCCTAATTTTTTTCCGCTTATTTTCCTCTCATTTTACCCTAAAATTAATTCAAATAAAATGTTAAAAAATACCTCACAAAGAATCGAACCCACAACATTTAAGATCTGTTTTGTGCAATTTGCCACTACACTCAATCAATTTGATATAATTTTGTAATCAATATCTAATAAATATGGAATTTTATATATCTCTCCCACCATGTTAAAAATTTATTATTATTATTTTATCTCTTATATTCTAAGTTGGCTGTGAAATGTTAACCCTAAACATATCCTTTCCTCTCATTTTCCCTCTTTTTTTCACGTGGTCCATTATATTAAAAAAAATATACAAATTTGTCTAGCATGGAAATCGAACCCGCATCCCTTTAACTTTTTCTTTTGCGCGGATTATATTAATAAGAGTCAGGGACAATCTCTTAAGCATGTTTGGATATATCTTCTATCGACAATGTTTTTACACTGTCAGTTGTACGTTGCAACTTTAAGAGTTATTTCTAGAGAATGATTAAAAATATTGATTATCGACGTAGTCAGTGAAAATACCATAATTTCTATTTATGAACATTTGTCTAAATTTATTGTTGAACTAATATTTAATGGCACTCGACTTTTTTATATACATTTTAGTGTTAAAAATTTATATCTTATTTTTCATATTACGGTTAATTAGACCCGTACACCGCACGGGTGGAAGTTCTAGTTAAATAAAGTGACAAATATCACTCAAAACTTACCCATACAGTTGTAAAGGCGAGTTTGAATTTGTGTCAAGATGTTTAGTTCAATAATATTAACATTGATCAATGTCTTAAGAACTGTTATGTATAGATAGAGACTAGAGAAGAAGAAGCTTGCTAACTCATAGAATAACTTTTGTTGAAACTTTATTTTAAAGTTTTAAACTTGTATTTTTGTTTTTTGAAAATTTCTCTTCCAACCCCGTCATTCTTTTATATCCCTCAATATTCCAATTTTGCCCTTTTAGAAAAATTCGATTTGCAAAAACTGATTTTTTTCTAGTGCAAATTCAGAGAAAATTTCGGTTTCTAGAAATCGGATTTTTTTCAAAGCAAAAAAAAATTCGGTTTCTAGAAACTGAATTATTTTGCAATGGCAAGTTTGGAAGTTTATGGGGTAAACTTGTTGTAAGCCGCCACCTATTTTCTCTCAATTTTTCTCTCTTTCCATTCTTTCACCATAGGAGGTGGTTTTTGGCAAATTTTGGCTTTTGTCTCATATTTGCTTCTTTGTTTTTTGTTTTTCAAGTTTGTTATCGTCTTGTGCGGCATTTGTGGTGGATTTTCATTTTAGTACGGTGCTTCGTTGATTCAAATTGACATATCTACCTCAACTCATTACAGATATGAGGAAGACTTGGACGTCAATGTTGTCGATTTGGGGGTATGAATATTCCGGTTACTTTTATTTTGTCATATTTGTATGCACTTTCATGGTGTTGTTGTATGCAATTAACCTAATTGCTGCAAGATTGTTTGTAAATTCACCTTTTTCAGTTTTTAGCAATCTTAATTCATCTATGTATTTTCAATTTGAATGAATGAATTTTAGTATAAAAAAAAAACTTTTATATACTCAAATGCGTCTGTTATCCTTAAAAATACATCAAAATTGGTGCAATGTATTAACAAAAATTATAAAGCTTGGAATAAAAAATAAAAAAAAATTACAAAACTTCAGACTTTACTTCCTCAAATGTCAATCTCTATCAAGCATGTGTAATGAAAGGATCTGATCGTCTCCTGTTTTATTCCCTCCTGTTGTCTCTGCAGTGCTATTTGCAGCTGTTGGATTGATCCGACTGTTGGGAGAAAAATAGTATTTCCTCCGGTCTCAAATATAAACAAGAAAACAAAAAAATTAAAAGTGTCAAATATAATCAAAATTCTACTTCAATCATTATATTTTATACCATTATTCCAATTTTACCCTTAAATTAAATATTGATTCAACCAATATATGCAATGTTCTACACTTTCCAAGAAGAGTATAATTGAAAATAAAGTATTTTTCCTCCTTTATTAATGCATTTAACCTACTTTCTCCTTTATTATTGATTCAACCAATATATACAATGTTTTTTGAAATTTTGCTTATATATAAGACTAAACGGAGTAGAAAAATTGACACAAACAAGGGATAGAAAATAATATCACAGAATCTCAATCCACCCTTACACAATCTTCTTCGCCGGTGACCCAATCACGACGGCGGCGAGATAATTCATTCCTCAAACGTGAGTGACGAGATGACCTTCAAATTCACGTTTGGCGGCGGCGAGTTAATAGAGGCAAGGAGATGGGCTTCGTGATCCAGATGTTAGTCAAAAAAACTGCTCAATGATATAATAAAAATCTTTGGTAACTTTTCTAAACCTCCCTCTGTATGGTAAGCACACAGCCACAGGAGTTGCCAATATGAATTTGTGTCGCGTAGTATAATTCTAATTGGGGTTAACACTTGCCATTGCAATTATAACTAGGAGGACAATTGATAGAATGCAATAATTCTTCTAAGATTGGGATTTGGGAGCAAGAAGAAAAAACAGAATCAAGAGAATCCAGATTTGAGAGCAAAGAGAGAGTAGCAAAAGCTGAGAATCAGTGAGTGAGAGTGTGTGGACATAGGACGCAGTTTGTGAAAATCCAATTTTGGCGTTTTCCCTTCAAAGTGGTCAAATTAATCCAACGGGTAACATTATGGGCAGGAGGGATCACAGTAGACAACCACACAGGAGAGGATCCAATTCCGTAATGAAATGGGCTGGTGTAGGTGACTTCTTGATATTGCCTTCTTTGAATAATGCTTAGAAATTTACTTTTCGCGCCCTATAAAATTATCAAAATAATCATCTCACTTTCTTAGGATGTGAGCGTGTTAAAGATATGACCGTTAGGCCACTCAGAATTCAGAACCTTTAGAATGAATGAAAATATTATGAAAAAACATAGCTTGCTATCTAGAATGCATACTCATATGATGTAAACGCGAACTCAACTTGCATTTTTTTATTATATATTAATTCGTTTTTAATTTTTTCTGGTCAAGTAGCCTAGTAGCTAGAAATTCCCTCTACATATATAATAATATGTCCAACCAATTGAGTCAAGCTCATGGGAGAATTAGTTTAAATTTTAACTAGTATATTCTTATAAGGAAAATAATAAAATGTAGATAAATGTTATTTATTATATTTCTATAAGAAAATAAATAAAAAATACATCAATGTTAATTATTATATTCGTATAAGAAAATTAATAGAATATATATATCAATGCTAATTATTATATTCCTAATATGAACCAACATGTTATCAATTGCATTTATGTGCATGATCTATCGATTTCATTCATGATTATCTAATAGTGTTGACCAATCACACACCATAGAATTTTTGGGTTTAAGGAAAAGTTCGCACTTTAACTTGTGAATGAATTTTAATTTTAGTTAGTTTTTAATTTTTTTTTGGTCAAGTAGCCTAGTAGCTAGAAATTCCCTCTACATATATAATAATATGTCCAACCAATTGAGCCAAACTCATGGGAGAATTAGTTTAAATTTTAACTAGTATATTCTTATAAGGAAAATAATAAAATGTAGATAAATGTTATTTATTATATTTCTATAAGAAAATAAATAAAAAATACATCAATGTTAATTATTATATTCGTATAAGAAAATTAATGGTGAATTCTTCGGTACACATATTATGTGGACGCGTACCGATACACCGCTGAGGTGGTTAATGAGTGGCAAGCATTTAATGCTGATTTTATTTCTTTATTAAATTTTTCATATTAAACACAACTTTTTAATATTTGCAAATATATCCTTCACATAAATAAATCATCAATCATATTTTTCCACAATAAATCAAACCTTTCAACCTAGATATTCATTTTTTTTAAGCAAATGTTTTTTTAACATGATTCAAATATTTTAATATTATTATGATATGATTTTAGTATGTTTTTTAATCAATGATGTGATTTTAGTATTTTAACAATATGTGCTATTTTCTTTATACAAAAAACGTATGATTCTAAAACTTTATTTTTATTATTATTATTATTATTATTATTGGATCCGATTTTAATATTGTAATATTTTTACCTTTTAATATTTTTTAATATTATTAGTTTATAAAGTTTAATATTTACGCTTAACCAATAATACATATAATTATTAAAATGCATTTATTTTTTTTGTACAAAATAAACTTAATTTTTTTGGGTACATAACTTATCAAGTTATCATTTTTAATATGTGTATATATTTTATTTTAATACTGGTAAGGTAATCTCTAGTGATTTCTAATATTTTATAGTGTTAAATATGTTTTTTCTCTACAAGATTACTAAATTTAATTTTTCGTCTTCATAAAAAATGTCATGTTTTATGCAATTTTGACATTTTGGACACTTCAATATAGTCATGTTTGTAGGCTTATACAATGTGTCGTTTTATGTTATTAACATGGATACTGTGAGTTTGTTCGCAGATTTATCCTTTTTGTTTTTAGTGAATTTGAATTTGTTTTGCATCAATGTACTATATCAATTTGAATGAATGAATATCTTTTATTTTTTAGTCAAAAAAACGGTCATGTTTTCACTACTATAAATTCACACAATAATATACAGTGTATTTTATTCTGTTTAACTACGGTTAAAATATCCTTAAGCCAATGAAAGCAACAAACTAAAACGCCACCAAATAGAGGTTGGAGAAGGCTCATTTACGGCACCCTTTTATCTCATAAAAAGGTTAATAACATAAAAAAAGGGCAATTTTAGAAGAAATAACTTTAGTGAATTTGTATATGTTTTTTCTCATTAAATGTGATTTTTTGTATATTAGTGATTTTTTTGTATATTATATTAGTGTTTTTTTTTGTATATTATTATGTATAGTGTTGTCTTAAATCTGCTTGTAAGCATCTAAGTAAAACAAATTATTGAATGAACTTGTAGCTTGTCGAAAACAAAAAAAATTATTGAAAGAGGAAAAATGAAATTTTTGATGATTGGGATCCTGAACAAAGTTTATTATTTGTATAAACTATTTTTTATTAGCTAAAAAATAAAAGCAAAATAAAATTTGGTCCACTAGCGATTCTTAAGTAAGGGTCTGTTTGGATTGAATTATTTTTGAGTTTATGCAAAATAACTTATGCAAATAAATAATGTTTTTGCATTATTATAAACTTTTCAACGTAGTTTATGAGAAAATAACTTATAAATTAATATAAAAATTTATTTATTTGCATAAGCTATTTTCATAAGGAAATATATTGGAATGAGTTCAACTTTAAAGGTGAGAAAAACATAGGAAAGGAGTGGTGAGTTTGAATTATGTTTTCTTTTTCTTTTTTTTTTGTTACAAAAGAGGACCGAAAGCCCGAATTGTGTTTTTTTTTTTACTAATACTTCTTTCAAAGATAAATATTTTTGAATGAAAGACAAGTTGAAGGCAGAGAAAAAAAAAGACACAAATAAATTTATACGGTTCACCCGTTAACTAGGGTTACATCCAAATATTTTCAATTTGATTGTTTAACTTGACCAAATTGGAATGGGAAACACTTGAGAATTCATATTTCGACAATCAAACAGTTAAACCTCAACTAGTTAGATTAATTATGACTTAAGAAACCTAGTTCATATGAAATGATTGTTAAGTCTCAACCAATAGTGTCAATTGTGACTAAAGAAATAAAAATTTCTAGATCAAACCCTTCGACTTGAAGCTTGTTCATTTGTAAACCTAACTAATTATACTTACTATCATTAAGGAATTCAAATTTTTTCAATCAAGTCGTTCAATATCATCTAATTGGACTAACTTTTAAATTTAAATTTCGATAATCAAGCATGTCTATAACAATATAAAAAGTTCATTTACATAATTGAGAGGAATTAAATATGAATTTCCCAAATCAAAATATCAAGATAAATGTAAGGAATATTTTGTTCTAAAAATCAAATTGTAAGGACCATTCTCAACAATTTCACAAAATGTAGGGACTAAAAACATATTTAACCCTTTGTAAAAAAAATATTTAACCCAACTTTTTATAATGCTCTATGCATATTTGCAAAATCATCATAAATACACTTTGACTTAACATAACTGAAATTACATGCATAAAAATTTAGTAGGGATGAAAACATGTCATTTTTTTATGAAGACGGAAAATTAAATTTAGAAATTTTGCAAAGAAAAAAAACATATTTAACCCTATAAAATAGTAAGAATCACTAAAAATTAATGGTATTACAATAAAATATTTACACATATTAAAAATGATAAGTTATGTATACAAAAGAAATATTTAAGTTTTTTTTTGTACAAAAAAATAAATTTATTTTAATAATTATATGTTTTAATGGTTAAACGGTGAATAAATATTATACTTTATAAACGAATAATATTAAAAAAAAATATTGAAAAGTAATAATATTGAAATATTAAAATTATAGTTGGATCCAATAATAATAATAACAATCATAATAATAAGTTGTCAAAATCATACGTTGTTTTTTTTATGAAAAGACCCTATGTTGTTAAAATACTAAAATGATATTATTTTATAGGATATTATAATAATATTAAAATATTTGAATCTTGTTAAAAAAAACTTTTGCTTAAAAAAAGTTGAAAATATAAGTTGAAAGATTTGATGCATTCTTTGATTTATTGTGCAACATGATTAATGATTATATTTATGTGAAGGATATATGTGCAAATATTAAATAGTAGTGTTTAATATAAAAAACTTAATAAAGAAACAAAATCTGCATATTAAATGCTTGTCATTTGTTAACCACATCAGCGGTGTACAGGTACACGTCCACATAATATATGTACCGAAGTGTTCACCAAAATTAATAGAATATATATATCAATGCTAATTATTATATTCCTAATATGAACCAACATGTGATCAATTGCATTTATGTGCATGATCTATTGATTTCATTCATGATTATCCAATAGTGTTGACCAATCACACACCATAGAATTTTTGGGTTGAAGGAAAAGTGCACTTTAACTTGTGAATGAATTTTCATTAAAAATTGTTTCATAGAAAACCAGAGAAGGGTGAAGAGTGCAAACAAATTTGATTTTATAACATTAGCATCCTAAGATGTGAACTCTTTTTTATCATTTTTTAATATTTACATCCTCGTGGAATTTTTCAAGATTTTGTGATTTTACACGCTCGCATTCTAAGTAGTGAGAGGTAGAATTAGAAGGGCAGGTGTGCGTAAGAGTCACGGGGGTGCGAAAAGAAAATCTCTAATGCTTATGTGAACGTTAGTGAACATGTGGCCCTTTCTTTTTCCTTTCCTTTTTCCCGTTTCTAAATATCGACTACATAATTTGTATAAAACAAATATACTTGTGCCAAGCAGGGGCCGGAATTTTTTTTTTAATTTTTTTCGGACAGAGGAAGTTGCTTAAAAGGCACATGATTTTCTCACTTCAATTAATTATTTTCTTTAATTAATTAAATGACATTGACATAACTACCATTCTATTTATAACATGTTTGAGTAGTGGTAATTGGTTTTTTTGTCCAAAGTGAAAAGGTACACATTGCTAACTTAGATCTTCATGTTTTTAGGTGGGTCTAAGTTAGCAAACTGCTATATATATACAATTCTATTTTAAAATTAATTAATATTTTAGAAGTGCGAAATTGAGGGTTTGTGTAACATCCCCAAATTCAATTACTAGTAGTATATACCATTAAAGGTATTTTCTAAAATATCACATGTTAGAGCTAGTATCAAGTTATGAGTTATGTGAGATGTAGTAGCTATATAGTGGAACAGTGTGCTGTCCTATTTAGAAAGGACATGGCTTCTATAGACATGTGTTACACTATGCCCCATGACTCACCACACCACTACCTCTTTGCCTTTGATTTTCCTGCTGACTAAAGAAAAATTCATACTCTCTCAAACTCTCTCTTCTCTCACGTATGAACAAACAAGCAAGCACACAAACCTCATTCTCATTTCTCTAAATTTCTCACAAATCACTCCCAAGTTCTAAGCATGCAAATATCAATACATGCTCCTTAAGTGGTAATCAACACTAGAGGGTAAGTTTAATTCTTCAAATCCCTTCTCAAACTCTCTCAAATTCATGCTCTAAATTCTCAATTCTAATACCCATGAGTTGTTCTTCAAGAATCATAGATTGGAAGCTAATTCATGAAGAATTGTGTTGATCACAAGGGAATCAAAGTTTCTAACCAAGTCTGTATCTAGCTGTTTGGCCAAGATCAAAGCTGCATTCAAGTCATAACCAAGGATTAAAGCTTCAATGTGAGGTGGGTTCTTAGGATAGAGTAGTTAGAATGATTCCCCTAAATTCACTTTGCATGAGAACATAGGATTTAGGGATTGGAATGTGCATGAGAAGGGTTTAATTCCCAATTCTCTTCTCCTTTATAATTATTAGGAAGTTCATGATGTTAATGGCTTGAAAGATTGGCAATTGTAGCGTAGAAAACTCTGTTTTGAACTGGTTCTGCAGGGCCTCGCGCCGAGGCGCAGCACTTTCGCGCCAGGGCGCAGGCAAAATGAGACAGAAACAGAATCTGGAATGCAGGTTCGCGCCGGGGCGCAGAAGGTTCGCGCCGGGGCGCAAGCAGCATTTCCAGCATTTTGTCCTCTGTTTTCCTGCTTTTGGAAATTCGTACGCATTTTGGATTGTCATCTTTTAAGTCTTGTTTTCCATTAACATTAAGAATACCTTATAATTATGATGTCGTTGTACGTATAGGATTGATTATAACCTAGGCTAGTAGCTAGGTTAGTCTCCCGGGATTGGGATATATTGGTAGTATGTTAACACATTAGAATTATGTGTAGTATCAGTCCATAGTATGTGTGGCTGCTTGAGCACCACCAAAGGGATTCGTGGAATCCATAGTTATGTGTGGTTGTTTGTCACCACCAAAGGGATTCGTGGAATCCATAGTTATGTGTGGTTGTTTGTCACCACCAAAGGGATTCGTGGAATCCATAGTTATGTGTGGTTGTTTGTCACCACCAAAGGGATTTGAATAATCCAAAGCGATAAGATATCAATAATAATGATTGTGATGCCATAGTTATTTCGTACCATATGTGCTTAGTTCACGAAGATTGGTACGGAAAAGCGTAAGGCTTTCTGAGACCGGCTCACCTCAGATCGTCCTTGCATAGTTAAAATGAATTCAGATAATTTGTGTGTTACACCATATGAACTGTTTATTATATATGAACATATTTATTGCGCTGAGTTGCGTGAGGACTGATTATAGGTTGATTCCCCTGGTGTAGTCACCAATAGGTGGGTAGTAGAATCCACGAGACTTAGCAGTCTTACCCCCCCCGTTCATGTTTCAGGTGCACAGGGTGATTGTGGTAAGCAAGCTGCAGAGGAGTTAGCAGTGCTTGTGACTGTGATGTTCGAGTTTAGAACATTTAGTTTTTATGTTTCAGTTTATTTCCTTCCGCTGTGTCGTACTTTCTTGTACTTTAGCACCTGCGTGTGCTTAATCAACACTCCATGTATTTGTAAACTTAATGTACTCGGTATTTGATTATGGACTTTATAATATATTCTAGACAATGTATTATGGGGTGTTATAATTGGTATCAGAGCAGGTCGATTCAGACCGTGCCAGAGTCATGAGTATACAGTGCATTCTAAATGCGTACTCTAGGGATGTCTTGCATTTATTCTAAATGTCATGTCACTTTGAGCCTAGCTAACTCAATTTGATTATGACAGGTAGAGTAGTATGTCGGAATTACCAAGAGGACACGAATCCGGAGGAACGAGGAGGAATGTCGAGAAGGACCCAGCTGAATTCGAAAGACGTCTAAGGAATTCGATTTCAATTGAATCAAGGAATGATGATTCCCGAGTCCGGATGGCTCAAGAACAACGGATGCTGGAAGTGACGTGGCAACATCCAGTGGTGTCAGAACGACAGTTCGAGACGCAATTCGAAACTAGAAGTGAACAGGCGTTTGGAGAATTTTTGAAGTTGAAACCCCCAGTGTTCCAAGGAGAGGTAAGTCCGGATGTTGCACATGATTGGCTAGTGATTATAGAAAATATCTTGAAAGTAATACCATGCACGGACGATGAGAAGGTATTGTTCGTTACGTACATGCTAAAAGGAGCAGCGGGGTATTGGTGGGATGGAATAAAGGAGAAGCTGGGATACAACATACCCCGAGAATGGGAACAATTCCGTGCACTCTTCATTGGGAAGTATTGTTCCGGAACTGTCAAGGAACATAGTGAAGGAGAGCGTGGTCAGTCTTCGCGTTCACGAGAGCGTCGTTGTTGCGCAGAATGTGGGAAACTCCATTCAGGACTGGGTATGCGAGGATATCCAGGTTGTTACAAGTGCAAGCTGGTGGGACATTACACGAAGGATTGCCCTTACAAGTGAAGAGGTAATCATCCCGTTCTTTCTGATGTAAGTAATTATAAATGGACTATGTAGGAGATAGTGATATAGGGTATTGCTAGCCTTGGGGAACAACAATGAGTAGTGTAGTATCGAGAGGAGACGGGAAACCAGAAACACTGTTACTTCATCCGATCATCACTTCAGCCTATCAACTCCTAATTACAAGAGTCGTTTGACTCAGTGACTGTAGAAGGATTAACTAGACTTTATGAGCCTCCCTAATGTCTGTTGTCTGAATGTCGAATCATTATCATAAACTATTAATTGTTCCCCAATCAAAGGAATTTCATCTCAGGTCCGAATTGTAGCGATCAAGTTCGTGTAGCATGGTGGCTGGAATTTTATTCTGATATCAGCAGTCACCTGAGTTGACCCGTTACGTGTCAGTGTTTTCCGGTTCGGAAACAAAGAATGTAGTTCACTGTTAAACACAATTGATCGCCAAGTGATTTCCATGTCCAAGTTTCTGAAATTAGTAACCCACTCTATTCGGTTAGAAATCTCTTGCGGGAGTCTTTCCGCCAAATTTCAATATATGTATCCAGTATCTCGGTGCAGAGAACAAGTGTTTCAGTATTATGTTCACCCTGAGTTCAGAGTCTAGTCTAAGCCCCAGTGACATTTCGATTGTCAGAGAGTATCTGGATGTGTTTCCAGAAGAGATAAATAGTTTACCACCAGAAAGAGAAATTGAGTTCTCGATTGATCTTGTTCCAGGATCTCAGCCTATCTCAGTTGCACCATATAGAATGTCCCCTCTTGAACTTCGAGAATTGAAATCTCAACTTGAAGAATTATTGCAAAAGCATTTCATTCGTCCGAGTGTCTCACCGTGGGGTGCTCCGGTTCTGTTAGTGAAAAAGAAGGACGGTACAATGCGGTTGTGTATTGACTACCGTCAGCTCAATAAAGTTACCATCAAGAATAAGTATCCGTTACCTCGTATTGACGATCTGTTAGATCAACTCAGAGGAGCTACTATCTTTTCAAAGATTGATCTTAGATCCGGGTATCATCAGATCCGTATCAGGACTTCTGACGTGTCCAAAACTGCTTTCAGGACTCGTTATGGTCAATATGAATCTTTGGTTATGCCGTTTGGTCTGACCACTGCTTCAGCAGTATTCATGGATTATATGAATAGAATTTTCAGCCGTATCTCGATAAGTTGTGGAGATTTTCATTGATAATATTTTAATCTACTCTAAAGATCCTCAGGAGCATGCAGAGCATCTGAGGATTGTTCTTAATATTCTGAGAGAGAAGCAACTTTATGCCAAACTCAGTAAGTGTGAGTTTTGGCTTTCTGAAGTAAAGTTTCTGGGTCATGTAATATCACAAGGAGGTGTATCTGTTGATCCATCCAAAGTAGAAGCGGTGCTTAATTGGGAAAGACCTAGAACTGTTTATGAAGTAAGAAGTTTCCTTGGTTTAGCGGGCTATTACCGGAGGTTCATTTTGGGATTTTCGGAGATAGCGCTACCATTAACCCGGTTGACTAGAAAAGGAGCTGCATTTGTCTGGAATGAATTGTGTGAAAATAGTTTTAACTTGTTAAAACAAAAATTGACTAGTGCTCCAGTGTTAGTAATTCCTGACCCTGATAAGAAGTATGTAGTGTATTGTGATGCTTCTAATAGAGGATTTGGATGCGTACTTATGCAAGAGGGCGCCGTAGTCGCATACGCATCGCGACAGTTGAAACCACATGAAGAGAATTATCCTACCCATGATCTTGAACTAGCAGCCATTATTTTTGCTTTGAAAATCTGGAGACATCACTTGTATGGTGTGCAGTTTGCATTGTACAGTGACCATAAGAGTTTGAGATATTTATTTGACCAGAAGGAGTTGAACATGAGACAACGGAGGTGGATGGAGTAACTAAAAGATTTTGACTTTGAATTGAATTACCACCCAGGGAAGGCAAGTGTAGTAGCTGATGCATTGAGCAGAAAGGCGTTGTATGCGTCGGAGATTTTAATGTATCAGTGTGGGTTGTATGAGAAATTCAGAGACATGAATTCGAATGTCACTTACCGGAAGGACGGAGTCAAGTTGAATAGAATGGAATTAACCTGTGACTTGCGTTCCACAATAGGTAGTGCACAAGAGAAGGATATGGATTTACAAAGAAGGATCGGAAAAACCTGAGTTCACTGTAGCAAATGACGGTGTAATTCAGTTTGGGAATAGAATTTGTGTGCCGAATGATGCGGATTTGAAAAGATCGATTTTAGAAGAAGCACATAAGGGTGGATTTTCAATTCACCCCGGTTCCACCAAGATGTATCATGACCTGAAGAAGAATTATTGGTGGCCGAACATGAAAACTGAGATTGCAGAATTGTGTCAAGATGTAGTGTATGTCAACAAGTTAAGATTGAACACCAGAAACCAGCCGGTCCTTTGCAACCCTTAGAAATACCCGAGTAGAAGTGGAAGTGTTAGTATGTTAAAGACGCAAGTTCATACCTTTAAGTAACTTTGTACAGTGCGTTGGAATTCCGTTTTCAGAGTGTACCCAACCAGGCCAGATACCGACCTATTAAATTAGTAAACTTACGGAACTAGTGCCTGCAATGATAAAAAAAGATATTAGTTGCAGCAGAGGTCTGTAAAGCAGACTCCGGTGTAAAGAAGAAGTATACTGTAGAGCGTAACTCATTGAAGAAATATAGAGTATGAGGCAACGATAGATGAGGTAAGTGACGTGTCGCGAATATATTAGTTACAGTGGAATATTGAAAGGCAGTGACACAAATAAGTGAATGTTAGGAAATGTTAAGAATCAGAGTGCGCAGCATGAGACCGTTGAGAACATGGTCAGTAAGTGGAATTAGACCATCAACTCCTTGCGAGAGGAAAGTTTTATTCCAAGGGATTGGATGTGGAAAATTTTTATAAACTAACCACTGAATGACGAAGCATCTCTGAAGTCAAGAATGTATCTAAGGAAAACACAGTCAAATTAAGGATTTTAACAGGAGTATTTTAAATAAGGAAACCTGGTTCATGATATGTTGGACCATAAACAAATTCTTAAACCGATGGTTCCGTAAAGTAGCAGCCACAGTTGTCATAAAACCTGCTACAGTATGGAATGTATTCCATGTATCGAAACTCAGAACATTCAGTTCAGATCCGTTCGTGCCGGTAGAATTGCAAAACAGAGAATTGAAGACAGACTTAACCTATTTGCTAATCTTATTCGGATTGTGGACTGTAATATTAAGATTCTTCGGAACAAGAAAATTCAGATAGTGAAAGTAGAATGGCCTCAATGCACCGGATGGCGAGTTCACTTGGGAGTTGGTATCCGAAAGGATGGAAAAAACTATCCTTATCTATTCTCAGGTATATTTCAATTTCGCGGACGAAATTTCTTTAAGGGGGGTAGATTGTAACATCCCCAAATTCAATTACTAGTAGTATATACCATTAAAGGTATTTTCTAAAATATCACATGTTAGAGCTAGTATCAAGTTATGAGTTATGTGAGATGTAGTAGCTATATAGTGGAACAGTGTGCTGTCCTATTTAGAAAGGACATGGCTTCTATAGACATGTGTTACACTATGCCCCATGACTCACCACACCACTACCTCTTTGCCTTTGATTTTCCTGCTGACTAAAGAAAAATTCATACTCTCTCAAACTCTCTCTTCTCTCACGTATGAACAAACAAGCAAGCACACAAACCTCATTCTCATTTCTCTAAATTTCTCACAAATCACTCCCAAGTTCTAAGCATGCAAATATCAATACATGCTCCTTAAGTGGTAATCAACACTAGAGGGTAAGTTTAATTCTTCAAATCCCTTCTCAAACTCTCTCAAATTCATGCTCTAAATTCTCAATTCTAATACCCATGAGTTGTTCTTCAAGAATCATAGATTGGAAGCTAATTCATGAAGAATTGTGTTGATCACAAGGGAATCAAAGTTTCTAACCAAGTCTGTATCTAGCTGTTTGGCCAAGATCAAAGCTGCATTCAAGTCATAACCAAGGATTAAAGCTTCAATGTGAGGTGGGTTCTTAGGATAGAGTAGTTAGAATGATTCCCCTAAATTCACTTTGCATGAGAACATAGGATTTAGGGATTGGAATGTGCATGAGAAGGGTTTAATTCCCAATTCTCTTCTCCTTTATAATTATTAGGAAGTTCATGATGTTAATGGCTTGAAAGATTGGCAATTGTAGCGTAGAAAACTCTGTTTTGAACTGGTTCTGCAGGGCCTCGCGCCGAGGCGCAGCACTTTCGCGCCAGGGCGCAGGCAAAATGAGACAGAAACAGAATCTGGAATGCAGGTTCGCGCCGGGGCGCAGAAGGTTCGCGCCGGGGCGCAAGCAGCATTTCCAGCATTTTGTCCTCTGTTTTCCTGCTTTTGGAAATTCGTACGCATTTTGGATTGTCATCTTTTAAGTCTTGTTTTCCATTAACATTAAGAATACCTTATAATTATGATGTCGTTGTACGTATAGGATTGATTATAACCTAGGCTAGTAGCTAGGTTAGTCTCCCGGGATTGGGATATATTGGTAGTATGTTAACACATTAGAATTATGTGTAGTATCAGTCCATAGTATGTGTGGCTGCTTGAGCACCACCAAAGGGATTCGTGGAATCCATAGTTATGTGTGGTTGTTTGTCACCACCAAAGGGATTCGTGGAATCCATAGTTATGTGTGGTTGTTTGTCACCACCAAAGGGATTCGTGGAATCCATAGTTATGTGTGGTTGTTTGTCACCACCAAAGGGATTTGAATAATCCAAAGCGATAAGATATCAATAATAATGATTGTGATGCCATAGTTATTTCGTACCATATGTGCTTAGTTCACGAAGATTGGTACGGAAAAGCGTAAGGCTTTCTGAGACCGGCTCACCTCAGATCGTCCTTGCATAGTTAAAATGAATTCAGATAATTTGTGTGTTACACCATATGAACTGTTTATTATATATGAACATATTTATTGCGCTGAGTTGCGTGAGGACTGATTATAGGTTGATTCCCCTGGTGTAGTCACCAATAGGTGGGTAGTAGAATCCACGAGACTTAGCAGTCTTACCCCCCCCGTTCATGTTTCAGGTGCACAGGGTGATTGTGGTAAGCAAGCTGCAGAGGAGTTAGCAGTGCTTGTGACTGTGATGTTCGAGTTTAGAACATTTAGTTTTTATGTTTCAGTTTATTTCCTTCCGCTGTGTCGTACTTTCTTGTACTTTAGCACCTGCGTGTGCTTAATCAACACTCCATGTATTTGTAAACTTAATGTACTCGGTATTTGATTATGGACTTTATAATATATTCTAGACAATGTATTATGGGGTGTTATAGTTTGAACCCGCGTTATATATGCGTTAGGTTTCATTCATAAAAATATAATAATTTTGGATTTTTTGTTAGAAATAATAATTTTATACTTTAATGTACACTTATATGTATTTTTTTCATTTTTTTTGGTAAAAAATTCAATTAATTTATCAAGAGATGTTTGTTCTAATCAAATAGGGTAATTTCTTATGGGGTGAAGAATTCAATCAAGACCATCTAACCTTAAGTCTTGTATCTTAATTATTATGTAAAAAAGTTTCAATTAAAATCTCATGCGGTATGAAGAAATAAATAAAGCTCGTGTTAAAAGTAAAGCAATTGAGACAATATTTTTAGGCCTAGCGTCTTAATTATTTTTTGAGAAATAAATGTTTATTATATGCGGTATGAATTTGATTTCTTCTACCAGTTAGTTGTTCATCTCTCTAATATGAATATTTGGTTATAATGTAATAACTTGGGCATATTAATCTATAATAATATTATTTAAGACCTTTTTTTCAAAGAACAGTGTCACATGTCATTTTCATATGTCACCTATTCTCTAATGGCTTTTGTAATTAATTCTCATATGTGACCTACTCATTCATGGTTTTTGTAATTAATTGACGGTTATTATTTATGACCCATAATATTAATTGATTGCCAAAATTTCAATTTTGTTGACCCATACTATTAATACATCCCATATAATCATGTATATGTATAATCATAATCATATCGATATCAATTTCAATTATTAGACAGTTGAATTTTTTGAACCTAATTAATTATTTACTGTTAAAAAATAGGCTTAATTGTAATTTTATTCCCTTTTTTTTTATCAATTTCGGGATTTTGGTCCCCCTATTTTCAAAACCGCAATTTTGGTCCCTTAATTTTTCCAAATTCTAAAATTAGGTCCAATTTTTCAATTAACAGTAATGTGACATCATTTTAGTTGACATGACATTGAACATAATGAACATATGGATTCCATATTAGATTAAACTTATAATTGTAATTCTTTTACAATAATATACTTACCGACTGAAAAGAAACAGGGCAACAATGGAAGAAGATGAACAACCGAAAAAAACTTTGTGCTAACAATAACTAATGAACTCAGTAAACCCATATCTCATTATCATCTTCATGAACTCCAAATTTGAAAAAGCTTAATTCCAATTTCAAAAAGCTTCAGAAAAGTCTTTTTTCTCTACCAAGAGTCATATTTCCTTGTTACCCTTTATGAGTATCTGCCATGTTGTTGTTGTTCAAGATGAGTGTCTTCCATGGTTGTTGTTTCAAGAGGAAGAAGTCAAACAAGAGAACCAGGTGACAAATTGCTAATTGCATGGCGACGAGTCTGTGTCCTCGATTTGTTTGACAATGGTTTTGTGCGATGAGAGATTTGGGTTTTTTTTTTTGAGTAAAAAGATTTGGGTAGTTGGTGACATTATTTTTTTATAATATGACATCCATGTGTTCATTATGTTCAATGTCACGTCAACTAAAATAACGTCACTTCACTGTCAATTGAAAAATTGGACCTAATTTCAGAATTTGGAAAAATTAAGGGACCAAAATTGCGGTTTTAAAAATAGAGGGACCAAAATCCCGAAATTGATAAAAAAGGGGGACTAAAATTGCAATTAAGCCTAAAAAATAATTTTTTAGAAAAAGTCAATTACAATTACAAAAAAAAAAAAAAGGAATTAATAGAATATTCCTTGTTAGTCGAGTTTTTTACAAAAAAAGTCAATTACAATTTAAAATTATTTTTTAGTCCAGTCTTTTACACCTATAAATAGTTTGTCTATTGTTAGTTTCTATTCATCAAAATCAAAGCAAACCTACACTGTTTTGGTGAAAGCAAACCTACATTGTTTTTTGTATGTATATATATTTATTTTTTTACACTTTATCATGTCTCCATCATATGATAATATTGTTTCGATAAATGATTCAAAAGAGAGTTGGAACTTGATCATATGATTCTTTTGCATCAACCTTTTTTAGGATGTGTTTTTAGATTTATATTATAACTTTTTTTACCGGTAAGTGATTTTATCAAATATTATTTGCAACTTTATTTTAAAACAACGTTAGAACTACTAATTACTTTTTCCATAATATTTGCTGATACGTTGGAGATGCTCTCAAATGTGCAAAAGGAGCTATCAATCTAAATTTTAATTCTAACAAAGAGAATAATATTAATCAGTTGTTTATCGGATTATTTGTATAATTGCTTTTTTTTTTCAATTTCAATTCATTCACTTTTTATAACTCATATTTGTTGTCTTTACTTTTCTTCAACTTTTTCTTCTTTATTCTATTCTTATTTTATCTTTTTGGTTATTTTCTCTTTTTATTTTTCAGGAATGTGATCACAAAGAAAGCTATGAAGAGAATATTTAAAATTGTCTTTTTAATCTCAAAAACACTTTGAGACATGTCACAAACTCGAAAAAAATAATTATTGAAGAATTATTTTGTAACGGCCTACTTTTTATGTAGATTTTACTTAGAAAAATATTCTTTATGTAGAAATATTTCTTTAAGATCATGTAACATCTTTACAATATCATAATCTATTTTTTTTATTCAGTATTAGGATAATTTTTTTTATCCTCTTAATTGTGAAGACATGGCTCAATGTTGAATCATCCTAAGGAAAAGAAAAACATATTTGTTGCTTATTATTATGAAATAAATCACACATGGACTCTAACCAAATAGTAAGAAAATAACATAGGTGTTGGGTATAAATTTGGTATATGTTTATTTTTAACGGTCCAATGAATATATATATATACCAAAATGTTTAAGAATAATAATTACTTAAACAAAAATGTCATTTCATGCTGGCACTCAAATGCATCGAAGTGAGACAATGGTTAAAAGTTTGTTCGCAGCTTCGAAGATTCTGTCGAAGGAAGAGGCTCTAGAGTTCGAGCGTGTTGGACATCGAAGTGAAGGGAGGTTGTTTAATTGGGCTTCCATGGTTCAGCCCAACACACAAGCCCAATATTTCGATTTGAAGATAGCGCGCGAAAAAAGTGGAGATCGTGGGTAGCGAAGGAGCGCTTGGAGCCATCCAGATCATCAGAGGCAGTTACTTTAATC
>OX637466.1:25648582-25717520 GCA_951799995.1 Trifolium subterraneum
ATTTGAAGAACTAATGTTTTTTTTTTAACTTTTTTTGTACATAACATATTAAATTTTTGTTTTGTTTTGTAGATAATATATTAAATTTATTGGAAAGAGAAAGTTTGTGCCAAAAAAATAAGAAATTATTAGTGAATTAAGATGGGTATAATAGGAAGATAAGATGCAAAAATCCGCTTTCTTAATTTGGTTTTGCTATTCTGAAAAGATACTTCAAAAAAAAAAAAAAAGCACAGATGGAGTATTATATAGAGATTGAGATTATAGAGATTTATATCCGATTAATTTTTTATTTTGACATAATATATCCGATTAATTTAGTTGTTATTAAATTTAATAGACCATAACTTTGTATTCCATAAAAAAAAAAGAACATAACTTTGCATAACCTCGTATATATCCGATTATTTGACCAATGAGCTTAGTTTCATAGATTTATATGCTTAATTTTATTAATATTATTTTTTTGTGTGTAGAAATCAGAATAACAAATGCGTTCAAGATTGATATCTACAATATATATATATATATATATATATATATATATATATATATATATATATATGAGTTAGGATCAAATGACACTAAGGTGTCAAAATTTATTTGACACCAAATCTCATCCACTCATTTCATTTAATCTAAAGGTTTAAAACAATAACCAAAATAATTGATATGCACCAATATCACCTAATTAAAAACAAATCTTTGTCATAATAAATTCATAATGAAACCTTTTCTATTTATTTTTCCAATTTTTTATTTGTTCATTAGCATGACAAACTCATTTTTTTTTATATAATTAAAAATGATGGCAAAATATATTTCTATGGGTTATGGCCATTGAGCACATCACAAAATGTATATATTTTTTAAGCAATATATATTTATTTATTCTTGACGGAATTAAGAAATAGTTTTTTTTATAATTTATATTTCCTAAGTAATATATATCGTCCATTTGGATTCGGCTTATTTTTTGCTTATGCAAATAAATAAAGTTTTTTTTGAGTCAAAACAAATAAATAAATATAACACCCCATAATACATTGTCTAGAAATATTATAAAGTCCATAATTAAATACCGAGTACATAAAGTATACAAATACATAGAGTGTTGATTAAGCACACACAGGTGCTAAAATACAATAAAGTACAACACAGCAGAAAGGAAATAGACTGAAACATAAAAACTAAATGTTCTAAACACGAACATCCCAGTCACAAGCAATGCTAACTACTATGTAGCTTGCTTGCCACGGTCACCCTGTGTACCTGAAACATGAACGGGGGGGGTAAGACTACTAAGTCTCGTGGATTCTACTACCCACCTATTGGTGACTACACCATGGGGAATCAACCTATAATCAGTCCTCACGCAATCTCAGCGCAATACATGTATTCATATATAAACAGTTTATAAGGTGTAACACAAAGAATTATCTGAATTCATTTTAACTATGCAAGGACAATCTGAGGTGAGCCGGTCTCAGAAAGCCTTACGCTTTTCCGTACCAATCTTCGTGAACTATAGCACATATGGTACGGAATAACTATGGCATCACAATCAATATTATTGATATCTTATCGCTTTGAATTCCTCGAATCCCTTTGGTGGTGCCAAGCAACCACTCATAACTATGGACTGATACTACACATAATTCTAATGTGTTAACATACTACCAATATATCCCAATCCCGGGGAAACTAACTTAGTTCATAACCTAAGTTAAATAGTATTATTCCCTAAACGTGCAATTAACATATTATTATTATTATCACCATATATTATCAATGGATTATAGACTAGGAAGGATAAAAGTGAAAAACCATATTGAATTTTGAAAAACAGAACAAAAGCCAAAATCCTGTCATGGTCGCTTAGCGAGGGCTGGCGACCGCTAGCGAACCAAGTCAGAAGGTTCTGGCCAGCCAGCGAACGCTAGCGACCAAAACCTGCAAACCCAGTTTGCACGTTCGCCAGTTGCTCGCTTAGCGAACAACACGATTTCCTGCTCTGTTCTGCAGAATTCAAATAAAAACCAGAAAATTTCCATTTCAAATCCAAACCAGTCCAGCCATTGATCATACAATTGAACAACAAGTAATATGGAGAGGGTTTTTGGGAGTTAAACTCCTCTCATACACATAATCTGAATTCCCTAAATCCTATTGTTAACATGCATTACTTGAAGGTTGGGGAATTTCCAACTAAATAACCTAAGAACCCACCTTTTATTGAGCTTGAATCCTTTGCTAAAACGTGAATGCAGGTTGAATTGTTATCTTCAATTCCTCTTTGAGTTGTAATTCCCAATTTCACTTCCTAGATCACCAAAAATCAGAATAAACATGTTTTTCCAACACATGCAAATTCATGAACAGAATATTGAGTGTTAGAGGAGGAATTTTGAACACAATTTGGAAGGAATTGAGAAAGGATTTGAGGAATTAACTCACCACTAGAGATTATTACTACCTAAGGAACATAATCATCCATATGCATGCTTAGTTTAGTTGATTCTTGAGAGAATTTGAGAAATGGAAATGAGTTGTTGTTTGATGATGTTGGCGTGAGAGAGGAGAAGAAGAAGAGAGCTTCTGTTTTGTGTTTCATCAGCAATGGAAGGAAGGTAATGGTGTGGTGCTTTGGTGAGTCATGGCTTGACTAAGTGGTGTTACACATGCCTAACCTTGGAATTAATCTTTCCTCTTGTGTCAACACACTCACCCACTCACATTCTAGTGCTAGCTCTAAACATGTGATATTTTAGAAAATACTCTTAATAGTATATGTTACTAGTAAAAGGAAATGGGGATGTTACAATCTACCCCCCTTAAAGAAATTTCGTCCGCGAAATTGGAAATATACTTGAGAAAAGATATGGGTAGTTTTTTCATCATTTCGGATTCCAACTCCCACGTGAACTCGCCATCCGGTGATTGAGACCATTACACTTTCACTATCGGAATTTTCTTGTTCCGAAGAGTCTTAACATCACGGTCCACAATTCGGACGGGATCAGGCTGATAAGTTAGATCTGGCTGTAGATCGATGTTCTCTAATTCCACCGGCACGAACGAATCAGGAATGAACTTTCTGAGTTGAGACACATGGAATACATAACGTATAATAACAAGATTGATGACAATTGTAGCTGATATCTTACGGAACCATCGGGTTTAAGAATTTGTTATGGTCCAACATATCATGAACCAAGTTCCTTTATTTAAAACACTCACGTCAAAGTCCCTAACTGGACTGTGTTTTCCTTGGATACGATCTTGACTTCAGAGAGGCTTCGTCATTCATCGGTTAGTTTATTACAATCTTCCACATCCAATCCCTTGGAATAAAACTTTCCTCTCACAATGAGTTGATGGCCTAAAGATTCACCTATTGACCACGTTCTTAAACGATCTCATGCTGCGCACTCTGATTTTAACACTTTCTGTCATCTACTTACTTGTGTCACTGCCTTTCAACATTCCACTACAATCTGATATGTTCGCGACGCGTCACTTATATCGTCTACCGTTGTCTCATACGCTATATCTCCTCAATGTGACACGCTTTTCACTATGTTTCTTCTTTACACCGTAATCTGTTTGTGATAACTCAATTGAATCAACATCAATCATTAGTTACTCTACCAATGTTACCCGCGAGCTGGTTCTGCTTAATATTATGCTTTACAGACCTCTGCCGCAACTAATATCCTTTTTATCGTTGCAGGCACTAGTTCCGTAAGTTTACTAACTTAATAGGTCGGTATCTGGCCTGGTTGGTTACACTCTGGAAACGGGATTCTAACGAACATTATAAAGTTACCTAATGGTACGAACTTGGCTTTAACATACTGACACTTCCAAACTCTTCATTCTCATGGTTATTCTCTTTTTCGAAAACTACAAGCGTATTACCTGTCATATGTATCACTACATCACATTTGTGTTGCTTCATCCCTCCAGGATCGATTGAAATGTAAAACGAGCGGATGGGTACATAAACATTACCTACCCTCATGATAACGAGTTAACCCTTTTCACGACCGAACTCTTAGTTCTTGGAAATTTTTCCACCTATAGTTACGATCCTTCCTGACACATGTATCTAATCATGCATTCAATACGTATGTGGTTTGGGTTCATAAAGCTCTCGTATTGGTAAGGCCAGACTTGTTTGGAAGGTTCACTAATGCAATCTTGGTGCAAGTTTGATTACAATAATCAGGTCACTGATTTCCCCGATGTTACCCACACGAGATTTTGAATTTGATGAAGTTGTCTGATGCAGCCTCGCAATAGATAACTGGGTAAGGCAGTTTAGTTACTAAGGGAAAGTCTGAACACCAGGGTCTTGGGCTTTTGATGGTTATGCCATCGTCGGATGCATTGTTTATTTTTGCCTCGTTTATCAGGGTACCTAATCGGACATAATATTCACTAATAGTTTTATAAGGACACCCATTGCTTTCGACTAATATTTGTAGGCTTATATGGTTTAAAGCTGATTACTGGGAATAGAACCTGTAGAATCCTATTACTAACTGCTTGGCAGGGTTACTCTTCTCGGATCAGACTCCGAATTTCATTCGAAATTTTCTTATCAAGTCTTACAAATGAATTAACTAAAATGATAGAGGTAATGACCACGAATCTTAAGTAGATAAAAGTTTGGGTGGTCATCTGGTTTGGTATTAAACGGAACTTATTATTCGGGACCATCCGTAGTTAGGAATAACATGTCAAATTGGGTGACTGCTGGTATTAGAATAAAATTCCAGCCGTTATGCTATACGAACTTGATAGCTACAATTCTGATGTGAGTATGAAATAAGAGATGGACTTCATCTGGTTTTGAGGAGAATTACTAGTTCCTGATAATGATTTGATAAGCAGACAACAAACATTAGGGAGGTTCATAGAGTCTAGTTTATTCTCCTACAATAACTAAGTCAAACGACTTACGTAACTAGACGCTGATAGGCTGAAGTGATGATTGAATGGATTAAAAGTGTTTCAGGTTTCCCGTCTCCTACCGATTCTACACTACTCATTGTTGTTTCCCAAGACTAGCGATACCTTATATCACTTTCTCCTACCTAGTCCATTTATAATTACTTACACTATAAAGGACGAGATGATTACCTCTTTACTTGTAGGGGCAATCCTTCGTGTAATGTCCCACCAGCTTGCACTTGTAACAGCCTGGATATCCTCGCATACATAGTCCTGAATGGGGCTTTCCACATTCTGAGCAACAACGGCGCTCTCGTGAACTCGAAGACTGACTACACTCTCCTTCACCCTGTTCCTTGCCAGTTTCGGGACAATACTTTCCAAGGAAAAGTGCACGGAATTGTTCCCATTCTCTAGGTATATTGTATCCCAGCTTCTCCTTTATTCCATCCCACCAATACCCCGCTGCTCCTTTTAGCAAATACGTGACGAACAATACCTTCTCATCGTCTGTGCATGGTATTACTCTCAAGATATTTTCTACAACCAACAACCAATCATGTGCAACATCTGGACTTACATTCCCTCGGAATACTGGGGGTTTCAACTTCAAAAATTCTCCAAACGCCTGTTCACTTCTAGTTTCGAATTACGTCTCTATCTGCCCTTGCACGATTTGTTGCATTTCGAACTGTTGTTCTGACATCACTGGATGTTGTCGTATCACCCCCATCATCCGTTGTTGTTGAGCCATCCAGACTCGGGAATTATCATTCCTAGGTTCAGCCGAAATCGCATACCTTAAACGTCTTTCGAATTCAGCTGGGTCCTTCACGACATTACTTCTCGTTCCTCCGGATCCGCGTCCTCTTGGTAATTCCGACATACTACTCTACCTGTCACAATCAAATTGAGTTAGCTAGGCTCAAAGTGACATGACATTTAGAATAAATGCAAGACATCCCTAGAGTACGCATTTAGAATGCACTGTATACTTATGACTCTGGCACCGTCTGAATCGACCTGCTCTGATACCAATTATAACACCCCATAATACATTGTCTAGAATATATTATAAAGTCCATAATTAAATACCGAGTACATAAAGTTTACAAATACATAGAGTGTTGATTAAGCACACACAGGTGCTAAAATACAATAAAGTACAACACAGCGGAAAGGAAATAGACTGAAACATAAAAACTAAATGTTCTAAACACGAACATCCCAGTCACAAGCAATGCTAACTACTCTGCAGCTTGCTTGCCACGGTCACCCTGTGTACCTGAAACATGAACGGGGGGGGGGGGTAAGACTACAAAGTCTCGTGGATTCTACTACCCACCTATTGGTGACTACTGTTGGAACAAAATATGTGTTAATACACACCCTTAAGTTTTGATGATAACAAAGTATTAAATGGACAATTGATGTTACTAATGTTTAAATTAAGTGCAGGAGAATTCAACGTTAAATCAAGAGCACACTTAATTTAAATTCTGATGAAACCAATGGAAGTCTGAATGATTAGACTCTGAAAGAGTTCAGAAGCTACAACGTGGTCAGAAGCTATACAAAGTTCAGAAGCTCAAAGTAGATCAGAACGTCTGAAGGTGTTCAGGAGCTCAGAGGAGTTCAGAAGCTCAAGGATGTTCAGAGGCCTACAAGAGTTCAGAGGCTGTCTGTTAGTCATGAGTCATTCAGAGGATGAAGACGTTCAGAAGCTGAATTGTGAAGGACTATCAGAGGCCAACCATTCAAAGACCAATCAGACTCCAAGTTATCAAAGGTTCATCAGAAGCAAAGGAATTCCCAGTCATCAGAGGGCTACATCAACTACAACTTATCAAGCCTGATGACTAGTTCTAAGGTCAACTAATTGCAACGGTCACAAAGGATGTGATCTCTCTCTCTAGGAGCTAGTTGTACCTTATAACTGTACTATTGGACAAACAGCAAAAGTGAAGCTTCTCTGCAAAGGAAGACGTGGCTTTACTCAACGGATCTTCAAAGACTACAGCTGTCCAATTTACAACAGGAATTTCTCCAACGTCTCAATGTCTTTCTCAACTCATATAAATATGCCAAAGAAAGAATTGATGACTAGCGCTCTTCATTAGAAAACATCTCTCAGAAGAAAGTGAGAATCTGCATTGTAATAGATAATATCTCTCAAATGAAGTGAGTATAGAAACTAACTAGAGCCTCTGAAGTTATTATGTTTGTAATAAGTTTAAGCTCATAAGTTAGTAGTAAGTCTTCTGCTTAGTGTAGAAGCAAGAAAGTCTTCTGCTTAGTGTAGAAGCACATAAGTCTCAATCTTAGTGATTAGAGCATGAAGTCTTGAGCCTGAGTGCTTGAGCAAGGAAGCCTCTTGTTGGTGTTTTGTATGTTGGCCTCATTTTGCAAAAACAAGTTCAAGCAAGATGTTGGACCAGATGCCGTAGCATGTGGGTACAACATCTGTCATGCCGGTAATTAATGTTCTATATTGCGCGCCATATCTTTGAAGATTCTCTGAAGCAATATTTTCGCCTTACTTGATTATCAAGACGCACGTTTTAAACAAGGGATTATAAGGCGGCTGCACCAAGAAATACTTTCCAGAAGATGCTACGCCATTTATGGAAACATGTGTGCTGGACTTTGTAAAAGGACAGCTGAAGATTAAAGCCCAAGATGAAGACCTAGCCCATGCTAACTCAGGTCATATAAATATGTGAAGACTAAAACCATAATCGGTACTGAAGCCGTATTTGAAGAATATAGTTTTGGGGTTTGAGTCTTGTTTATTGTAAGCCTTTCTTGTGGATTCTATAACACAAGCTTAGGCCTGTTTGGTTTGTATTTCGTGTAACTTCTCCTAAGCTTTTAAGCACGGAGATTGTTTGTTTGTTTGGTTAGTGAAACCGCACTCTTTGTAGTACTGTCATAATCACGAGGTTCGTGATAGAAAGGAAGTGAGACGGGGTCTCAAACTTAGGAGTTCCTAGGTTGAGTTAGCACGGGTAGAGTCTAGGTGATAAGTCGTAAACTTGTATGTTTGCTGTGGGCTTAGAACTAGATCTATTATAGTGGATTCCTTCCTGGCTTGGTAGCCCCCAGAGTAGGTCGTTGTTAACGCCGAACTGGGTTAACAATTCTCTGTGTTATTTACTTCATTGTCTGTTGTTTTTACTTGTTGATTATAATCTACTGTGGACATACGCTAGAGCATTTGTCTTAGCATTAAAACTAGTTACGTACAACAATTGCTATAGCTTCTGTCTTAACATCTGTCCTCAGTAGGTGCCAGAATTTCACCTCTGATCTTGTGTGATCAGAGCAAGGAAGTCTCTCTGTCTTGTGTGACTTAGAGCAGGAAGTCTCAAGCTTGTGTGCTTGAGCAAGGAAGTCTTTGATCTTGTGTGATCAGAGCAAGGAAGTCTCTATGTCTTGTGTGACTAAGAGCAGGAAGTCTTGAGCTTGTGTGCTTGAGCAACTATTGTAATCCGAGTGATTATAGTGAAACTCTCTTGGAAACAAGGCGACTGGAGTACTCTCAATTTGTGAGGGGAACCAGTATAAATTGTTGTGTGTTCTTCTCTCTCTCACTCTCTAATTTACTCCTTCATCATTCATAACGCCATAAGTTAATTGTGTGAATAATCCGCTGTGCTTTAAAGACTTTGAAAAGGTTTAAATATCTTGGAAAGTTTTTAAATATCCAAAACACAATTCAACCCCCTTTCTTGTGTTTTCTCCACGCACCTTCAATTGGTATCAGAGCTCTGGTTCTGTTGGTAAATCACTTAACCGTGAGACAGTCAAGATCCAAAGGAGAAAACCACCATGGCTCAAAACATGGATGATTGGAAGCAGAAGTTAAATCAACAAGTTGCTGATCTCGTCAAAGAAATTGAAGATAGACTGAGCTTAAATGAAGATCTGAGCAACAATCAAAATCCTTCCACATCAGGGGCTGATCATACTTCTAGTATTGATTCTACAGCTACTACTCTTTGCCTCATTAGTGATGATAATGAAAGCATTCAGTGGGCAACAGTAAATGGCTTGTTGGATCAATATGAGGAGTTTAGGATGGAGGAAAATGAGAGCATTGAGAAAATGAACATAAGGTTTCAAGCTATCACAAGCAAGCTTGAAGAGCACAACAACAAACTCAGCAACAAAGAGCTTGTAAGCAAGTTGTTGAGAAGTTTGCCTCTGAATTGGAATGAAATTCCAAATACTATAGAGGAAACTGAAGACATCAATTCAATGAGTCCTGAATCATTGATTGATTTACTCAGAGTCCATGAATTGGCTCTGAAGGATATGCAAGAGTTGAACCGTGAAGAAGCAGAAGCAGCAAGGAAAGGAAAGCAAGCATTGGAGCATGAAGATCTTGTTGAAGAACCTGATGAAGAGTATCTTGAAAGGTTTTCAAGAAAAATTCAAAGATGGTGCAACTTCAAGAAGAATGGAGGAAGACTGGCTAAAGGAATGACAACATGGGATGTACTAGACAACTTCTCTGAAGATGAGTCTGAAAGAGCTCCAAGAGCTGAAGGATCAAGTTCTGAAGATGGCTCAGACTCTGAAGACTCAAGTTCTGATGAAAAGTCAGAACCTGAGAGCAAAGAAAGTATCCAGAGATCAATGAATCAGGTATATTCTTGTCTTTCCAAAACAAAATTGATCAAGCATCTTAATAAGACCTTACTTAAACTCTCTAATAGTCAGCAGAAGTATAAAAAGCTTAAAGCAGACTATGAGAATTTAAGTAAGCAAGCAAATCACTCTGAAGGTCTTGAACAAAAAGATTATATTAAAAGAAGAGACCTTGAGAATGATTTTGCTATATGTTACAAACCCTTTGAGCACTCTCCAGTTCTCAAAGTGTACTGTAACATCAATGCTGATCAAAATAAAATTGTTTCCATGCTTTGCAACCTTAAGACCAACAATACTAATGGGATTGGATACTCTAGTAGTAAAACACTAGAGGAACCGAGCTCATCAGTTATTGATGGAAGCTTCTCACTTCCAAATCTTTACACTACATTTGTATCTGATAGCACTCAGATGAAACAAATGGAGGATGAAGATTTGGCAACTAACAGTCTAGGACCCTCAAGCAAGTGGGTACCAAGAGACAAAATTGTTTACTTGATTGCAGGTGAAACTAAGACTCTGAACCTTCCAATCACATGGATGCATGTGACTGTGAATGGAAGAAGAGCAATTGTGCATAGAAGGCACATTCTTGAAGAGTCAGATGGAGAAGAAGATGAAGTAGAGTACATAAGGAGCAGGAGGGAGCATGAAGAAATTGAAGCTTGCTTTGAAGATGATAACAACTCAGTGTGGTGGAGTGATTGCTCAGGCTATGACTCTGAATACAATTAAAATCAAGAAAGCTTCAATGCAAGGTAAGTATGCTTAACTCCTGAATGACATTTCAGAGGAATAACTCTCAAAGGTTTGAAAATGTCTTCTTAGGATACACAATGTTCAGTACTGAAAACCTTGAAAAATCCTGTCTAAACATATTTTTTGTGTGTCCTAAAAGGCTTATTTTTCAGCCTCTGAAGTTCTTCAGGTTTCAGCATCTGAAGAATCTCAGACTCTGAGAAACATTTCAACCTCTGAAGGACAAGCCTCTGAATACAAAATGAATTGGAAACATTTAAGTATTTTATACTAAAACGTTTTGGCGCTAAATAGACAACACGTACACACTTTCTGATTGGTTTGAAGCAGCTAATGATGGTTTATTTTCTCGATTAATTTAATGTATTGTGTGCCTTAATGTGTTTTACTGTGTTAAACAAAATCATTTAAATACTTGCATACTTTACACCATCTCATTCTATTATGTTGTCTTCAAACATCTCTTGAACCAAAACCCTCTCTCTATCTTTAGCAAAAACTCTTCACCCTAACCGTCTGTAATGGCATCTACTTCTACATCAGTCTCAGACTCCTCGTTCACTTTTCCTAAAGACTTTCCGATCAACACCATCGCCTGCAAAGAAATGTTTTCTACAGATTTGTCTCTTAAGATAGAGGGAAAATCTTTGAACCTGGTTATGGAACAACCAGTGGACTTTGATAGTTTGGAAAAGAATCAGTTTGATGTTCTAAAGTTCTTCTCTAATCATAAAGGGAGCTTTAGGTACATGAACCTTTTAAATGGTCCAATCTATCCTTCTCTGGTAAAAGATTTCTGGATAAGAAGCAAGGTAAAGACTGTTGAAGATTATGATAAGGAGCTAGCTGCAAGATGAGAAGAAAAGGCTGAAAATGAAGACAAAACTCCTGAAGAATTAGGTGTGAGAATCGTTGAGGAAACGGAGGTACACTCTGTTGTGTGTGGCTTTGAAGTAATTCTCACTGCTTCAAACTTAGCTAAAGTGCTATCCATTCCAAATGAAGGATTCTACTACGCCTATGGTCATAATGAAGCAAAGAAGTCTGAGTTTCTAAAGATCATGACGAGGCTAAGTTACATCAAAGGAAAAAGCTGTGAGAGCGACAAGATTGATGATCTGAAGCCCACTCAGAGAGTATTAGCCAAGATAATGTTGAGTTTTATATTTCCTTGCAGTGGAGACTCTGACAAATTGTCATGGGATCATAGGCATTTTGCTTATTTTCTCTCAAGGAAATATGACTTAAATTGAGCTGAATATATCTTCAAACACCTTTGCAAAGCAGTGTTAAGCACTCAGAATCAGGTCAAGTCTACTATAAATGTCATCTACCCTAGGATACTTAGTGAGATCTTCTATCAATGTGGGGTAATTGACATAATCAAAGATGCAGGTCATGACTACTTGTTAAGGGAAATCAGGGCACCCACAGTATCTGTTCATACCTTTTCTCACATGAACTTGCTGTCAGGACATGAGATACAACCTTCAGATCCCTTGGTTCCTCAGTCTCACTCAGGACTTTCCTTGGTGAAGAAATACAACATTGATATACCTACTACCTCTAGTGGTATCGTCAATCAGTACCTTCAACTACTGGACAACTTAGGAGAAGGGTTTGAAATTGAAAAGGAAGAATTGAAGAAAAAGAGAAGACGGCCAGAGGAAGCTGCAAATGAAGGAAGACATTCAGACTCAAGAGGACACAGAGAGGGATCATCCTGAAACCTCTGCTACAAGATAAAGTATTGAGTAAAAACTTAGGGAAAGGTTAGCCTCAATAGTGGATAATCTGAATGTACCTCTTAAGACAGTCTGAGGGGTGATCGAGGCAATCAACAACATTTGAAGAATCCTGTCTATGGAAGTGTTATCAGAAGGTTTGAAGGCAAAGTGGACAAGTTTATGTGAATGATGAAAAAGTAGATGCTAATCTGAAAAATATCATGATAACCCTAACTTCTATCTCTAGACAACCTCAACATTAGGATTATCTTGATTTCTTATATGATTTTCATTTCTGTGTTAAGTCTATTCTGATTAGTCACTATGCTTATATGAATGTTTTGATTAACAATATCTGATTGATTGTTATATTTGCTTGATGAAACTAAAAATTCTCTTTTGTTAAAACAAACAAATCTTGAACAATCAATACTTCAAACTCTTGAGCTTTTATTTATAAAATTTGATTTTCAATAAGTACAATATAAGGCATTTCTAAAAGATTAAATTACATATCAAGAGAAGAATTCTTAACAAGAAATCAAAGATAAACAAGCTAAAGTAATGAACTTTGTTTCATTAAGAACATAAGTTCTGGATTACATATAAAGTTTTCCCAAGGATTGTCTTCTGGTTGCTTCAAAGGCCATATTTGAAGGTTGCATGCCTAAAATATGACCTTTGCAGAGGGGAAAAGTTGAGATTTTGGCTAAAGCCATCTAACCAACTAGTAGTCCTCCTTGAAAAAACCGAATCAGATGCATCTATTTGGTTTTCCTCAGGAGAAGACTCTAGCCCCTCTAGAGCCTTGGATATCAGTTTGATTTTCTTCAGGAAAATATGTCTTCAGAACTTAAAACAGTCAGAGTCCAAAGATTTCTCTTCAGACTCTGAACTGAGTTCTTCTGTAAAGGACACTGGCTTTGTTTCCATTGGTTTCTTCTTATGTTTTCTCCTATCTTGACTGACTCTCGTTGAAACTACCTTCTTCCTCTCTGAGCGTTTCATTTTTCTCTCAAGAGATCTATCAATAACCTTAGATTATTCTGTGTGAGTAAAATGACTAGGTATCTCTCTCCTTTTATAAGCATAATTCAATGGCCGAGTATTAAATGTGTTCAACCACTCCTGATTTGACGGCATTGAAAGTTGAATTTCTATTAATTGCTTATATTACCTTTTTGATAATGACAAAAGGGGGAGAAAGAATATTGGTAAATCAATTGTTGGAAGAAGCGAAATTACTTGGCTTTTTAGGGCCTTGTAGTGCTTCAGAGAGAGAACGTAGGAGAGTGGTCAAAATAGTAGCATGAGGTACATGCTGTGTTATGACAATCTGATCTTTAAGGATTTCAAAATATTGTACTAAAGAGCTCGGAACTGTTTTCAATTTTTTGTTCAGACTCTGAGCTATTTTCTTTGAAAAGATTTTTTAAAGCTCTGAACTGTTTGAAAATATTTTGAACTCTGAAGCTGTTAATGATAACCATCAGAACCAAGTGTGTATGTAGAAGTCTCTAAGCGCCTCTGATCCTATTTTGTCATTAAAATTAAATATTGTTTCATCTTGCATCTGCATTAAGGGCTTAATTTTCAAGGAGAATGCATTTATTAATTGAAGTTTATTATTCGTAGTTAGTTCTTGAGTAAGGGTGCAACTTTATTCAAAGATTATCACACTATGGAAAGAAGAAGCTTGCAAACCTTGTTCTTTACATAGTGAAATATGAATAATTTAAGTCATATAATAAAGTATTTCTGAAACTGATTAAAATTAACTATGGATACAAAATAGGGGGAGCTTACAAACCTAACCCTATGGGTTATCAGACTTAGGGGGAGCTTGCAAAACTCAGAAGCCTAATGTCAACATAGCTGATTTTTAACAACAACAATTGTATTTAATACTTATGTTTGTCATCATCAAAAAGGGGGAGATTGTTGGAACAAAATATGTGTTAATACACACCCTTAAGTTTTGATGATAACAAAGTATTAAATGGACAATTGATAGTACTAATGTTTAAATTAAGTGCAGGAGAATTCAACGTTAAATCAAGAGCACACTTAATTTAAACTCTGATGAAACCAATGGAAGTCTGAATAATTAGACTCTGAAAGAGTTCAGAAGCTACAACGTGGTTAGAAGCTATACAAAGTTCAGAAGCTCAAAGTAGATCAGAACGTCTAAAGGTGTTCAGGAGCTCAGAGGAGTTCAGAAGCTCAAGGATGTTCAGAGGCCTACAAGAGTTCAGAGGCTGTCTATTAGTCATGAGTCATTCAGAGGATGAAGACGTTCAGAAGCTGAATTGCGAAGGACTATCAGAGGCCAACCATTCAAAGCCCAATCAGACTCCAAGTTATCAAAGGTTCATCAGAAACAAAGGAATTCCCAGTCATCAGAGGGCTACATCAACTACAACTTATCAAGCCTGATGACTAGTTCTAAGGTCAACTAATTGCAACGGTCACAAAGGATGTGATCTTATTTTAGTACTATTGGCGAAACAGCAAAAGTGAAGCTTCTCTGCAAAGGAAGACGTGGTTTTACTCAACGGATCTTCAAAGACTACAGCTGTCCAATTTACAACAGGAATTTCTCCAACGTCTCAATGTCTTTCTCAACTCATATAAATATGCCAAAGAAAGAATTGATGACTAGCGCTCTTCATTAGAAAACATCTCTCAGAAGAAAGTGAGAATCTGCATTGTAATAGATAATATCTCTCAAATGAAGTGAGCATAGGAACTAACTAGAGCCTCTGAAGTTATTATGTTTGTAATAAGTTTAAGCTCATAAGTTAGTAGTAAGTCTTCTGCTTAGTGTAGAAGCAAGAAAGTCTTCTGCTTAGTGTAGAAGCACATAAGTCTCAATCTTAGTGATTAGAGCATGAAGTCTTGAGCCTGAGTGCTTGAGCAAGGAAGCCTCTGATCTTGTGTGATCAGAGCAAGGAAGTCTCTCTGTCTTGTGTGACTTAGAGCAGGAAGTCTCAAGCTTGTGTGCTTGAGCAAGGAAGTCTTTGATCTTGTGTGATCAGAGCAAGGAAGTCTCTATGTCTTGTGTGACTAAGAGCAGGAAGTCTTGAACTTGTGTGCTTGAGCAACTATTGTAATCCGAGTGATTATAGTGAAACTCTCTTGGAAACAAGGGGACTGGAGTACTCTCAATTTGTGAGGGGAACCAGTATAAATTGTTGTGTGTTCTTCTCTCTCTCACTCTCTCATTTACTCCTTCATCATTCATAACGACATAAGTTAATTGTGTGAATAATCCGCTGTGCTTTAAAGACTTTGAAAAGGTTTAAATATCTTGGAAAGTTTTTAAATATCCAAAACACAATTCAACCCCCCTTCTTGTGTTTTCTCCACGCAGCTTCAACTACACCATGGGGAATCAACCTATAATCAGTCCTCACGCAATCTCAGCGCAATACATGTATTCATATATAAACAGTTTATAAGGTGTAACACAAAAAATTATCTGAATTCATTTTAACTATGCAAGGACAATCTGAGGTGAGCCGGTCTCAGAAAGCCTTACGCTTATCCGTACCAATCTTCGTGAACTATAGCACATATGGTACGGAATAACTATGTTATCACAATCAATATTATTGATATCTTATCGCTTTGGATTCCTCGAATCCCTTTGGTGGTGCCAAGCATCCACACATTTCTCTATGGATTCCTCGAATCCCTTTGGTGGTGCCAAGCAACCACTCATAACTATGGACTGATACTACACATAATTCTAATGTGTTAACATACTACCAATATATCCCAATCCCGGGGAAACTAACTTAGTTCATAACCTAAGTTAAATAGTATTATTCCCTAAACGTGCAATTAACATATTATTATTATCACCATATATTATCAATGGATTATTGACTAGGAAGGATAAAAGTTAAAAACCATATTGAGTTTTGAAAAACAGAACAAAAGCCAAAATCCTGTCATGGTCGCTTAGCGAGGGCTGGCGACCGCTAGCGAACCAAGTCAGAAGGTTCTGGCCAGCCAGCGAACGCTAGCGACCAAAACCTGCAAACCCAGTTTGCACGTTCGCCAGTTGCTCGCTTAGCGAACAACACGATTTCCTGCTCTGTTTTGCAGAATTCAAATAAAAACCAGAAAATTTCCATTTCAAATCCAAACCAGTCCAGCCATTGATCATACAATTGAACAACAAGTAATATGGAGAGGGTTTTTGGGAGTTAAACTCCTCTCATACACATAATCTAAATTCCCTAAATCCTATTGTTAACATGCATTACTTGAAGGCTGGGGAATTTCTAACTAAATAACCTAAGAACCCACCTTGGATTGAGCTTGAATCCTTTGCTAAAACTTGAATGCAGGTTGAATTGCTATCTTCAATTCCTCTTTGAGTTGTAATTCCCAATTTCACTTCCTAGATCACCAAAAATCAGAATAAACATGTTTTTCCAACACATGCAAATTCATGAACAGAATATTGAGTGTTAGAGGAGGAATTTTGAACACAATTTGGAAGGAATTGAGAAAGGATTTGAGGAATTAACTCACCACTAGAGATTATTACTACCTAAGGAACATAATCATCCATATGCATGCTTAGTTTAGTTGATTCTTGAGAGAATTTGAGAAATAGAAATGAGTTGTTGTTTGATGATGTTGGCGTGAGAGAGGAGAAGAAGAAGAGAGCTTCTGTTTTGTGTTTCATCAGCAATGGAAGGAAGGTAATGGTGTGGTGCTTTGGTGAGTCATGGCTTGACTAAGTGGTGTGACACATGCCTAACCTTGGAATTAATCTTTCCTCTTGTGTCAACACACTTACCCACTCACATTCTAGTGCTAGCTCTAAACATGTGATATTTTAGAAAATACTCTTAATAGTAAAAGGAAATGGGGATGTTACAATAAAGTTTTATTTGATCAAAAAAATAAATAAAGTTTTATGGTACGTAATTTATAAGTTTTCACTAACAAAAATTGTATTTTTATAAGCTAATTTTCATAAAAATATAATTTTTGTTAGGGAAAAATAATATTCTCATAAAAATACTAACATTTGAAAAGTTTATATAATAATGGATAAAACCTTATTTATTTGCATAAATTGTTTTGCATAAGCTCAAAAATAAATAAATCCAAACAGGTTCATAGTTGGAAGGAAACTAGATCGATAATTTTAATTAAATATATTCGCACAAAAAAAAAACCGCAAATTGTAAAAAAATAGATGGGAAAACACTTCAATAAAAAAAAAAGGAAACCAAATTGGAAATGTTTGATTATGAATTTATTATGACAAAATATTGTTTTTAATTAGGTGATATTGGTGCATATTAATTATTTTGGTTATTGTTTTAAACCATTGGATTAAATGAATGAGTGGGTGAGATTTGGTGTCAAATACATTTTGACACCTTGGTGTCATTTTATCCTAACCCTATATATATATATATATATATATAGAGAGAGAGAGAGAGAGAGAGAGAGAGAGAGAGAGAGAGAGAGAGAGAGAGAGGAGAGAGAGAGAGAGAGAGAGAGAGAGAGAGAGAGAGAGAGAGAGAGAGAGAGAGAGAGAGAGAGAGAGAGAGAGAGAGAGAGAGATGAGAGAGAGAGAGGAGAGAGAGAGAGAGAGAGAGAGAGAGAGAGAGAGAGAGAGAGAGAGAGAGAGAGAGAGAGAGAGAGAGAGAGAGAGAGAGAGAGAGAGAGAGAGAGAGAAACATTCTACAAAAAAATTTAATATTAGAGAAGCTCTAATCGAGTGACACCTAAGCAAATTCTATTGAGAATGCATGAGAATGCTTAGTGGATAGCTCGTAATGTATATAACTAGTGTGTTAGCCCGTGCAGTGCACGGGATAATTTTCTTTTTAATATTATTTATGTATTCTTTTTAAATATTATTTTAGAAATTTGATTTAATGTTCAACGGTGAATTTGAGATATTATATCTTATGAGTTTCTTAAATATACGTTATTGGAGCAAAGATATTGTGCATAGGATAAATGACATTAAATAAAAGTAAAAGTTTGATGTTATCATTAAAAAATATTATTTAAAAGTTTAAGGATAATAAAAAAAATTAAATTTTAGAAAAATAGTTTTGTCAAAAAATAAAAGAATTTAGAAAAATAGTAGAAACTAAAAATATATTTAACCTATTAATATAAAACTTAAGTTCAAAGGTAACTCTTTATACTAAAATAACACTTACAACAATGCATTACCACTTCGCCAATTGCAGAACTTTTTGATATGAAAAGTATTTTTATGATGGTGATTTAGAACAATTCCTTTTATAATAGAGCGCTTTACCTTAAGGATATAGAAGTTTTATTATGTTTATTATAGATTTATTCAACTGAATCTCACCAAATTACCAATCTTCTTTTTTTTATTTATATTTTGGTCAAGAATCCTAGTGGCTACAAACTCCACCTTAAAGGTGAATAAGTGGAGTGTCTCGGGTTCGAACCCGGACTCCTGCACATATGTTTATTAATCCCTCTATTCCTTTTTACTTGTCATTTTAGGAAAAAAAATTATTTTAACTTACTTGTCGTTTTGATAATTTAAGGTTATATTTTATCTACTATACTCTCATGTAAATTCCAAATATTTAAGAGTAGTTGTTGAAACGGTAAAAGATTTAATATATATTTGAAAAACTAAAAAAAAAAATTGTAAAATGTTTTTTGGTACATAATATATTAAATTTATTGGAAAGAGAAAGTGTGTGCAAAAAGAAGATATTTATTGGCAAATTAAAATAAGAGTATAATAGGAAGATAAAATGAAAAAATACACTTTCTTAATTTATTGTTTTTTTTTGCTAAAACGACAAGTAAAAAGGAATGGAGAGAGTATAGATTATAGATTTATATATATATATATAGGCATGACAATTGGGCGTGGACGGATTTGGCCCTCCCCAAATTCAAACTCATAAAGTTCGGATTTCCCGAGCGGGGCTAAAAAGTATAACCCTAAATCCAACGGGGATTGAGTATTCCCGACGGGGTTTGGGCATCCCGTTACGCCTCTTTGCACATGAATTTGAATTGTATTTTAGTATTTTTTTTATTAAAAAAAGAAGTTAAATGTCCAAAATTATTTTGTTTCAACAATTTTTTTTAAATAAAGAAAAGAAATAGAGAAAAGTAATTAAAAGAACAATTCATTTTATAATAACAAACTATACATCTTTAGATCTTATCCATGAAAAGTAATTAAAAGAACAATTCATTTTATAATAGAGCCCTTGCGTTAAGGATATAGAAGTTTTACAATAATTTGTAAACAAAACAAAAAAAAGATATAGAAGTTTTACTATGTTTATTATAGATTTATCCAATTGAATCTCAACAAATTATATATCCTTTTTATTTTATTTTTATAATAACAATTTTCTACTTGAATTGTGAGAATCAATTACTTTATATGTTTAGTAAAATAATGTGTGCGGGGCATGTTTTGTGTTTTAGATTTTGTTATATTGATATTAATGGGAATCAAAAGTGTTAAATACACCATTTAAAAAAAAAATTGTAGGGAAAATGTAAAAAATGTTGGGGGAAAAAACTTCTTTTTTAAAAAAAATGCAAATAGCGGCGGTTCAAACCGTCGCTAAAAGCTCAAAAAATTTGCAAAATAATTACAAATAGTGGCGGTTGTGAACCGCCGCAAAAAACAACACACCCGACCCTAACATCCTTGGGGCGGTTGTTTCGACGGTTATCCTGAACCGCCGCTAAATGACATAGCGATGTTGCCATGTTCGACGGTTGCTCAACCGCTGCAGAAAAGATTTAGTGACGGTTTAGGCCAACACTAATGCTTTTTTTTCCCTTTCAATGTAGTGGTTAATGTTCAGTTTTTACTATCTAGTAGAAATCTCACGCTCTCGCTCTATTGAATTTTACTTTAATTAATTCTCACTCTCGTTACAAATTATTGTCATCGTTTAATTAAAAACTGCTTAAGAAAACTCGTTAAAAGCGGGCGCGCGAAAAAACTACCGAACCCTTACTAGCTCCTAATTACACATCCTAGCAATATTAAATTAGCTAGACATAATTAAAACTAAAAACAAAATAAATAAATAAGGAGGAAAAATAAACATACAACAAATAAATAAATAAAGCATAAAATAAATAAAAGCAATAAAGAAAACGAATAAAATAAGAACCTGGATAGAAACTTCGAATACAACGCCGGAACAACGGAAATAAAATTTAAACTAGGAGAAAAGACTAAGCTCAAAGGCTCTGTCAATTTTCTCAAATCAACTATTACAAGTGGTATTCTTGTTCAAGTCAATTGTGTATAGAATGTAGGAATCGGGGAGCTATTTATATTGTTTCATAAAAGCCAAAACATTTGATTTGCCCGATGTGGGACTTTTGTCGGAAGCAATATCCACCATTGGATACCTGGCGTTCGCCAGGATTCTTTCTTTCCAAGGCTTGTGGCGCATGCCACAAGCATGTTTTGTTGGGCTGGCGAGCGCCAGGCTTGTGTATGGCGTGCGCTAGGCTGCTGTGTTGGCGTGGGCTGCACTTGTGTGGCCCATTTGGCTGCACTTGTGTGGTACTTTTTGTCTCTTTTTTATCTGTTTTCGCTTCTTTCTTCAATTCTATCAATTTTTATCTATTTATATAAAATATGAGGATTTAATAACGATTCATAATATAAAACTTCAAAATCGAAATAAAAATAATTGAAATATTATATTAAATTAGTTAAATAAATAGCACATTTTTCGATGTGTCACTCACACGCCAAAATTTCAATTATTATTAGTCTCCTGTAATTAAGACGTACCATAATTAAGACGTACCATAATTGGATAGCCGACTAAATGATGTATATATATTCTATTAATATGAATGAGAAAGACAAGCATTCCATTATCTTACAAATATTATAGAATTTCTTGTCTCTTGGTGTTTTAATTTTGTTGATTTCCTCTCCAATTTAATTTTGTATAATTTTCTAAAGGTAGTTCAAGCTTTACAAGGACTATATTTGAGCAGCTAAATTATCAACAAAAAAAAAGGACCATTTGAGCAGCTTTTACAACATTCCTCTCTTCCATAATCATCTTTTTGCATAATGTTTCTCTACTGTAATATTGGTATATGCTTCTTTTTTTGACCAAGTAATATTGTTATATGCTGTTTTATCCTCATATTTTTTTTTTTTAATTATGTTACTGTTTTGCATATTGCTCAAGAAAAAATAAAGACACTAATTAAGCAAAAAAATCGAAAAAAATATATTAATTCATTAATAACTTTTATTAAGATGAGCATAGTACACTAATGAAGCAAAGCTAAAATCAAGAAAAAATAAAGACAACAAACATCTTCATGATCCACCAGTGACACTACCATTAAAGATTTCAATGGTATCACCTTGACTAACATGATGCCATCGAAATGACTTATCATCATCCATAACATTCTGCTTGTAAATGAAAAAGTAACCATCTTGTGGAAGATGAAATTGAAGCATTTGATTCAATTTTTGAAGCTCTTTCCTTAATTCTCCAACGTTATCCGAAGCATTCATCTCCACAGGAATTTTTTTTGTTCCACTCTTTGGTAAAACCATCAGCTTCAATTTCTTCGAGGCTCCACCTCCACCACTAACCACCGTTGGTGCCGTCGACACCGGGGGCTTAAAACTCACCTCAATTTCGTTTTTCTCCGAAAATTCACAATCGCGTAACAACTGATTGTCGTGCAATTCGGTTCCAGTCGAGTGCAACATGACTTTGTTCAAAGGGACATTATTTTGATCAATGTCATGAATTTTCTCTTTCAACTTTAAAACGGTGTCATTTTTGTCGATTTCGATGGGAATGTGGGATTTGGATGAAGGTGTTTTGATGTTGAGGTGAAATTTGGTATCTTCGACCGGCGGTTTGTGATGATCGGAATCTGAGACCATGAGGTGAATGCGCGAGTTTTGAAAGATTCTACATTTCCAAATGTCCCCGTCGTCTTGGAGAATTTGGCCATTGAAGATTAGGGTTTGTTTTGATATTGGGATTCCTTGATACTTCTGAATTTTTTCTTTGATTTCTAAAATTGTATCAAAGAATCCTACTTCAATTGAGAATTGTTTTCCTCTTTGCACTTCAAAAATTACATCCATTTTATTCAACTAGAACAAAATGATGTAGTCACTGAAATCTACATATAATATATAACTAAGCCTCATGTTGGTTCTCTAACTAAATCATGACTCACTCAATTCAGTGATGATATAAAAATATCAGTAACTAAAATCCCTATTTTCTCTAACTCCACTTAAAATTCAAACGTGAGGTTTGTTATGATCAACCTGTTAATAGGGAATGTGTTTCATGAACTAAATAACACAATTTATAGATTACAGTGAGTCAATTTTTTTGTTTTTTATAATTAGTGAGTCAACGTTTAAGCATATTATATTTGACTCGCGCTAAAAAAATATATTATATTTGACTCAAAATATTTTCATCAAAAAGAAAATTTGACTCAATAAAATAAATTATATTTTATAGATAGTTTATTTTATGGGTTTAATTGATATGCACCGACGGTGGAAAATAATTTTACACTGTTAACCAATACCAACCATGTTTTTCGCCACATCACCCCACTTTACCCCACTTTCTTGATGTGACATGGCAAAATGATGGTTATTTATTGGACGATGATGTAAAACTATTTTACACCGTCGGTGCATATCAATTAAAATCTTATTTTATAAGCATATTTGTAGAGGCGTATATGCACGAGTCACTCAAATCTTGTCCAAAAAAAAGTTACTAGGTTTTGTTTTTCCAAAAAAATATCAAATTTATTTTTTCGTCTCCATAAAAAAGGTGTCATGTTTTGGTCACAACAAAAATTTCTGCACGAAGTTTTAGTCATTGTTAATTTTTAAATAATTTTTTTCAACCATATTTAGAATATTATAAAAATAATCTTTAAATTTGTATAAAATGAAATGAATTAAATATAAAAATTTTAAAGATCAAGAAAAAAGTAACGGCAATTTTGACCTAAAAATCAAATATTGAGTTAGTTTTTGTAGGAATTTTTTACAATGTTTTAATCATGTATGCAAAAAATAATTCAAAAATACAAACGAACTTAACGATATGGACACTGAACAATTTTGAAGGGACAAAAACCTGACACATTTTTTATGGGGACAAAAAACAAAATTTGGTAATCTTTAATTTTATCCCTAATTTATTATTTTATTTAAAAGCAAATTCAAACGTTGAATAAACTTTTCCTACAGGATATGAGAACCAACCAAACTCCAAGGTACCTAAGAATAATTACCTTAAAGAAGAAATAAAACAGTGCAGTTTTTTTTCTAAATAAAGATGGAGCACCAGGTCCTGATGGTTTTGGAGCTTACTTTTATCAAACTTATTGGGATATTATCCAAAATGATGTCATAAATGTCGTCATGCAGTTCTTCATATCAGGATGGATTATGCCAACACTGTTATCCTAATTCCCAAGTCTTCCGAGTTCCGATGCAGATTCTTTTGATCAATACAGACCCATTGCCTTAGCCAATTTCAAGTTCAAAATAATTTCAAAAGTCTTGGCAGACAGATTAGCTCAAATCATGTCTTCAATCATTTCTAAAGAGCAAAGAGGTTTTATTAAAGGGAGGAACATTAAGGACTGCATTTGTTTAGCTTCAGAAGCAAAAAATCTCCTTCACAAAAAATCTTTTTGTGGCAACATTGCTATGAAGATAGATATTTCTAAAGCTTTTGATACTCTTAATTGGAATTTTCTGCTTTCTGTTTTGAAATTTTTTGGCTTTAGTCATGTTTTCTGCAACTGGATTGAAGTGATTTTAAATTCTGCTACCCTCTCTATTTCAGTCAACGGCTCACAACATCGTTATTTCAAGTGTTCAAGAGGTGTGAGACAAGGAGATCCCTAATCATCTCTCCTCATTTGGCCGAAAATTTTTTAAGTAGGGGAATTGCAAATTTAGTTGAGGATGGCAAGTTAGATCTTATCAAAGGCTCAAGACATAATTATGTTCCATCTTACTGCCTTTATGCGGATGACATTATGGTGTTTTGTAGAGGTAAATTGTATGGTATCAATTAATGCTCTCAAAAGTTTATTCACTAGATATGCTAATTGCTCAAGACAAATTATCAATGCAGCTAAGTCAACTATTTTCTCTGATGGGGTCTCTCAAGCTAGACTAGACAATATGGTGAACTTGATAGGTTTCAAGGTTGGATCTTTGCCTTTTACGTTATTTGGGTGTTCCAATATTTAAAGGCAGGCCAAAAGCCATATATTTTTATCCTATTGCTGAAAAAATCAAGACAAACCTTTCAGCTTGGAAAGCTTCACTTCTATCCATTGCAGGAAGAGCTCAACTGGTCAGGTCAGTCATTCAGAGCATGATGGTGTATAGTATTTCTGTTTATGCTAGGACACGATGAGACTAAAGGGCACGATGAGAACAACATAACATTCTCGCACTTCATCAATAAAGGATACGATGAGAATATTCTAATTGGTCAACGACGAATTATGTAGTTGCTTACCCACAAACTTTTGAAAAGAATTGATACTAAGATACTTAAGAAGGGTGAAGATAGTTGGCGGAAGAGATGAGAGGAGGACTTGAAATTCTAGCGATGTCCAGATGGGGTACCGGATGGGGCAAAATCTGCTTCAACACAGTTCCTAGCAGAACATAATGGACAATTTAACAATAAAAAAACAGAAATTAGAATAACACAATATGTTGTTAACCCAGTTCGGAGCAACCTCTCCTACTCTGGGGATACCAATTCAGGAATGAATTCACTACTATAGTTCTAGTTCAAAGATTCCAAAACCTCTCGTTTCTATCTTATCGTCTAGACACTATCTCATGCAATCCTACCTAGGAACTCCTAGATATGAGACGCCCCGTCTCACTTCCTCTTAGCCACACGCCCAGTGTGACCGTATAACACTAATAACAATTTGGCGAAGAACACTCTTCAAACAAATACCTATCTCCGTACTTTAAAGCTTAGGAGTAGATTAAAAAATTACAACTCAACTAAAAACAGTCCTACTCTAGCATCAAGATTATACAAGAGTGGCTCACAAATAAAGCACAAGGCTTACAAGACACGAAACCCTAAAAGACTACATCGTTGATATTATAATTTGGTTCGGTTTCGGTGAATAAAATAGGTCCGAGTCTTCCTTTAAATAGCCACGAATTAGCATGAGATATCATGAATTTCGTGCTTCACAAATAACTTAGATATAGGGAAAATCCTGTACAAACATATTCTTCAAGCAAACCCAATAAATCCCTAAAATATAGGCATATCTTTAGGGACGATGCAAAAAGCGATCTGATCAGGAAATAAACTGAAATCCTTGTCTTTGGGAACAAGCAAGTCGCTTAATGGATTTACTTCACAAATAAAACGCGCTAATATTGTGTAACAAACTGTCCACATATTCTGGTCTCATGATGTTGTACCAAAGGTAGCTCCATATTGTCCCTCATCTGACTTGATCTTGTTTTTACGAGATGTAGCCAATTTCAAAAACTCAACAGCACTAATGATAAACAATAAGAATAAAGGGTACGTAATACAAGAGCAAGACAGACGATTTGCCGAATAAGAGACAATGCATCTGCATAGATCAGTCAATCAGTGTATTCCCTCTGCTCAAATTCTAAAATTGGAGCAACAAAAAATATAAAAGAAATTCACAGAACTTCCAAGTGAGCTCATAATCGTGATTAGATCCAAACTTTGTTATTGCTTCTACAATTGAATAGGGCATACACCATACTCTCACCAAACACATAGATGCAGTTACATGACTCTATGAGATCATTCATTGGTGTTATCTAACTACGGCACAGGAAACAAATATCTATCCAAAATAGTACTAATAACTCAATAAATTAAATATATTGATGATTTTGTTCCTCTATTAATCATACTATTAAATTACAAACACAAATATTCACTGATGGTTTTGTTCTTCACCTGCAACTAGTATAAACGAAATAAATTGCAAATGTCCAAATAAAATAAATCAATGTTAAACAATAAATCTAAAATTGTGCAATCAAACCTCTGCTCTACTTTAAATTGAAAACACGAAAAAAGATTGAAGAGATTAAAATTGAAATTGAAAAAACTGAACATTTTGAATATGTAATATATGTGTTAAAAGTCTCACATTGGCTAGAGATGTATCCGAGCCTATCCTAGATCCATTTATTGATTGTTGTGGAGACCTCCCATATTTGGGCACCCATTGTTATTGTTTCCATGCACCAAGCCCAATAGTGCTGGGCGTGAGGGGTGTGTTAGAAATCCCACATCGGCTAGAGATATGGCAAAGATAGTCTTTATAATATAGTGCAAACCTCAACTCTCAAGCTAGTTTTTGTTGTATAGACCTCTCAAATTCTAATAATAATAGGTTGTATTTTGAATATTTTTGCAGTATGATGAACTCAACCTCAAACATCAACTATATACTATTAAGATAAAAGATGCAGAATCACAAAATCGAAAGAATCAACAGAAAACACACCTTACTTGTCTGATCCCTGTTGTTGATGAAGAGATGAAACAGATTGAAGCATGTAGTACACTACAAATAACCATAACTATACTAAATCAAAAGAACGATTAGAAAAAATTAAAACAATTTTTTTAACCAATATGTTAAAACGTGATGAGAAGGAGAGGAAGAAGCAACATCATCATAGATTGAACAAAAATAGAACATTACTTGAAGGTGAGAGAAGTTGAAGGAAACTGAAAGAAGAATAGGTGTAGGAGAGATGTTGAGACAAAGAAAGAAGAATAGATGCAGGGATTTGAATTTGAATTTGAATTTTGAAGAATAGGTGTGGGAGAGATGCCGAGACAAAGAGAGAAGTTGAATTTATTTAATGATGAAAGTGACACAACACTGCTACTTTCTTGTTGTTTCAGACTAGATTTTGTTTTTTTGTTCATCCATGTGGGCTTATTGGACTGGGCCGGATAATAAAGTTGGCCCTTTAAAACTTTTGTTCATAAATTTTTTTCTCTCTTTTCACATTTCAAAAAATTATGTAAAAGAAGCTAATTTTTTGTGATTTATTGCAACCTAAAATCCAATGTACGTGGCATACCTTAGAGATTGATACGTGTCTTTTTTTGCTATTTGTTGGTTTATCATTGTGTAATTAAAGGATAAGAAGAGCCTCTAACAGAATCCATGAATTGGGGAACTCAAGCCTTAATTTAAGTGTCACTTATACCGATAGAAACACGTCCCCTAGATTCTTTTCTTTAACATATCACAACCATTAAAAATTGAAGTGTCTTTGTAGATAGACCCCTTATTATTTTCGATAAAAAGTAAAAACAATATCGATTGTAATATCCATCTAATAGGATGTCATGCGTAGCGATTGCAGAATCGTTGCCTCCAAGTGGGGATTTAGATCTCTGGATGAGATCCAATGACTCTGCAGCAACTTCGCATGTACTAACAGGTAAGAAATGTGCCCCACAATCGATCTTTTCCGCTAACATATTTATAGAAATTTGTTTATGAAGAAAATACATTCGCTTTAAGCTAAAATATCACTCATATAACTGGAAAAAACTATGAAAAATTAAATTGACTTTAGACAATAATATACTATTGTTCTTTCACTATATATATAGTATTTAAAAGGAAGAAACTAAAAGTGAATCAGAATGATGAACCAAACTTGTATTCTCTATTTGCAAGAATTTTGCAAAAACTCCAACTAATGGGGCAGTATTATAAGTGCAAGCCTCAGTTTGCACATAATTGTTCCTTTGATCCTCAAAATTGTCTTGATTATCAGGACCTCCAACCAAAGCTCCAACCAAAATATTAGGATTTGGTTCTTGGACACCATACCAATTATCATATCCTTGTGTGCACCCTATAAACCCTTTATTCTCTCTATATGATACAATGGATGCACCTCTATGATGCACCCTTTTGGGGTACTTAGGCCCATAGCCCACTAAGTAACTCATGTTAAGTGGGTTTTGGCCCAAAATGTAATCAACTTGTGACTTTGCAAAACTTAAAATTTCTTCATGGTCTACAATTCCATCATGGCAATTGAGCTTTTGATTTTTGCTTTTGAGAAATTCAGAGTAAATTGTGAGTAGAAATGATGCTGTTGAAACATATTGCATGTTGTTCCATTGTCTTACATAAAGTAATCCTGCTGGTGTTCTTTCCACATTGTTGCTGCCATTGTTTTTGTTGAGACATGAACATATGTAGTATTCTGCTTTTGATTTGTACTGTTCTAGTATATCAGCATGTTTCTTGTGTTTTTTATCCATCAAAAACTGCAAAAAATAGTATTATAGTTAGATCACAATCACTTTATAAGACAACTCTACCATAAGTAGCATATCAATTACAACAAAACTACAGTAACTTAGTTACTATTTAGTGTTGATAACTTTATTGACATGTTTTAATAGCAAACTTTTAAATCATTTTCAACTGAGTATCAAATATCATTTTCATGCATCATTTATGTATAGGGTCCAACCTTTCTAACCCACATGATTCTGAAAGTGTAATTTCAAATGAAAAAGTATTGTAATTTTCTCATAAAACTGTAATTTTTCGATGTATACTTTTGAAGTACTGTGGTGATAAAATAAGTTTCTCCCTTTAAGTATCCGAACGACCCATTTTAAAGTCCAAAATAAAGGACCATTGTCTAAACAAAAGAATAAATCATCAATTTGGTCCTTGAACTATTACTCTCTTCAATGCAGTCTTTAAACTAATAAAATATACTAAATAGTCCTTAAACTATTATTAATCTATCAATTTAGTCCCTCGATTCTTTTAAAAACTTGAGAGGTGATGATATTTTAGAGACCATACTGATGGATTATCAATAAGTTAGAGACTATTTAGTATATTTCTATAGTGTAGGGAATAAATTGAAGAGAGATTGGTGGTTCAGGAATGTGAACAATGTGTTACATCATCACATGTTTCCATCTAACATTAACCATTGTGCATTAGTAGCAACATAATGAATGAACCCCAAAACTTCCTTCTTCTAAGCAAGCATATAAGTAGCATAGCCCTTAGTAAATAAGGAAAATAGTACTACCCCCAGTAACTATAATATACTCTTGCAGTTTTACAATTCAATGTGCAACTGATTTATTGCAAACCCTGGAATAAGGAAAAAATAATTCCCTGAATGTGGGCCACACACCACAGTAAAACTTTGCCTCATTATGAGCTGAAGGGTTGAGAGTTTAGACATACTATCAATCAGGTAAACAAACAGTGGCATCTATTATTACAATTTTTACAGTCAATAATACTCAATGTTTGTATTTAAGTGAAAATTGAAGCCAATAAATTTCTGTCATATGCATTTCTTTTTTTAAATTCGGTATTAAAACTGACTTGAAGGAGATCAATTTCGCCGTTTACTAGTGAGAGGTTCGATTGAAGCCGGACTTTTGCTACATATTTATGGAGACATTGTTGCCACCATTGAAAATTCAACATTTGTCATAAACATAGACACTGACCACTTTATTGAACTGTGATAAACCCCACACAATTGCACATGGGATTGTCAATTGTGCTTGGATATAATTTCACCAAATTTTCAAATCCAATTTACAACATACCTTAGTTAGACATTGTACCATCAAATCAATAGTAAAAAACTTTTGAAACTAAAGTAAAAGAAACAAAACAAATTAAGTCATAAAACACATCATTTAATTTTTTGACTTCATGTTAGTAAAGCAATATCTATATTATGCAGGCAAATGCTAGCAAGAAATAAGCCATTGAAAAAGGAAGAAAAATAAAATAAAAGCAAAAAGCAGTATGGACCATAAAATGTGACATCTTTGAATTAAGCCAACCTAGAAGAACGTGAAATGAGACAAAAAAGAGTGATTAAAGGAAACATTTTTGTTTTGTTTCATTTCATACCTTTGATGCTAAAACTTGTAGACCAGCATATTTAACATCCCAGCTGAATTCTGAAATGGACCAACCAATGCCACCAAATGTATGAGCCTTAGAAATAATGTACTCAAAATATTCTTGTTTGTCGGTGGCTTTGTATAACCACATAGCTCCCCATAATAACTCATCCATGTAACCACTCACCGACGCATAATAGCTTTTCACTACTCCAACACTTCCATCATATTTTCCTATGTACTTGTCTCCAAACTCAAACAGCTACATATTAAACATACAATTAATTCTTCATAAACATTGCTTTCAAATTACTAAAAAAATATAAGCACAATCAATTTAAACTAGTACTGATGATTAGGACAACTTCAATTGTAACAAACTTTGTTCTATGTTATTATTTATTGTATTGTTCTGTCTTGCAGATCAAACGTACCCTATTAATGTTAGGTGGTTTCACTTAGTATAGTCCATAAATCTATCGAATAATTTAAAATATCCGTAAGTGTGTATTTTTATAGACCAAACTCTTACGGAAGACACATATAATGACAAACTAACAAATTAAAGATATGTACAAAGACAATTTGATTAATGAAAGACACGTTCAGAAAATATTTTTATAATTTAGATACATTTAAGAACTATTGTAACACTAACATACTTAATCAAAGACCAAAATAGCAATTTGCCCTTTATTTTTGCATACTTTATTAGTCTCTAAAAGTTAAAGGTACTTAAAATGGAGAGGGTAAAGCAAAGTTGTTCAAAACATAATAAATAGTTGTTCATATTTAAAACTAATCCACCAAACAAAACACAAGTACTACTATTGTGAAAAGAACACAATGTAGAGTAATGTTACTACCTGATGAGCATGGTGTAAAAGTAGTTGAGAGTAATGTGGATTAGTTTTCCTAAACACAATGGAAGCAGCTGCCATAGCTGCAGCAGTCTCTCCAGCCAGATCTGAACCTGGATTCTTCTCATCTATCTTAAATGCTTGTCTTGAAGTTGTCATGTCCTCTGGACGTTGCCAACAATAATGGTCTGTGTCCCCATCACCCACCTAAGTAAAAAAAAAAACTTAATTTGAGGATTTTGTTTGTTGAATCCATAAATCAGTATGGAATACTAACACAAACATGACCGATACGGTGATATATTGACACCAATAATAATTTTAAAAGTAGCCATGTAAGAGTCGGACACCAAACATCAGACACAGACACCAGACATGACAGATATGTCGGTAATAATTTGAAGAGTAACACGTATGGGTCGGACACTAAACACACATTCAATCTGAAGTGAAGAAATGGAAATCAGTGATTATAATCTATGATTGTACCTCTGCCCACAACACATTTGGGCTAGTGTGAGCTTTGATGAAATAATCAGTTCCCCATTTAATTGCTTCCATAACATGTCCAAATTCACCAGCTTCTACAATTTGTTCCCTAAATTCAATAGCACTCCATGACAACATTGTGACAGTAAATGCCATTGGTAAACCAAATTTCACATGATCACCTGCATCGTAGTACCCTCCAACCAAATCCACCTAAAAAAATACACACAAAAAAAAAAAAAAAATCTAAACTTTAAAGCACACACAATTATAATTTATCAAAAAGTTATGATTTTGATCTCACCCCTTGTTCTAAACCATCTGTTAGACCGGAATGGTGACGCCAATTAACACGTTGGTTATACGGTAACCTCCCTGAACGTTGTGCTTCAAAGTAAAGAAGACTTTTTGAAAGTGCATCAGCATAATCAAAAGCTTGAGTTATGGAAAAAAAGGTGAACAAAATGAAGAGAAAAATGTGACAATGATATACAAATCTGGGAGTTTTAGAAGCTCTATGATGATGTTTCTGATGTTGTTGTGTTTCATTCTCCATTGTCTTGTCCCTTTCCCTCCTAAACAACTTAGTTTTTAGGAGTAAAGAGAAAATTGGAGAAAGTGAAGCTATAAAAGTGAAGCCACACACTATATAGAGCACTGACTGCACATAAGTTGGAAAAAAAAAGTGCTTTTGAAAATGTTGTTTGTTGCTATATATATGGTCTTTGAATTTGAAGCACTACTACACTAGTATTAGTTTATGTTTGTTTTTTGACATTAGTTTGAATTTTGATTTTACAGTTCTTTTATGATGAATTTGAATTTGGGAAATAAGGAAAACGTAGAGTTATGTGGGGGAACAAAGTTCACTGGGAATTCAATGTAGCTATTATTTTGCTCAATTTATTATACTATTATTACACATGGAACGATGGATTTATTATTCAAAATAATAATGTCTTGTGGGAGTGGTATACCCCTACATATTTCAAATCATAAATATCATGTACACGTTATAAATCAATACTCTCAAAAAAAAAATTTCATACTAAAACTCACATTTACCTTTTATAATTTATTTTAATTTAAAATAAAATAATTATGTTTTAAGTGCTCATAATACAAAACATAACATTCTTTTTTCGTTTTCTTGGTGAAGACAAAACATCACATTCTATCTAAAAAATATGTATAACTATATTCCCCTTTTCTCCTCATTTTTGTGCTCGACCTCCCCCTTTTTTGTTATGTTTTCACCGTTGCTCTGTTTCACTTATTATTATGTTTAATCTTGATTATCTTAACTTGATAATTTTATTTTGCAATTTCACAAATTGCAAGAGCATGAAGTCAATTTTCAAGTATAATAAGTTGGCTAGTGTACATGTATATTTTGACGTGAACATTATATTATATTAAAATAAAAATAAATTTAAAATAAAATTTCATCATATAAAAATTAATTTAAAAATAATATATAAATGATATATTATAAATTTAAATTACAATCTTAAATATAAATTTAATTATTAATTAAGAATGTTCTTTTATGTCATTTTTTATTTATGAACTAGTTAAACTGTTTTTTTTATAAGCAAAGAAACTAGTTAAACCGTTAATTTTACCAAACAATTCAATTAGTTTACTAGATATAAGCTATCGGTCATCAACCATCGGCCGCTATCTATCAACTAGCTTATTAATTAGTGCTTTTGGAACAATAATTAAAAAAAATCCTATATATTCCATTTGGCCTTATTTATAAGCAAAAATTAAAAAAAAAAAATTGGTTTCAAATATAAGCAAAAGTTATCAAAATCAACATTAATTAATGTTATTCTTCCAAAAATACCCTCATTAATTGTTCTACTTTTTTTTTGAACAAAAATTGTTCTACTTTTTAACATGACCGTAGAGTTTCAATGCAAATTTGATATATTATAAGGTTATTTTGAATTGTAATAAAAACTTCACAAAGCCACTAGGTTTGGTCTAGTGACGAGGGATTTGGGTAGTATGTTAGAGGTCCCGGGTTCGATCCTTAACTCCTTGTAAACCAAAAACAAAATAGAAACTTCACAAAAATCAAGACAAAAAAGTAACTTCTCAATAAATGTGCAAATGAATATATTTACTTAAAAAACAGTCCGGAGGGAATAACAAAATTACATTGGAATATGTGTAATTAATATTTATAAAATATAAAGAATATTATTTTCAATATAAAATTTACCTTTTTTATACTTATCTAGTGCCCCAGAAGCGTTAATTAGCATTACCTAACTAATATAAATAACACTCTTTGTCATCTGAGGATGCTACCATTAGTGACAAGTTTATTTTGGCTACATCTAAATCACATAGTTATAACTTAAGAAATACTCCCTCATTCTAAAATATAAGACCTAGTTGACCGTATGTGAATGCATAATTTTGATCGTTAATATCTTTAATTGTCTATTAGTAAAAATTATAAAAACTTGATATTTTGAAAACTACTTATCAAAACAAATCAAACAAGATCTTATATATTAATATTTACATCTATATATTATTAAAAAAAATTGGTCAAAACAAGATAAATGAATAGTATATTTAATCAAAGCAAGTCTTATAAAATGGGACAGAGGACAACCTAACGACCAACAAAAGTCATTGTCGCCCTTAAACATTTTTATTTTTTTTATATTAGTATGATACAATATTATTAGTTTAATTTTCCTTATAGTTCTCATATTTAATTAAATACATGAAAGTGGCCCTTCTTTTAATTCAACTTTTGACTCTACTTTTTATTTTTCTTTTATAATGTTATCATGGATTTCAGTTTTGTCCTCCCATGTATATGTACATATTATTTATCCCATGCATATGTACATATTATTTTTTTTTCTTTTTTTTCATTTCCTTTATGTTAGTTTCTATTCTTCCATCAATAATTTTTGTTTGTTTAAAAATAATAATGACAAGACCACACATTAAAAATGCCTAAATGAGTTGAATGCATTCCACTTATAACCCGCCATAATTTGCGAGATAGGTAAGTTGGATGAATTATTCCATGTATATATGATGGTCAACTCATACATATTTATATTTATGCAACTCATACATATTTTGCTCTAATGGTGATACTAATTTGAGTATTATACATTAATAACAAGTGGTTCCTTCTATTTTTTATTTTTTTAACTTTGTCTAAATAAAAATTTATTTAATTTAATAAATACATAGATAAATAAATTAATAATTAAATATAATGAAAAATACACGACAATAAATCAAAAATCGTTAAAAATAAATAAATATAATGGAAGCACATATAATAAAAAATATAATAATTAATTTTTATTATAGATATTATGATCCATTTGATAGAAAACAAATAAAATATGACTTGACAAAATAAGTAGAAATTGTGCAATATATATATATAATAATAATAATAATAATAATATGAAATACTATGATCGTAAAATCTTGGATATATAGAAGCTAATATTGTTGATTTATATACCAAAAAAAAAATTTAAGTAACATTAAATTGATGATACGGTATCTTATTTAAATTACCGTATCATCAATTTTGATATCCTCTATGCCACGTCATGGAACTCCAATGATAAAAAAATTAAGGTATGTATCATTAACCTATGAAACTCTCTTAGATACCCTTATTGGAGATGCTCTTTAATGAAATGACGCGGGTCATTTTTAGATAAACTAACATTTTGAGTTTAATCTTTAATTTAAATATGGAGTAGTGTTAAAACTCTTAGCTTGTCACTTATTTGAATCCTATGATGCGTATAAGATATCCACTTTACAGGAAAAAAATGTATGATGTTCAAAGGAATTCTACCTATATCAGCAGCAGCACCGTCAAATGGATTGCTGGGTTGAATTGAATGTGCCGTGAACAATGGATACTTTTGGACACTAGTGTAAATATCGTTATTACTCCACTCCATTAGTTTTTTTTTTTTTTTGTCCAAGTCACTCCATCAGATTGTTTTTTTTTTTATTGAAAAACAATGGTATTTATTCATTCAAATTGGTAAAGTACATCAATCAAAATCATTATATATTCAAATTCGCTAAAAACTAATAAGGATGAATCTGTAAACAAGCTCACAGCATCCGAGTTAATAGCATAAACCGGCTTAACGTCTACAAATATGACAAAGCCTACAATTGATATAACAAGATTCAAGTGTCCGGAATAGTCATGCCTTCGGATCTGCAACATTGACGACCCTGAAATCATTGAATCTGCACTGAGTTTGGACCGAAGCAAATCTACAAAATTTGAACAAAACAAACACCGTACAAAGACGGGACAACAAAACACCGTACGAAGACGGAACAACAAACAACTTCACACCAAGACGGGAATAAAATAACACCAAATGAATCAAACACAAAGGAAAAACTCAAATGAAATCTAAAATGTGTTAATCACTTATTTAATTAAAAAAAGAAACAAAAAACGATCAAGAGGGGTGATTCCGGATCAAAATTGATCCTAAATCACCCCTCTCTAATAGATGAACCAAGAAAAAAAAAAGCAAAATATGAATTAGGGTTACCAAGAGGAAGGGGTGGCGGCTAGTCTTTTTAAAGACTTTAATTAATCAATTACAAAATCTGAAGTCAAATCCATATTTATGTATTGCTGTTGAGCAATACCAGATTGTTAATTGGTATTTCTTCCGTATTATTATAGTATTTCATCTCTAATCGTACAAATAATCGAGACATAATACAACAAAGATATTACTAGAAAAAAGTCACTCTAGTCTTATTATAGCAGTTTAATAAGTAGTTACTAGAAATAATATTAGACGGATCGAAATTTAAAGATTTTTTTTTTTTTTTTTACAGTATGTCTAGTTACTAGACTATTGACTAAAACTTTGACCATGTTTAATTGTGGATGACATGATTAAGGAGTTAAAAAATATTTCGATGGTAAATGTGTTTGTGTTTTGCGATAGTAATAGGAAACATGTGTTGTGCGATCAATTGAGTAACAAGATTCAGAATTCAGGAAGGTAGGAGATCTTATGTTCGTCAGGAGGATGTCGACTTGTTTAATAGTTTTATTTTTTTTGAACAAGCCAAAATGAGATATATATATATATATATATATATATATATATATATATATATATATATATATATATATACACCACAGAATCCCCTCAGCACAAGGCGTACCAAGGAAGATTAATAAATTTTACAAGAGAGTCACAATACAAAACCCATAAGGATAATAAATGAGGCCCAAACAAATTATAGGACTAGACCACCAGCTATGGCAGTTTAAAGCTAAAGTACTACTCTTCGCTCTCAACCACCTATAGGAAAACGTTTTGATCTTGTCCAACATATGAAGTGGAGTGTGTGCTGAGCCTCCGAACAATCTGTGATTTCATTCCGTCCACACTACCCATACGCATGCAAGCCATATGAGTTGCATAAAGGAACGACGTGCTCAAGTATCACCTGCTGACGTAGTGAACTGCACAAAATGATCTGAAAGAGTCTGAGCTGACACCAAAGAAGAACCAATCCAGGAGCTGACGAGAGGCCAAAGGGATCCGAAAGTACTGCAAGATACGAACAAGTGTTGAGCCGATTCATACGCTCCACAACTAGAAATGCAAAGATGATCTTCCGCTGGTAGAACACCTCTAATGATCAGGTTGGCTTTGGTAGGTAACCTATCCCGAAAGAGACGCCACGCGAAAATGGAAACCTTCAAAGGAACTTGAGAGTGCCAAATGAGGCCTGCAGCATCACCCAAAGGAACCACGTCCTGAGCCGTTAAGAGTTGATATGCACCACGAACAATATATCCATCAACCAAATCAGGCTGCCACAACCATCTATCTGAAGAGTGATTGCACAGAGAGATTAGACATTAAAACCTGACACTTCCCCAACATCTCCTCCTCCCACGTCCTCAAAGGTCGCCGCCACACCCACGCTGCTCCTCCTCCCCCCACCCTAACAAAAACATCTCAGCAACTAAAGCCGATTTGTTCTCTGCCAAGTCAAACAGCCTCCCAATCCGCTCACACAAATAGGTCCCTTCCACCCAGGGGTCAGTCCAGAAAAAAGTGTCAGACCCATCCCCTACCTTCCTCGAAATCTGCCCCCCAAACCACCCTCCCTCGGCCTCACCTCCACCATCCCGAAGACACACTATCTCCCTCCACCAGGAGGATCCTGTCGTCCCTCCTGTACACAATCTACCTCTCTCCACCCCATACCGTGCTGCCAACACTCGAAACCAGAAGCCCTCCCTGTCCACTAATATCCTCCAACACCACTTTCCTAACAGAGCCAAGTTGAACTCCTTCAACTGTCTAACCCCCAAGCCCCCATACTCCTTTCGTAAACAAATAGTGTTCTAGTTAACCCAAGATATTTTCCTAAAATCCTCGCAACCCCCCCCCCCCCCCCCCCCCAAAATTTTTTTTTAATTAAAATAGATTCAATAGAAGAGATAGTACCTGAGGGAGCTTTGAAGAAGGATAGAGCATAGACAGGCAGAAAGGTTAAGACAGACTTAAGCAATACGAGACGACCACCAAAAGAAAGAAAACGACTCTTCCATCCAGATAAACGAGTCAATACCGGTTCCCAAAAACTCAAACGCCTCGGATCACCCCCAATGGGAAGGCCCAGATAAAGGAAAGGAATATTTCCCACTCTACAGCACAGAGCTGACGCTGCCTCACCTAACCAAGAATCAGGGATGTTAACCCCAACCAGCATACTTTTGTTGAAGTTGACCTTTAAGTCCGACATAGTCTCGAACAACACAAGGACAGCCCACAAGGCACGAACATTCGCCCAACTTTTAGTTCCCAACAAAAGTGTATCATCGGCGAACTGTAAGTGCGACACCGAAATCAGGGCTACCTCGCCAACACTATAACCTGTAAAAAAGTTACGTTCCACCATGCCTCCATCAACACGTGTAAACCCTCTGCGGCTATCAAGAAGAGGAACGGGGATAAGGGATCTCCTTGCCTTAATCCCCTCTCCAGAGGAAACTCCTCCGTAGGACTACCATTTACTAGAACAGATGCAGTAGCCGTACAAACACATTCTTTAATCCATTTTCTCCAAAGAGTCGGGAATCCCATCCTCCCCATAACAGCATCCAAGTAACCCCAGTCCACGGAGTCATAAGCCTTCTCAAAATCAACTTTAAAAAGCACCAACTTCTTCTTGGCCCGACGAGCCTCATCTACCACCTCATTTGCAATAAGCAATTCATCGAGGATTTGCGTATCCTTCACAAACGCTGTCTGGGATTCCGAGATCACGTTGCCAATCACAAGACGCATCCGATTCGCTAAGACCTTTGCCAGAATTTTATAGAGACTACCTACAAGCGAGATGGGTCTGAAGTCATTCAGCCGTTGAGGGCTATCCACTTTGGGAATCAAAGCAATGAAAGTAGCATTTAAACCCTTAGTTAATTTGCCGTTCCGATGAAACTCCACAATAAAGCGCATAACGTCACCTTGCATCTCATTCCAAAAATCTTTGATAAAACCAAAATTTATTCCATCAGGGCCCGGGCTTTTGTAACTATCACAATCCCACACTGCTGCCTTCACTTCTGCCATTGAGAAAGGCTTGATTAGGCTGCTAACCTCCGTCGGTTGCAACCGTTTAAAAATAAGAGAGTCAACCCCCGGTCGTTCCACCATAGCAGCCTTGAAATGAGACGCAAAGTGAGAGGCAACTGCCTGCCTAATGGGGGCCACACCCTCCACAGTAGTACTACCCACCTGTAAGGATGAAATAGTGTTACCCCGCCGACGACTAGTAAGGGCAGAGTGAAAATATTTAGTATTAGCATCCCCTTCCTTAAGCCACCGTGAACGTGATTGCTCCCAAACGATACTAGCATTCAGCCGGGAAAGCGAGTGAAGATCCGCAGATACCCCATGCAGCTCCGCTAACTCCAACTCTGAAAGGTCCTCCTCTCCCCCCTTCTCATCAAGGGACGTGAGCCAGTTTTTCAGCGAATCAATCCGACTAGGCAAATTCTGAGTATGAGCCATATGCCAATCTTTCAGAGCTAACTTGATCATTTTCAACTTTTCTTTGAGCACAAACCCGCCCCAGCTATCAACCTGAAAAGAATTCCACTTTTCTCGCACAAAAAGGGTGTAACCAGGCATATCTTTCCAACATTTAAGCATCCTTGAGGGACGACGTCTCCAATCTTCCACATTCACAGACAAGACCAGGGGACAATGATCCGACAAACCTCTCAACCGGGCAGCCTGCGTACAATTTGGCCAAGTCAGGCACCACTCCCCTGAAAGTAAGAACCTATCCAAGCGACTCATCGAAAGCTCATCCCCTTTGAACCACGTGTACTTACAGCCACACAACGGGAGATCGATCAAATTATTATCATCGATAAAGCGATTAAAAGAGATGTGGTCCAGGGAACGGGACCTACCACTAGCATTTCGATGTTCTGCTACACTCCTGACAGCATTGAAGTCCCCACATACGCATACCCTAGACCTCCCCAAAGCCTGTAACCTCCATGAGAGCGAAACCCACAGCTCTTGCTTTTCCCCAGGATCACAGGGCGCATAGACATTTGCCACAGAAAACTCTTCAACTGACTTAATCAACCGCCCATGACACCACAAAACATGTTCGTGGCTCACGGAAGTCCACACCTCCACCTCAGAAGTATCCCAAAGAGTTAAAAGACCCCCAGACGCGCCAACCGAGGTCCGATAAGAAAACGCGTGAGGTGAACTACCCCAAAGAGACGAACAAATAGAAATGTCACAAGATTGCAATTTAGTTTCTTGGAGACAAAGCAAAAAAGGAATATGATTCCCTACCAGCAGACGGACCTCCTGTCTCTTCTCTATCCCCCCCCCCCCCCCCCCAAACCCCTGATATTCCATGAGACAATCTTCATTGAACACACCTCCCTCCATACGTCTGTCCAGACGCCATTTTTTTACCTTACCCGGCCGTGCAAGCACACTAAACATATTCTCATTAGCACCTTTGAGTGTATCCCCAATAGCTTTCCCCATCTCCCTAACATCATCCGCAGCCACCTCATTGCTGCCTTGCATCACCACCCAATGCTTCCAATCATTGTTGACTGAGGCCGACGAAGCCGCCACATCAGAGGAAGCTTGATTACTCCCTTTTATCCGTTGAGACCCAGACTCGTCTCTACTACGGCGCTCCGCCTTTTTCAGAATTTTTAGCACTTCGCTTCGATCCTTGCTAGGTAGCCTAGCTACTTTTTTGAGGCTCGAGAGCATATGCCTAAACACTCCTCCTGCTTTTTTCTTTGTAGTAACCTCCTTCCCACCTTTCTTCTGTCTAACGTTTGCTCGACCTCCCGCAATAGGCCTCTTCCTAGCGGGAGAGAATCACCCCGGCATCTCCTTGGTTAAAATCTTGCAACCAGTCCAAACTCCAAGGCCCCGATATGAAAGAACGATTCGCACCTGGAGGACAAGACATTGCACGTTTAATGCGACCCGACTTTGGATAAGATCCCACCTTCCCCTTTATACCTTCAGGGTTCGTAGGACCATCAATCGGGGAACAAATCAAAGTGTTTCCCTGGTCATCTAACGCAAGGGGCGAACCTCCGACAACTAGTTGATTAGGACTAACACATTCCTCCTCGTCCCTCCTATTCTCGATTTAATTATGACACTTAGAGACCTGAATATTTACTTGCGATCCTATATCGTCTTCTTCCTCTAGTCCATCCACTACTTTCTCAAACATAGTGTTAACAGCCTTTCTTGCTTCCAGATCCCCGTGGTCGTCATCCAGATCAGGCTGAGACGCCTCTGATTCACTATCTTCCTCAAAAAGGCAAGTATCCTCTCCAAGAGCATAACCCCATTCCTCCACCAAGTACCCGTCCACCAGAACCGTCGCGACAATATTTAGGATTTCTAAGTCCGACGTAGCTATCAAAACACGAGCAAAATCGAGTCTATCCTTATCAGCAGAACAACTATCCGCACGTAAAAATCTACCACAGTCAAAAACACAAAGCTTAAAGAAATTCACATTCCAGGCATGCAAAGGGATCCCATATAAACGAACCCAAGCATCGCGCTTGTAGGGTTGCACTTCGAAATTCCAACGAGTCCAGTGCGAAAAGAGAAGTCCAAAAAACTCCTTAGCGCTGTTAAACACTGCCATTGCGTCCTCCCCCCCCCCGAAACTCGGACAAAAACCTTATCGGCCCCCATAGGAATAAGAATCAGATCATTGAATCCTGCGTCCACGATTCTATTTTGAACCACGGGGATTGCCTCACCATTGATAATTGTCGCAACTACACCATCTTGAGCCCAACTTACGACGTCAGACTGCGCTGTTTACTTCCGCATTAAAACCGGACGTTCCTTTTCCTTTACAACTACATCTAACGCTACGGAGTCCCTGAAAATTGGCCATCCCTTCGTTACCTGAACTTTCTTTCTCGCCATCGTCTCCTTATGCGCCCCTAATTTTACCACAATGTCACCCACCCGTAGCTCTTCCGAGGGAATTCCTGTGCTAGCGCCAACACCTACACCGTCCCCTTGCTTTGCCATCTTCCTCTTCACATCCTTACCGTCATCAACACACTTTAACGTAGCTGGTCTCCCACTACTATTCCTGCCATCTCTCGTAACGAAGCTGTCAACACCCTTTGTGCTACCAATCATCTCCGCCTCCGTTCTCCTTCTCGCCGCCGAGTCATAACGCTCAAAACTCGCTACATTAGCGCGCACCCGGTAATGGACAAACCAAACGTTATTTAACCCATTCAACAACTTGGTGACGTCTCACACATTAGAGAACTTAACAAAAACGTAAGGTTCACCGCTCTGATTTCGCCTCTTCGGCACGTAAATGTCCTAAAAAATCCCACAAACCTCAAAACCCTTCCTAAGATAAAAATATGATAATTGACTCGGGAAATTTGTAAAATAAAACGAGACGTACCTTTTGAAATTCGTCCCCAACTTAGCATTACCTCCCTTTTCTAGTTTCTCCTGACCACTACCGAGCCCAGCAGCCTCCATCCCGACTATCCTATTCTAGTTCCAACCTTTATAATTATTGTGATGCCACCATCGTTGAGCCTGCATATCCAGAGTCGTATCTTGGACATCGCCCACCTCATCAAAGCGTGTTCGGCCATCCACCTGTGGATCCTTCCTTGGTCGCGAAACGAAACCACGCTTCCAGCAATCCACCTGCTCGTCCACCATCTCGCGCGTTGCATGCCAAGCATCGACATAAATAGAACGCCGGTTCTGGTTCGGTCGACTAAGCGCATCATCTCTCCTCCTGCTATAGCGTGACTGATACATCTCCATCAAGTTGTGATCGCGTGCGTGATATGTTGGTCTCGGTCGATCATCATTATAAGAATGAAAACCAGGAATGGAGAGCGAACGACCATGGTATCGCTTGTTACAGTCAAGTCTGTCAAAACCTCTATCGACCTCTCGTGGCTCTTTCCGACGTTGGTATCTCACCTCAGTCCAATCTCCGCTATCCACTGACTCATCCCCCCGTATCTGCCTTACTTTCGGTGAAGGCGGTGACCGGAACGGCCGCCCTAAGTTTGCCCTAGAGGCGGCGGCTTCTTTCTCTCCCTCTCTCCCTCTCATGCGTTTGGCGATTATTATGCACACGTTGTTGTTTAATAGTTTTATTGAGCATGCTGAGTTGGCTGATTTGCTTCTTTGTGGGAGGAGTTTTACTTGGTGTCGTGGAGATGAGGTATCTATGAGTAGATTAGACAAATTCCTAATTGTCATCAGGGACGGATCTAGAATATTTTTTTTAGTGTGGCCAAAATTTATCAGCATTAAAAGATTTAAATGACAATGTTGAATTCAAGCACGAAATATTTATACTTCAAAAAAAAAAGCACGAAATATTTATGCAATCTGTCTAAGTTTTTTGGTCATTTTAAAATTTCGAATATAAATTAAGAAATAATAAATATTGAAATGTTATGTTATTTTTTCTCTTATACTTTTTATTTAAAAAAACATTATTTAATAGATGTTTTTAGTTTTTATAAGGGAACAAAGGGTAAAATATCATTAACTGTACTTCGGTGTTTTAAAAGAACTAAAATTTCTTGCGTAAAAAAAAAGAACTAAAAAAGGGTAAAATATCATTAACTGTACTTTGGTTTTTAGTTTTTAGTTTTTAGTTTTTTTTTTGTCCAAGTCACTCCATTAGATTGTTAATTGGTATTTCTTCCGTATTATTATAGTATTTCATCTCTAATCGTACAAATAATCGAGACATGATACAACAAAGATATTACTAGAAAAAAGTCACTCTAGTCTTGTTATAGCAGTTTAATAAGTAGTTACTAGAAATAATATTAGACGGATCGAAACTTTAAAGTTTTTTTTTTTTGCAGTATGTCTAGTTACTAGACTATTGACTAAAACTTTGACCATGTTTAATTGTGGATGGCATGATTAAGGAGTTAAAAAATATTTCGATGGTAAATGTGTTTGCGTTTTGCGATAGTAATAGGAAACATGTGTTGTGCGATCAATTGAGTAACAAGATTCAAAATTCAGGAATGTAGGAGATCGAAAATCCTAGTTACAATGCTTTTGTTAAGGAAAAATGGAACGTGTTTCAGTTTAGGGTAGGTTATGTTTTGAAGGAAAAGTTGACGCTTATGAAAAAAAGTCTTAAAGAGTGGCATGCCAATCATTGGAGGAATATTGAAGGGAAATTGTGAAATGTTAAAGATAAGAATGTTAATCCTTGATTCTAAAGGTGAAGAAGGTGACTTTTCTGAAGCAGAAAGGGATGAGTTACGCTCATTATCATCTCAAATGTTTTCTTTATCAAAGTTGCATAATAGTATGCACTGGCAGAAATCACGCTTACTTTGATCAAAAGAAGGTGATACTAATTCTAATTTCTTCCATGGTGTGATGTCAAATAGAAGGAGAAGTAATGATATTCATTGTATACAACATAATGGTGTTCAGTTGATAGTGTGTAGGCGTTCGCCAAACTTTTTTTTATCTTTTTGAGCAACATTTTTTACCGGTTAATGTGACTAGACCTGATATAGAGAATCTACACTTCAAGTCTATTAGTGTGGAGCAGGCTATAGAATTAGAAAAATTGTTTAGTGAGGAGGAGGTTAAAGCAACGGTGTGGGAGCATGACAATTTTAAAAGTCCAGGTTCCGATGGTATTTCTTTTGGTTGTATTAAAGATTTTTGGGAAGTTTTGAAGGGAGACTTTACGAGGTTTTTACTGGAATTCTATTCTCATGGGAAATTTGTTAAGGGTTCTAAGTGTACTTTCATTGCATTAGTTCCTAAGGTATTTAATCCCCCAAGAGAGGAAGAATTTAGACCTATCTATTTAGTCGATCGAGTATTATATAATGTTTTTTTTTTACTAAATAACAAATTAGTTGCATCATAAACCTTACATGTATAGCTTTACAATTGTAGCTATTGTGGACCAAAAATAGTCATCTCCTGATAAGATATGTCACAGGAAACTTAACAGATATTTACAGATAAAATAAATACAAATTTTGACTATCGTAAGTTAATGGAAACGAAGGTGAATGTAATAGTAATTATACTTGCAAATATTCATTACAGTTAGTAAAATTGTAAATTAGTATATAAATTTACTAAAACATCTTATTTATTAAATGTAAAATTTCTCCACAAGAAAGAAATCATACTCTTTTGTGACGTAAAATAATGATGACTAATATTCATGTCCGTGTATACTCATTGTCATTCCTAATTATAACCATTGATCTTTATGATATAAATCATGGGTGATCAAAATAGGAAATATTTATTTTAAAACAACATAATTTATTTATACTATAAACAAATCATTACTAATTTTATCATATTTATATTTGAATATTATGATTTTCAAAATTTTAATTCCATATAATTTATATTATTGATTAATTTGTATTGATAGTTTTTTTCCTGCTTATACTTTTGATTTTGAGCGAGTATAAAATTAAATTTGTAGTTTCTTCGGGGACATTCGATAAAAGTAAATTTTTAAGTTAATTGGATTCTTTGGAAGGGTTGCAAGTTGACTACATAAAAATATTAGAACACGTGAAATGGATTTTTTACTGCCAAATATATAGTAATTGTAGAAAGATTTTTGTCATCCAATTTTATTTTTATTTTTTTAGACGAAGTGACAAATATCACTGAAGTCATACAACTGTAATATTCTTATTTTAAGCGCGAATGAAAATGTTTAACCTAATAATATCGACATATGTGTTAGGACTTTTGGATCTTGATCATCAAATTTTAATCAACTTATATATAATATTTCAATGACAGCATAATTATAAGAGTCTCTGACCACATGTTAGCATGTTTGCATCCACTTCTATCTACTACCACCGCACTTCTCCTTCTTTTTTTTTTTTTAATGTTTTTACCGTGAAAAAGAAGAAGCTACAAAGCGTAACTCTACAAGTAAGACGCACGTCTAACCCTTAAATGCACGTCTCATATGGTTTCCCAAACGTGTGGTATGTTAGCTTTGGTAGTTTGTTAATCCGTCTATTTTTTGGTAATTGAGTTAATGTATTAGTCCTTTGTTGGTAATCTAGTTCAGTCATTAATATAAGTTTAACTTTTAAGCTGAGGTATTGTAAAAAAAAAAACCTTTTAAGTTGAGGAAAAGTTACAGTTTTACGGGTAAAGATTTGGTTACTGCTATTTTGCATCAAAAGCAATGTGCATACTTTTTAGAGATTACCTTTGCATGATTTGGTTCATGCAAAAACTAGAAGTTGAAAATTATTTGACAAAGAAGGAAGCCCAAATTTGTTGGAGTGTTATACTCGAGATAAATTTCACACGATTTGTGAAAATTTTGATTTTTTTTTTGTATAAATAAGTGCTTATTGAAAAAATTGATAAGACTCGGTTATATAAATTTTAGCTAAGATCTAGTTAATTAGTAGCTAATATTTATTAATATGAGGATAATGTTTCAGTTAGCTAAGTTTGAAAAGTCCAAAGAGCGCAGACTAGCCGAAAGGGTACTTATAGCATTTCATTAATTAAAATGTGTTCAATACAATTTGGTACATCAACCAAAATCTAGTGACTAGCTGACAATGTGGCCGCCTTAGCTAGATTATGGACAACCTCATTTGCTTGTATCCGTATAAACTCAATTACAACAAACTTCTATTTATCCGTACTAGTGTTTCAAATTATTTTCAACCACTTCAATTACGTTACTTCTGCTATGATATTAGGTTTTGATTTTCACTTGATAAAAACCATAAGTAATTTGTCTTCTTTTGAATAAGCTTATACATGTAGAATCAAAACAATACTAGAAAAAGGAGCCGTCCCACCAATATTTTTGTACGCAAGTAATTAAGAATTTGGTTGGTTTCAACTTTCAAGTTCCACATTTGGACAATATGCTTTTCTTCTAAGAGTATTCCAAATTTCCAAATACATGCATATTATATTATAAAACAGAAAATAAACTATGCATAGAGCAACTAAAAAATAAAATTGAAACCAATTGATCAAAGGTATGTTTCTGCAAATCAACAATTACGTCTAAATCTACCAACAACTTGAAAATTGTATCTTTCTGTTAATATCCGATGTTACACCTAAACATTTTATGTACCATCCTTTATGCATGGCTTATATCCTAATAATGAATTGAAGACGCATCAAATAAATATAATTTTGGTTATTAAGAACTTAGAACTTAATACACATGGGGAAAAAATAGTGACATTTAATAACTTATTATCATGTCACTATTTTATGGATTAAATTATTATAATCTTAAAGCATAAAGAATCAAATGATTTGGACTTGGTCCTTAGATTCTACATGGAGCTTGTCTGATAAATTGGATTTTATGAACAAACCAAATTGCCAACAAAAGAGCTCATGTTTCACTTGCTCTGTCATGCTCCACAAGTAATGAAGTGGTCTATGTGATGATTTAATCTTTTAATCAGTGAGGCACATAATTCATATATGGACCAAATGCTAACATTAACATGAAACAGTGAGACAAGTGGTACACCAATGCACCACTTGTTAATAACACTAACAAATTCAAACTTTACAAAACTCATCGTTGAATTGAAAGATTAATGATATTCAATAAAAATTCATAACCGTTAATCTTGATGGTTCTCAAAAACATATCAAATAATTTTCATTTCTTTAAAATTTTGTATGGAGGATCTATATGATATAAACTTCGTATTCGTTATGCACCACTTGTCTCACTCTTTCGTTTTAGCCAAAGCCATGATTGATTATGTTTTACATGAGTTCTTACTAATTATTCACTCTTGCATTTACTGTTGCATTCAAGTGATGCATGCAGAAATAACTTCATCTACCTGAAGTTTGGTAAAAGCCCATTTCATTTATTGGTTTTGGGGCATGTCTGGATTTGCCACCCTACTGATTATGCCGCACGCCCTACGAATTTACCAAAATACTCTAGTCCGCTACTTAAGTAGTGGACACCCCCATAAATACATAACGTCCGCTACTTAAGTAGCAGAAGCAGAAGGATAAAATGAGAAATATGTAGAGCGCACGAGTAATCAGTAGGGTGGCAAAAGTAATTCTCTTTACTTATTTGAGTTTATCTACTAACATAAACACTAGTAAGATTGTTTGGTAGTTATGGAAAAAGCTTATGACATATCCATAAGCTATAATAAGCTATAACATAAACACCAGTAAGATTAATTGTTTGATTTATGAAAAAAGCATATGACATATAAGATATTTCTGCTTATTTTCTTAAGCTCTCCAAGATAACTTATAAAGACAACTTATATTAAAACTGTCTGACTTTATTTTATTTATCTTTTTTTATAAAAAGAGCACATACATAACCTCTTATGCTATAGCCTATATGCACTTAAATTAAATTGTTTATCCAAACAACACTTTTATTATGTAGAAGTACAACTAAACCTATTGTTCCTCTTCTTTTTGGTAATGAGTTCTCAATGAAACTCCAATATTCTTGTGTACAATTTCAAAGGCTGAATGGTTTTGTTTTGGACATTGTTTGTACTTGAAGAACACAATGATGAATATAGCTGAAATATTGAATCAATAGTCTTTTGCTACAGGTGATTTCCATTTACCAGCATTGAGTTTAGATGGAGATAGAATTACAATGGAGACTACAGTATCAAAAAGTCAGTCATCCACCAATTCAATTCCTGAAAATATCCAAAGAGAGACAGAGAAGCAGCAACATTCAAAGAAGAGCACGACAAATGGTGAAAATACCAACACAGTCCCATTTTACAAACTCTTCTCTTTTGCAGACTCTATGGAGGGCACTAGTTAAGGAAACAAATAAAGAAAATTTTACATTGAAAAGAACATTTTCTACAGGTTTAAGAGGTTGACTACACAAGTTTCAATATACTTTTACTTTATTTGGTTTCTTTAACTAGTACCCCAAGAGCACTATTTAGCATTTTCCAAAAAATATATGCAGGGCTATGACACCATTGTAGGGGAGCGAGGATCTAGATTATCTGGTCGACAGAAACAGCGTGTGGCAATAGCAAGAGCAACTATTGGTGCTACTAGATGAAGTCAGCAGTGCCCATGATGCTGAGTCAGAAAAAATAGCCAGGATGTACTGGATGGAGTTATGGTGGACCAAACCATAATTATAGTGGCACACAGGTTATCCACTATAAAGGGTGCAAATTTAATTGCAGTGATGAAGTAGTCATTGCAGAGAAAGGAAATCATGAAACATTGATCAACAAGGGAGATAACTATGATTCCATAGTAAATTCAAATCACCGAGAGCAGAATTACACAACTGAAAAAGACAGTAAGTTAACTGTAGATTCAGATTGCAACCAAGCCTTAGATGGAAGGAAACCAACTTGTGTGAGTGTGCGCGCGTGCGGACGCGTATATATAAAAACACATATGTGTATATATTTCTTGTACATTAAACTTTTCACAATCTTTCCCACCTTTAAACTTCTTAAAGAGACTGCAAATTTTCACAGGATAAGAAAGCCTCAGAGTAGTCTCCAATAACTACTACAACCAAAAGTTCTTAAAAAGCTCAGCAAGAAAAACTTGCAAACTCAATAATCAAATATTACTACCACATCTAGACTAAACAATAACACGCGAATAAAGTTCATCCTACAATGTTGAAAACTAAAAAGAATGCTAGTACTGGCTAATGGTTATAACGATATCTAATCAATTAAATTTGTGGTGCTTTTAAAAGGAAACCTGTCCTTATATTATTTCTCCAATACTAAATGCAATGTTGTGTATGAAGAATTCCCTTGAAAAAGGCAACATGTTGTCCAATTCCTTTTTTGTTGCCGGGTTTAAAGCAAAATACAACCTTTAATTTTAACCTTTCAACAACGATATCATAAAATGTTTGTTTTCAAATAATAAACTCTTAGAGTTAGAAACTAGAAAGGAATTCTTCTTAACTAAAATGTTTCATTAACTCAAGCTCAGCAAAGGAGGTTTTAGGTAAATAAATAGGTTCAAGTACAAATACCTTTGTCAAGAATCCAAGGCCAAATGGCATTTTGGGAAGGCTTAGCCCACAAGACAATTAGTATATCTGTCCAATAAACAGCATGAAAGAATATAACATCCAACAGAATAACAAAATAACGGATATTAAACATCTTGCTATTCCACACTCTTTCAATAATCATTAATGAAAATCCTGTGAATAACAAATATAAAGGAACACACAAAATCATCACAAAAATATAGTAGATGGCTTCAGTGTGCAAGTGCTAAGAAGCAAGATATCAGATAAAAGGGGATTCTGATAAAACAGCAATCGGAAAACCCATGTAGTGCAGCAGGCCAACCTAAGATTATGCTGTTCAGAAAAGTCATTTGGAAATAAACCCTGCTGACCTTGATTGTCAATACCAGAACTACTCAGAAATTGCATTTCCATTGGAATACAAAGATATTTTTCATCAAAAAAATATACAACTAAATCAATAGCAGTTAGAATCGGACAAACTGTTATTGGAAGGCAAGTCATTACATATTTCTAATAAGTTAGCCTGTTTTCATATTTGAACATTATCAATAAATTAAGTATGTAATTCATCATGTGTGTACATTTTGTTATAACTCTTGTATTTTATTGCATCTTCCACTCTAGCGGAATCAGAGTCCCAATTTTAAGCTTAAAAAAAATATCCAATGCAGAAAACATAGAAATACAATTCAAGATGAAGGAGAATACCTTAGAGGGCAACAGTTGAGATGGGACAAATTTCCTGACAGGTCGATCAACCCCGGTGATTTTGAAGAGCATGTCAAACGTCAACCCAACAGCCAGTGCTAGTAATGAGGATGAGAACTAGACAAAATCTAACCATATAAGTCATTTAAAGCAATCTACCAATGATTCCAACCAAACTGCTCTGTGGTTTTCTTCATTGTATCAACAATATTGTGGCAAAAGCAGAGATGTGGAAGATTCTTTGCGCACACGTCTACAGCCTGCACTGAGGCATCATATTACCTTGCATAATCATTGCTGCGTATGCACACCAAACGTTCATGCTTACACCCAACTACATCCGGGATTTTTCCTTGCTCCACTAGCTAACATGGCTTGCCTCATCTCATTGGCTTCTACAGTCCGGCCTGCGGCAACATAGATATCACGGAGGAGAATATAGTACCCCCCTTCATCTGGTTTCAACTCCAACAACTTCTTTATAACCCTTTCCCCCATGTCAACATCACCATGAATCCTGCAGGCTCCAAGTAATGCTCCCCAAATAACATCATTGCTAGGAATTGGCATGCTTGTAAGCAGATCATATGCCTCCTGTAATCTCCCTGAACGTCCTAACATATCCACCACAGCACCATAATGCTCGATTCTAGGTTCCACGCCGTAGTCTCTATGCATGCTCCCAAACAATCTAATCCCTTCATCAATCAACCCCTTATGAGCATATGCAACAAGAAGGGCGAGTATTGATACCCCATCAGGCACAACCCCAGAATCAATCATCCATTCAAACAATTTAAATGCATCATCAGCATAGCCGTGATTAGCGCACACCATCATCATTGCATTCCACGTGATCAAGCTCTTCCTCTTCATCCTATCAAACAGGTGCCATGCCTCCTCCAAGCATCCACACTTCCCATACATATCAATGAGAGCATTGCAAAGCGCAACCATCCACCCAAACCCATTCTCCTCGACAAACCGGTGCACCATCCTACCCATTTCCACATCACCTAACTCCGCACAAGCAGAAATCACGCTCACCATTGTAACCTCATCGGGCCACACCTCAACAAGCCTCATCTCCTGGAACAATGCCAATGTCTCACGAGGCCGCTTAGCCTGCGAATAACCAGACAACATAATGGTCCACGAAACCACATCTCTCTCAGGCATTTCATCAAAGATCTTTCGTGCAACATCCAATTCACCAGCCCTTACGTGCGCAACAAGCAACCCAGACCATGACACAATATCAACATCCAAACCCACTTTAATGGCATCCTCAAAGACTCTACGAGCCAAAAGGGTCACTCCCCTTACGCCATACAAGTGTATCAACGCGTTCTGAACGTGCAAGTGACTGCAAAAACCAAACTTGAAAACAGCGCTATGTGTGTCTTGTACAAAAGGGGTGGTGAAAGAGCGTGACTTGAGCAAAAAGGTGAAGGAAAATTCATCTGGGGCGACACCCTTTTGCCTCATACGGTTGAAGAAGAGGGAGGAGAGGGAAGGGGTGGTGGAGTAGGAATGGGCACGAATGAGGATGTTGTAGAAGAAGGTGGATGGATGAGGCATTTGATCGAACATGTTCTGGGCGTAGGATAAGTCACCGAATGGAGACACAGCTGCGAAACGGAAGAGCTTGCCGAGAACGACGGTGTGGTGGTGGAGGCAGGTGCGGAAGGCGTGAGCGTGGATGAGCTTGAGGTCACGCATGGAAGTGCACCTCTCTGCCATGTAGACAAGTGTTGATGCAACATTGGCACTTCCTCTCATTATCGTAGTTGTTTGTTTCTTTTTGTTTTCAAAGTATTGTTGTTATCAAACCATCTTCTAAATCAAATATGGCAAGGAAAGTATGTGTCCATACCTATCTAATAACAATATTGAGTCTCCTGCTGATGATAATGTGTTAAAGATAAACTTCTAGAGCTAAAGAATATAGAGAATAGAGAAATTTTGTATCTCTTCTCTCTTCCATCATGAGTTATAGGTACATGGAAAACCATCGACATCCACTAACTTAATTATTCATAAGCCATATGTTGTTAAAAATGCAAAAATAATCCCACTTTTTTTTTAACTAGTCGCCGGCCCATGCGTTACACAGATTTTGTGAAAAATTCCAAAAAAAAATTCTAAAAATTCCCAAAAATCTCTCAAATCCCTTTCTAAACATTTGTTTGTCTATTTCAAACACAAATCAAAACCCAAAAACCCCGAAATCAATAACAAAATAATTTCAAAAAAAAAAAAAAACTTAGATTCATCTACCTCTTGAAGCACCCTTATTTTCTATTCTTGTCTCTTATCTTTTATTTCTTCTTTTTTTCTCTTTTCTGACTCCTTTTCTTTGATGCAAGGTTGGCTTCTAGAGGCTAGGTGTTTTTTTTAAGTTTTAAGGCAAGCTACAGTTTTTTTTTATTCATTTTCTTTATCTTTCGCCCATTCAATTGATCTAAAAAACTAACCATTGAAATCTCATAAAAAGTTATAGAAATTTCATCCTTTCCAAGTGAACAAATTCTTCAACTTCCACCACCATCAGATTCTCATCATCACCATACAAAACGAAGTCATGTTCAAAGTTAATTATGTTAGCTACAAAACCATAGATCACTACAAATTTAAATTCTATGATGCTTTAATGAAATTGCACTTGAGTGGCTTTGAGAAATTGTTGAGTTATTTTGCTTTAAGTTCAGGGAAGCTTTAAATAATATATACATATTTCAATTAGAAGAATGGAACCTATGAGTGACCATGAAGTTAATAGCATGTAAGATTTAAATTTTATCTTAAGGTGTATGAGTAAATTAACATTCTTACTTTTTGTGGGATGTATATGTTGCTGAACTTTGCTATTTTAGTCCATAGAGTTTATATTGTCTTAAATTTTGACACACTAATTGCAAGGCCTAATATTTTCTGATATAAAATAGTAAACAACAATTAAATTCCCCTGAGTTTGTCAGAGAAAAGTCTAAGAGATGAGAGAGATATGAATAATAAAATTATTTTTTCTGCCTTTTTTCTCATTTCTTTTCAGATTCTTATAGACCTCTTGGCAATACAATTATTCCTAGGATTTAGGATCTAGAGACACTTGTCCTTATCTCCCTATTTTTAAAATAAAAAGAAAATTACTAATAACTTTTATTCTTGTCCCTTTTTCAGGTACAAACGATAAATCAAATACAGCTAGTGATAGCTAATGAATTTGTCCTCATTCTAAGATGCTTCTAGAGATAATATCAACTCATAAATCTGATGGGCTTTTTGATTACTCTCTTGGATCTTTCTTTTGGCCCAATACTAGTATTTTTGTTTACTTCTTTTTAAACCATGTTGACTTTCTCTTGCTCTGTAACATTACCGTATCCATTGAGACAAATCTTGTCCTCAAGATTGAAGTGTGGGTACTTTACTTTGAAATATGATATCTTTTCCCAAGTTGCTTCAGACGATGGAACACTCTCCCATTGAATCAAAACTTCTGCAATTTCTCCATTCAAAACTCGGTGGTCTAAAACACGGGTCGGGTTAGCGATAGTGGTGGGAACGAAGTCAGATCGGGAAGTGGTGAAACTTGGTTTGTTGGTAATTGGTGACAAAGCTTTAGAAGGGAGACATGGAAAACAGGATGGATCCGAGAAGACGCTGGGAGATCAAGCTCGTAAGCTACAGGTCCGATGCGTTTGAGAATGCGAAAGGGACCGTAGTAACGTTCCGCCAGTTTCTGTGAAGTGAGATGCTGGACAGAGCTCTGACGGTATGGTTGTAGTTTCAGGAACACCCACTGGTCAACTTCAAATTCTTTGTCTTTGCGGTGGAGATTGGCTTGTTGTATCATTCGATTTCTTGCTTTGGTGAGATTCTCTTTGAGGATTTTAAGAACTCTAGATTTGTTGCTGAGTAATTCATCTAATGTGTTGATTTTGGTTTTCCCAGCGGTATAAGGAACCAAAGTTGGTGGTTTACGACCATATAGTGCTTCGAAGGGGGTCATACCAATTGCGGAGTGATAAGCTGTGTTATACCAAAATTCTGCAAGGGAGAGGAAACGAACCCAAAGACGAGGCTCGTCACTAACAAAACAACGAAGGTAAGTTTCTAAACAACGATTTAGAACCTCTGTTTGTCCGTCTGTTTGAGGGTGGGAGGAACTACTAAAAGAGAGTGTTGTGCCTAGGTGTTTGAACAAAGAGCGCCAAAATTGGCTCACAAAGATACGATCCCTGTCACTGACAATTGTTTTGGGAGCACCATGAAGCTTGTAAATTTCAGAGATGAAAATTGGGGCTAAAGATGCTGCTGTAAAACTGGTTGGAAGCGCAATAAAATGTGCAAATTTGGTGAGGCGATCGACAATGACCCAAATGGCTGTTTTATTGTTGGATAAGGGAAGGTTGGTGATAAAGTCCATGTAAATATCATCCCAGACTTGTTGAGGTAATGGTAGGGGCTGAACAAGATCATATGGTGCATGAGTGTTGTATTTGTTGTGTTGACAAGTGGCGCATGTATTGACTAATTTTTTTTACATCTTTGTGCATACCCGGCCAATAAAAAGATGCAGACACACGAGCAAGTGTAGCGTGAATTCCAGAGTGACCACCTAGAGGTGAAGCATGGAATTCTTGGAGAATGGCAGAACTAAGCCCTGTTTCTGGAGGTATGAATAATCTATCTTTAAAATACAGCAACCCGGCCTTGTGAATGAATTTATGTTGCATGTTTGTATCGTCTTGAACCTTTGTGATTAACTTCTGACATGCAGGGTTAGTAGCAAAAAAAGATTGTAATTGAGAAATTAAAGGGGGAGATGGGGAACTAATAATTGCATACATTTCCTCAATTGGTGGCTCAGATACTCGAGAAAGGGCATCCGCGACAACATTGTCTTTTCCAGGTTTGTAGTGAATCTCATAGTTATAGCCAACTAACTTTGTTAACCACTTTTGTTGTTTTGGGGTTTGGATTGTTTGGGTCATGAGGCATTTTAAACTTTTATGGTCGGTGAATATTTTGAATGTGGATCCTAACAAGTATTGTCGCCATTTTTTTATTGCTTCTGTTAGACCATACAACTCACGAACATATGTGGATGAAGAGGCCATACGGGTGTTCAACGTTTTGCTAAAAAATGCTATGGGACGGGAGTCTTGGGATATGATAGCACCTATGGCTGTTGTGGAGGCATCAGTGGTGACTTCGAAAGGTTTGGTGAAATCTGGTAAGGTAAGTGTAGGTAGCTTTATCATGGTTTGTTTGAGTGTTTCAAAGGCTATTTGGGTAGAGTCTGTCCATTTGAAAGAGTTGGACTTGAGTAAATCAGTTAAAGGGCTAGCAATAGAGGCATAGTTTAGCACAAAACGTCTATAGAATCCGGTTAGACCTAGGAAAGCACGAAGGGCAGTGATATTTTTAGGTGTTGGCCATGAAATCATGGCTTGAATTTTGGAGGGATCAGCTTGTACTCCTTCGGCTGAGATAATGTGACCTAAGTAGTCGACAGAACTTACCCCGAATTGGCACTTGGATAGTTTAGCGTAAAACTGGTGGGTAGATAGAAGTGACAGGACCTGATTAAGGTGTTGTAGGTGAGATTCCCATGTGGGGCTGTAGATTAAGATGTCATAAAAAAACTAAGGTGAATTTGCGTAGGTATGGTCGTAGAAGGTCATTCATAGCGGCTTGGAAGGTGGAGGGGGCATTAGATAGGCCAAAAGGCATGACCAAAAACTCGTAATGACCATCAAAAGTTCGGAAACCAGTTTTGTGAATATCCTCCGGAACTAAACGAATTTGGTGGTAGCCGGACCTTAGGTCAATTTTGGAAAAGTAGGACGCACCATGCAACTCATCTAAGAGTTCATCGATGGTGGGAATGGGGAAACGGTCTTTGATGGTGATGTTGTTGAGGGCTCTATAGTCTACACAAAAACGCCAAGTACCGTCTTTTTTTTAACTAGTAGGACGGGAGAGGAGTATGGGCTGGTGCTGGGTTGGATGATGCCATCTTGAAGCATTTCGGAAATGAGTGTAGTCATGGCTTCTTTTTGATAGTGAGGGTATCGATAAGGTTTGATATTAATAGGAGATGTTGTGGGGTTGAGGTGAATGTGGTGATCATGTGGTCTTGTTGGTGGTAAGCCGGTTGGTTTAGTAAAAATGTGGGAATGGTGGTGAAGAATGGGTTGAATGTCGGGATGAAAGTTAAGGAGTAGTTGATCATCAGTGAGGGTTTTAGTATGCTGGTTGGATGTAGTAGGGGTGGAGTGAGTGGGTACCATAGCAATAGAATGGAAAGTGTTAATTGCATTCGTATGTAGCATACAGTTGAGTTGGTGGGCTGAAGCTTGTGTGAGGCTGTTTGGTTTTGACCCTGTAATGGTAAGTAGTTTGTTATTGTGGTAAAATTGCATAGATGGAACAGTGAAATCAGACACAAAAGGCCCTAGTGTTTGCAGCCACTGGACTCCAAGAACCACATCTGCACCTTGAATAGGTAGGACATAAAAGGAGACAGTAAAATGGTGTTGGTCAACCATCAAGGGGGTATCCTTGCATAGACCAGTGCAATGTAAATGGTCACCATTTCCTACCATAACAGAGAAAGATGACAATGGTTGAATGGGTAGGTGTAAGAATGATGCTATGCGAGGTTATATGATGTTATGAGAGCTACCGGAGTCTACCAAAACAGTGAGTTTGTGGCCATGGATGGAAGCAACGAAACGCAAGGTTCTAGGTGATGGGTGGCCTGTGGATGCTTGGAGTGATAGTTGGAATAGTTCGGGATCTGCGTCCAGTTGGGTGGATGGAATGTCAGGTGGTTCTGTTTGTTGGGCAGTGGTGTTAGAGTTAAGGTCTATTAAATTAGGTGGTTCAGGTGGAGTAATTAGGGCACATAAACTATCATTTGAAGGGTTTGAATCATCATCAGTAAGCAGTAACAAAAACTGTTTGGTCTTACAACGGTGACCAGGGTGAAACCTTTCGTCACAATTAAAACACAACCCTTGAGCACGGCGTTGTTGTAGTTCAGTTGGGTTTAAGCGTTTGATAGGTAAAGAGGTTTGGTTGTTTGTGGGTTTTTGGAGTAATTGGGGTGAAGGTGTGGGTAAGAGTGGTGGTTTGTAAGTAGGTTGTTTAGTAGTGGTGGTTTGAAGTGAACGTGCAGCAGTAGACTTAGACTCAATAAGTTTAGCAAGACCAATAGCTTGTGAAATGGTTGTAGTTCGATGGATAGTTAATTCATTTTGGATATAAAATTTTAACCAGATACAAAACAGTCAATAATAGCTGTAGGAGAGAGACCAGTTACCCTATTACAAAGTCTTTCAAAATCGCGTTGGTAGTCAGCCACTGATGTTGTTTGTTTGAGTTTGAAAAGAGCTTGTTGATGGTTGTCATAGGTGGAGGGTCCAAAACGAACCTCTAGGTCTCCGGTGAAAGCTTCCCATGTCGTAAGAAGATGATTGTTGAACATCCATTGGTACCAACCAAGGGCGTCACCAGTCATGTATCCAGCTATGTGAACTAATCGTTGATGGTTTGGAATAGCATAGTGTGTGAAAAACTGGTTAGCTTGGAAAACCCAATCAAGAGGGTTTGTGCCATCAAAGGGTAAAAGGCGAAGTTTTGGTGGCTTAAGGGTGTTATCTTGGTTGTGTTGAGAGGTACCCTGTATGATATGTGAGCTACTAGAAATGGGATGTTGTGGGGTTTGAACTTGGGTGTTAAGGGCTTCAATGGAGGTAAGGTATTGGGTATGACGTTGGTCTTGGGTATTTCTGAAAGTTGTAAAGGCGGCTGTTAGGTTCATGATAGATTCTTGTAGCTGTTGAAGGGTAGGTGGTTCAGGTTCAGGGGGTGGTTGTCCACGAGCCATGAATTCAAGAGAATGAGAGCACCAATTGATATAAAATAGTAAACAAGAATTAAATTTCCCTGAGTTTGTCAGAGAAAAGTCTAAGAGATGAGAGAGATATGAATAATAAAATTATTTTTTCTGCCTTTTTTCTCATTTCTTTTCAGATTCTTATAGACCTCTTGGCAATACAATTATTCCTAGGATTTAGGATCTAGAGACACTTGTCCTTATCTCCCTATTTTTAAAATAAAAAGAAAATTACTAATAACTTTTATTCTTATCCCTTTTTCAAGTACAAACGATAAATCAAATACAACTAGTGACAACTAATGAATTTGTCCTCATTCTAAGATGCTTCTAGAGTACTTCTAGAGATAATATCAACTCATAAATCTGATGGGCTTTTTTATTACTCTCTTGGATCTTTCTTTTGGCCCAATACTAGTATTTTTGTTTACTTCTTTTTGAACCATGTTGACTTTCTCTTGCTCTATAACATTTTCTTTTGACATTCTCGTGATAGTTGCTTCTTTTAGGAATTCAGACATATAGATATAAAAGGATCTAGGCATGGGTGTGGTGAAAAATGTTGGTGCTTAAATCCACAACATATGAGTGTTAATAATAACCATAATCATATTCATGTGCTTTCATATTGTTAATGGCAAAATTTTAGCATTCAATTGCAACGATTTGTTCATGCAAGCTTGCTACCAAAACAAAACACTTGCACAATGAACATCAAACTCATAGATTTGCATCTTAGAAAGTATGCATGGTTTTGAAAATAATATGGAAAAAAATAGATGAGAAGGAAATGATAGTTTGGGCGTGTGGTTGCAATCATATTGGTGGTTTTGTTTTTATGTGGCTTGGCCGGTGTCATACCCCATTTTTTGACCAATCACTTTTATGCATCTTTTTACGACGGATTTTTTCTTTGTTCATTTCTGACGAAATTTCGGCAGAGAGGTATTTTAAAATACCTCATTTGGTTACATTTTATTTTTCTTTTATTATTTTCTGATTTTTATTTTATTATTATTATTCATTTTCGTTTTTTTATTATTATTAATATATTATTATTTTTTATTTTAATTGTTTATTTGTGTATTTTTCCTTTTTGGTGTTTTTGTCATTTTTTTTATAGAAGTCCAGATGTGTTTTTTGTCCAGGCCCAAAGGGGCAATTTTGTCCAAAATGTGGAAATTTTATCTGCCAAACCCTAGGTCTGACACAGTACAAATAGCTCAGCACAGTTTCCAAGAAGGGGGATTCATCAGCCGCAACTTTTTTCTTCCCTTTTCCAGATCAAAAATCAAAAACAGAAAAAAAAAACACAGAAAAGGAAAATTAAACAGAAAATCATATCATCACCATCATTCATTCATAAACCCAGAAACCTTCAACTTCACCACTATTCATCATCAATACCGAACCCATCATCATCATCGCAAAAGAAATCAGAAAATCAACCAAAAAATCCAAACAGCAAATCAAATAACATTATCATCATCTTCCTCATACGAAACCAGAAAACGTTTGCTATCTCAAAAAACGAAATCAAAACCAAACCCAGAATCAAAAAAACGAAGAAAAAAGAAGAAGAATCCAAAACCATAAACGAACCCAAACTTCAAATCGAGCTGAAACCGAACCTCCATTGGTTTTCCAGATCGCAAAACAAACAAGAAGAAGAAGAAACTGAATCATAACAAAGAACCCAGAGGTTGAAACTTTTCGATCTCTCCTTTCTCTTTTCCGATCTGTTTTTCTTATTTGTTGTGATATCTATTTCGAATTCGGATTTGGTTTAAGGAAATGGATCTATGTTTATTTGCTGTTGAGTTTTTTTTCTTTGAAAACAATGGAGTTTGGGAGAGGTTGAGAAAAAACAGAGAGATGAGGAAGAAGAAGATAGTATCGGCGGCGAGAGAAAGGAGAAAGAAGAGATTTCTGTCTTTTTTTTCTAGGGTTTTATATTTATACCCTTTTGCGATCCTGTGCGCGCAGGTGCACGATCTTACGGTGCACCTGCGCGCCAATGTCCCTCAGATTCAATCCAACGTTCCTGATCCCTTGTATCTGTGATTAAATCAAAGCCGTCTGATCAATCAGACGGCTCTGATTCCTTTTTCGCTAATTTCTTTACACACCCCCCTCTGGGCCACGCCCCCCAGCTGGGCTTGGGCCCAGAGTTGCTCTTTGCACCCCCCTTTCTGTTTTAATTATTATTTGCACCCCTTTTGTTTTTATTTTATTTTTTTACATTAGATTGTATTTTTAGGATTTGATGTAAAATTAAATTGCATAGCATACTCTTGCATTCATTTCATATTTATTTTTTCTCGCAAATACCTTAGAATGTAATTAGGAATAAATGTACACTATAAATGAAAAATTGCATCGCATGCATATTTATTTATCGCTTTCCACAAAAAACGTTAGCATATTTAATTCCGAGGGAAAAGACACCGTTTTGATCAAAATATCATTACGGATCGTCTTCGCGCTTATTTTGCTTATTGCGACGTTAGTATTATTCATTCACGCTACCTTTTAATTTTAACCCAACGTCCCAATCAAAATAGTTAGTCATTTTATTCTCAAAAATGAGGTCAAAACCTCTTTCGAAAAAAGTCAACACATTTTCTTTTCAACATCATCAAACATCAAAAACATTTCATCATCAAACATTTTCAAACTTTGGACTTTAAACCAAACGTTTCTTTTCACCGCAAAAACCTTGGATTTTAACCCAAGTGTCTTTTTTACCGCGAACTTGGATTTTAAACCAAGTGCCTTGGAATTTAAACCAACGGCGTCTTTTATCGTGAAAACCTTGGATTTTAACCCAAGTGTCTTTTTTTACCGCGAACTTGGATTTTAAACCAAGTGCCTTGGACTTTAAACCAACGGCGTCTTTTATCGTGAAAACCTTGGATTTTAACCCAAGAGTCTTTTTATCGCAAACTTGGATTTTAAACCAATGGCTTCTTTTATCGCTAAAACCTTGGATTTTAACCTATGTGTCCCTTTTTCTCGCCTAAAACCTTGGATTTTAAACCAAGTGCATTTTTCTCATTCATACATCTTTAATCATGCATAAACCTTGGATTTTAAACCAAGTGTCTTTTATCACTCAAAACATTTTCTCAATAAACCTTGGTTTTAAACCAAGTGTCCGCGTCTCATTTTCATAATCAAACTTCAATCAATTTAACCATATAGACTTTCTTCACAAACTAACATCAATCAAACTCACATTTTGCCACTTTCGGCTTTTGGTCTTTAAAACCATTTTCAAAACCTTAAAATCAAACAAACAAATTTACTCGTCTTTTTACCCCGAACTACGGTGGTTTGATCCCTCGGGTACGTAGGCATGAGACTCGTCTCTCCAATCAATAAAATCAACAAAAACATTTTTCCTTTTCCATCACTTTAAACTTCTTTTTTATCGTTACTTTAATTCCTACACTTATACATTACATTTTTTACAAGCAATTAAAATTAAGCGCAAAGTTAGAATAAAAACAAGAGGTTCCTATAGAGTACTATAGATACTTAGGGTGCTAATACCTTCCCTTCGTATAACCAACCCCCGAACCTTGTTCTCTAAAAAAATAGGGTTTTTTCGAACTTTTTCCCTTTCCCTCGCATAAATTAAAGATCGGTGGTGGAATATCAATTTGCGATTCGAAGTTAATTAATAACTCGACATCCAAAAATCACCGTATGACGAGATATAGAAGGAAATGAGGGCTCTTAGAGGGAAAGATTTGTTTGGCCAGGATGCTCATGAACTATGCTTGGTCCCTGATGTTGTCGTCCCTCACAAGTTTAAAGTTCCGGATTTTGAGAAGTATAAGGGGAGTACTTGTCCCAAGGCTCACTTGATAATGTATGCCAGAAAAATGTCAACTCAAACAAGTAATGACAAGTTGTTGATCCACTATTTTCAAGACAGTCTGACCGGTGCGGCTTTGAGGTGGTACATGGACCTTGATAGGGCTAATGTCAGCTCCTTTAATGATTTGGCTAGTGCTTTCATTCGGCAGTATAATTACAATTCATATATGGCCCCTGATAGGGATGAGCTACGAGCATTGGCACAAAAAGAGAATGAGCCTTTTAAGGAATATGCTCAAATATGGAGGGAGCTTGCTGCTCAGATTCGTCCTCCAGTGGAAGAGAAAGAGTTGTGTAAGTTATTTTTGCATACTCTGAGCCCGTTCTTCTATGAGAAAATGGTTGGTGTTGTATCAAGAAGCTTCATAGAAATGGTGGAAATGGGAATGTGCTTAGAAGAGGGAGTCTGTCAGGGACGGTTAACAAGAGAGAAAACTCCAACTAATACTGCCAAGAGATATGGCAACAACTTTTCTGAGAAGAAAGAATCTGAGGTTGGCATGGTGGCTCAGGGAGGACCTCATTTGAGAAACCCAGCTTATCAACATATTGCAGCCATAGCACTACCACCACAATACCCACAATCTCATCACCTACCATCTCCCCAACAATCATTCAATCATAATCGTGCTCAGAAAAATCAACCATTTGACCCCATACCTGTGAAATATGCCGACCTACTCCCAACCCTACTTGCTAAAAATTTTGTCCAGACGAGGTCACCTCCTCTTGTGCCAGCAGTTCTACCTCCTTGGTACCGCAGTTATTTAACTTGTGCCTTCCATCAAGGGGCCCCTGGCCATGATATAGAGCATTGCTATCCTCTCAAGAAAGCTGTTCAGGATTTAATCCGCAACAATGTGCTATCTTTCAAGGATGAGAACCCTAACGTTCAAAGTTCGTCCTCTGCTTAATCATGGGTCCTTCGTCATTTTCAAGATTATCAAGAAGTTTGTCCCTAGGATCGCTAGGCCTTTTATTTTCAATTGCAATTTCTTTCTTGCCAAGCATTTATTTGCATTTTAAAGTTGTATCTTTTAATTAAAATTTCTAAACAATGAGCATGCATATTTTGGAATCCATCCATTCGTATTCACTCTTTTCTTGTGCCATCATAAACGGCGATATTTTTTTTATTTCACTTTTCAAACTTGAGGGGAGAATGATGTAAATTAAATGTTTAAAAATTGTTGATATGTGCTGATATATGCTTTCATTAGTAAGACCCGGTTGATGATGTAAGGCCTTGTTTCACTTCCCAAACACCGGAGAAATAAGGAGATAATCCGTAGTCAACCCCTTTGAGCCAGAAGTTGGTGTTCTTTCTATATATATAAAAAAAAAAAAAAAAACCTTAATCTTGACCAGGGGCAGGGTAGCCTTTCAATAATTCAATGACACATCCCAATACAAGAGGATAAATCTGTTGAGGTAGAGGAAGTCTTGAGTAGACAAAACTCACAATAGCATGTGGCAGTCACAAACATCCTACACAAAAAAAAAACACACAAACAAAAACAACCAAAAAAAGCCCGCTAGGTAAAATGACTTAGGCAAAATTCAGGGCATCCCGATGGTCCATAAAATTCAAAAGAATTGGTCCATGCAAAAATAAGGGATTAAGAGCAAAATTATGCAAACAAGCTTGTGAATGAAAAAGTGACTGTCACTTCAAGAATCTCATCAAAGCTTCGACCAAAGCGTCAACCTCAAACATTATTGTCAAATAAATCCTCTTGTCAACCAAAGCATGTCTGATGAATTAGTTGAATGTAGGAATGAAGGACATCAAAGAAGAGTGGGTGGTTTAAAACAGAATTTTGAGCCAAATAATATTTTTTTTCAAAACCGTGAACCAGACCACGTTATAACCCTCAAAAGACCTAATTGAAGCTAGGTTTACTTTGAAAGCATAATCAGCAAAATTATTGTTAAAACTGACTCCACCTGTTTGTTGAGTAACAATCTTTTACACACACCACATATGTTTTATATAAAGTTCTGCGATTTCAAAACTTGCATGTACATTACATCAGAAATATTTTTCAAAAGAAACAATTTTGTTTGCAAATTTATATTTGACATCAAAGAAATTCAATCAAATGGTCTAATCAAGGACGAATCAATTCAAAGCGCTCCTAACTTGGGGCAAATTACCTCAGGAACCTGCCGATCAGGGGCAAGTCTTTACATACAGTGACATACCCTTCAAAGATTCGAAGCCAAGGTTTCACTTACTTGGGGCACCTGAAGTGGTTTCCAGTGAAGTGGTTTCCAGGGGCAATCCAGATCTGCCAAGATAGTTGTTATGTTTCTTCCTCCTTAATCCAATAATCATCGAGTTGATATTTTGGATTCTTATGGACATGTGTGTTACTATAATGTGCTGAGCATGTGATCCAACATTCCTCAATTGAATACTGAACTTGACTATTCTCTGGTAATCTCCAGCAAGTGGTCATCATTAAAAAGCTTGTATAATTTTCTTTTCCCCAGTGAAAGAAGAAGCTGAGACCCGTTTTAGGAGGCTCATTCATCAGCGAATGACATCTCTTGGAGAAGTTTGCATATCATATCAGTCTTGTTTCTTTCAAAAAAAAAAAAAAAGCAAAAAATATATAGCAAAAAAAACAGCTCGCTAAGTTGAAAACCCGAAATGGAGGCTTAGGCAAAAATGAGCGTCCCGGTGGATTGAAAACCTGAAAGGGCGGTCCAGGCAAAAATTAGGGGCAAAACAAAAAAAGATATATATTCCCGGTGGATTGAAAACCCGAAAGGGCGATTCAGGCAAAAGTTAGGGATTTCAAAAAAGAAAAAAAGTAAAAAGCATGATTGTTGAAACAAGACCATGAGAAAATATTCGGTTTTAGTGTACGAAATGGCGACTTCTGCCAGACCTCTGACCAATGGGCTTTACCCCAAGAAGCAATCATTCTTACCATGGATCAACATACTATGCCGGGTTTTACCCCGAGGATCTGATTTATTTCACCTATAGGGGTGCTGTCCCCAGTGAAGAACTACCGAGTGGTTGTACGGATACGTCGGTCCAATGCTCATCTTTCCAGATCAAACTTTTATCTCATCCAGTCATGTACAAATATCATCCAATCATACAAATACAATCATCCACATGTACATACATACATACAATCATTCACATATACATACATACAATCATTTACATATCCATAACATACATTCATACTTACATACAATCATATATACATTCATATATACATACGATCGTTCACACGTTCACACATACATATATACATACCTTCATACATACATACAATCATTCACATATGTGTATATACATTCATATCTACATACAACATGCAAACAAAATCATTTCATACATACTGCATTGACCATCATGTGTCTTGCTTCATCATCACAAAAAGAGTCATCCCCAGTGTATCTGGTCTAGAGATGTCTCCATCAATCATACATTACAAAAAAAGTCATCCCCAGTGTATCTGGTCCAGAGATGTCTCCGTCAATAATACATTACAAAAAAGTCATCCCCAGTGAGTCTGGTCCAGAGATGTCTCCATCAAACATATTTCAAGTGTCAGGTTTTGCAAACATTCAACTACAAACTTACAGTTAATTTCCCCAAAAGAAGTCATCTCCAGTGCGTCTGGTCCAGACGAATACATATTCTTGTCATGTCTCGCTCTCCCACAATGTCAGCAGACAATTTATTTCATCGTTGTGTCCTCACCATCCTACAATGTTGGTGGACACTGTCTTTACTTTTGTCCGTACACAGGACTTTATTGCTTTCAGTCTTTACTTATGTCCGTACACAGGACTTTACTGCTTTCTGTCCGCATACAGGACTTTATCTCTTTCTGTCTTCATTACTTCTGTCAAATAATCTTCATTACATTCAAACACTTTGTGAATATAACACGCATAACATCACACTCATAAGCATAACATTCATAACATCATATCATAACATTTTATAGTTCAATCCGGTCAAAAAATGGTGTACTCTGTATTTAAGTCTCTTCCATCGTCGAACCAAAACAAATATATCATAAAAAAAAAAATCATCTTTTTCTTTTTATCTCCGATGGAAGAAACTTAAATAGGGGCATCTGTCATACCCCATTTTTTGACCAATCGCTTTTATGCATCTTTTTACGATGAATTTTTTCTTTGTTCATTTCTGACGAAATTTCGGCAGAGAGGTATTTTAAAATACCTCATTTGGTTACATTTTATTTTTCTTTTATTATTTTCTGATATTTATTTTATTATTATTATTCATTTTTGTTTTTTTATTATTATTAATATATTATTATTTTTTATTTTAATTGTTTATTTGTGTATTTTTCCTTTTTGGTGTTTTTGTCATTTTTTTTATAGAAGTCCAGATGTGTTTTTTGTCCAGGCCCAAAGGGGCAAATTTGTCCAAAATGTGGAAATTTTATCTGCCAAACCCTAGGTCTGGCACAGTACAAATAGCTCAGCACAGTTTCCAAGAAGGGGGATTCATCAACCGCAACTTTTTTCTTCCCTTTTCCAGATCAAAAATCAAAAACAGAAAAAAACACAGAAAAGGAAAATTAAACAGAAAATCATATCATCACCATCATTCATTCATAAACCCAGAAACCTTCAACTTCACCACTGTTCATCATCAATACCGAACCCATCATCATCATCGCAAAAGAAATCAGAAAATCAACCAAAAAATCCAAACAACAAATCAAATAACATCATCATCATCTTCCTCATACGAAACCAGAAAACGTTTGCTATCTCAAAAAACGAAATCAAAACCAAACCCAGAATAAAAAAAACGAAGAAAAAAGAAGAAGAATCCAAAACCATAAACGAACCCAAACTTCAAATCGAGCTGAAACCGAACCTCCATTGGTTTTCCACATCCCAAAACAAACAAGAAGAAGAAGAAACCGAATCATAATAAAGAACCCAGAGGTTGAAACTTTTCGATCTCTCCTTTCTCTTTTCCGATCTGTTTTTCTTATTTGTTGTGATATCTATTTCGAATTCGGATTTGGTTTAAGGAGATGGATCTATGTTTATTTGCTGTTGAGTTTTTTTTCTTTGAAAACAATGGAGTTTGGGAGAGGTTGAGAAAAAACAGAGAGATGAGGAAGAAGAAGATAGTATCGGCGGCGAGAGAAAGGAGAAAGAAGAGATTTCTGTCTTTTTTTTCTAGGGTTTTATATTTATACCCTTTTGCGATCCTGTGCGCGCAGGTGCACGATCTTACGGTGCACCTGCGCGCCAATGTCCCTCAGATTCAATCCAACGTTCCTGATCCCTTGTATCTGTGATTAAATCAAAGCCGTCTGATCAATCAGATGGCTCTGATTCCTTTTTCGCTAATTTCTTTACACACCCCCCTCTGGGCCACGCACCCCAGCTGGGCTTGGGCCCAGAGTTGCTCTTTGCACCCCCCTTTCTGTTTTAATTATTATTTGCACCCATTTTGTTTTTATTTTATTTTTTTACATTAGATTGTATTTTTAGGATTTGATGTAAAATTAAATTGCATAGCATACTCTTGCATTCATTTCATATTTATTTTTTCTCGCAAATACCTTAGAATGTAATTAGGAATAAATGTACACTATAAATGAAAAATTGCATCGCATGCATATTTATTTATCGCTTTCCGCAAAAAACGTTAGCATATTTAATTCCGAGGGAAAAGACACCGTTTTGATCAAAATATCATTACGGATCGTCTTCGCGCTTATTTTGCTTATTGCGACGTTAGTATTATTCATTCACGCTACCTTTTAATTTTAACCCAACGTCCCAATCAAAATAGTTAGTCATTTTATTCTCAAAAATGAGGTCAAAACCTCTTTCGAAAAAAGTCAACACATTTTCTTTTCAACATCATCAAACATCAAAAACATTTCATCATCAAACATTTTCAAATTTTGGACTTTAAACCAAACGTTTCTTTTCACCGCAAAAACCTTGGATTTTAACCCAAGTGTCTTTTTTACCGCGAACTTGGATTTTAAACCAAGTGCCTCGGAATTTAAACCAACGGCGTCTTTTATCGTGAAAACCTTGGATTTTAACCCAAGTGTCTTTTTTTACCGCGAACTTGGATTTTAAACCAAGTGCCTTGGACTTTAAACCAACGGCGTCTTTTATCGTGAAAACCTTGGATTTTAACCCAAGAGTCTTTTTATCGCAAACTTGGATTTTAAAACCAATGGCTTCTTTTATCGCTAAAACCTTGGATTTTAACCTATGTGTCCCTTTTTCTCGCCTAAAACCTTGGATTTT